>JAHXMU010000016.1:1891257-1982989 GCA_019455685.1 Philornis downsi
GTAAGAAGTCGTTAGTAAATGATCAGCAACTTATATTTAATTTTAAAGTTTTCTCTCCTGTACATTGACTAAAGTTTCAACTTTCGGAAACGCCGTCCTTTTTTCTACATTTGGGAAAGTATTTTCGGTTCATGATTTCAATTCCCAAAAGAATTTTTCTCACTCCTTTGCCTGCTTACGATAAAGTGTTGGGTTTAAACTGCTGAAATGATAATTTTTAGAACGCTCAATCAAACTGTTTAGTTCAATTAGTAAACTTTTACATTCATTTTATACAACAAGACTAAATCATCACCTGTTCCGCTCTTTTCTGATTAACAGCAGCCGTTGGTTATAAAATTATTTAAAATATTGTCCTTCAAAAAGGTGTATATCTTAAATACTAATCTTATCTAATATTGATTCTCTTTGAAGCATTTTAGTGCTAATTTCACCAAGGTATTACCAACGCCTAATATGCTGTCGACTAAGATCCCAACGGTGTTATAATTTTGGTGCTGACAAAAAACATTATCCTTTGTCTAATGTACCACAGTGGGCCACTCACAAAATAGATCGGAAAAAAAAACTGAAAATGATCTATCAGCCTAAATGTGAGAATTCTGTGAAAAGCTGCCAACAATGCATTTTTTACCCATTCTAAATTAGTTAAAAGGCGAAAACTGTAATAATCGTCTTAACTTATTTTACGACATCTAGCAGGGGTAAAAAGAAAACTGGGTTTTCTCTAAGTTTTATAAATTTCTGCCGTCTCACTATCTAAAGCGATCTGCACAAAAACATGTCGTATTGTAAACAATACTCGTGTTTATACAAATTTGGATGTTGTCATTGCTGGATGAATAGAAATATTCTAAAGTTGAGGTATTCGAAATTTTTAAAAGTTATATAAAATTTGTCATATACCTATATAAACATTTCAAAATTTTGTGAAAGCCAAATAAATAGATAAATGGAGTAAATAGATGAATTACGCATAACTGCTTGCATAATAAATGAGTCATTTGTATGGGAGGTATCGGAAGAGGCGTGGTTAATCGATAGATCTTTTCGAATTTTACTGATCATAACACAGCAATACCATGAACATGAATACTGCAATCAACGCATTGGGAGTCAAAGGAGGTACCAGAAGCCGTGGATCGATATAGCTCATTTACAATTTCCGGCTGCGATCTGTCAAAATATTAAGCTGTGGCAAGTTTCAAGAATTTTAATACAATTTTACGATACTCATTGTGTCTACCAGTCAATAATCGCTAACGCTAATTCGATTAGAAAAAAACATGCAACGAAAAGTTTTATTTCAGGTTGTTACAAATAATATGTAAAGACATTACTTCGGATATATTAAGTTTTTTAGTATTGTTATTTATAATTGATACATATTCACCTTTTAGTGTGAATTTGAATAAGTTTATGCTTCATATTTATGTGTCTTAAAAAAATCTATGATATTGTTAATATTTATACACTATCCGTTAATTGAAATGTCGCATCCATTAATTACTACAACCGAAACCAGTGTAAATTTTGGTTTGATTCCTTGATTCATAATCTGTGTTATAATTTATGGGTTCCTATAAGGATTAATTAAAATTAGTTTTTAACATACTGATGATGATCATATACAACGGCCAAAGAAAAAATCTTTCGTCCGCAATATAATATCGTATGTTAGTGCACATAAATTATTAACTAGAATTTGGCAGCGAAATAACTTCATTTTGACAATTTGCGATGTGAAAAACCGGTGGCGATAGCATTCACACTTCCATTGTACTCGTACACAGTTTTTTTTAGCGATTAACGATGCAATAATAAATGTAAGGCATCAAATGATCCACTGTATACAAAACACATAGCCGATGGGTTGAGTAAATGTGTTAATAGGTTACACTGCTGAATCACTCCATTTCCCTCTCCACATTATCCTGCTGTCTGTGAGTTAGGATGGCAAAGGGATGTGAAAGCAAAGAAAGGAAAAAAGACAAATTAATTAAATGAAATCAAAATTACAATGCGTCCTTTAACTTTATTTTCCCTCTGTTCGTTCGTGTGGGCCTCCGTTTCTCTCTGCTATACTCTACCATTTTACATATCTGAAGTGTGTAAAAGGACGACAATAAGTGAGAGTGAGTGGGTACATTTAATTAAATACGTCGTTGCGCCTTGGTAAAACTCTGGCTTTCCACCAAAAGGAGGTCTGACCGAATAGGTTTTGTTTTTTTCTTTTATTTTTGGCGTCGAGATATTTTAATTGGATTAAAAATTGTTGTCTTTGTGGACATCGCCGCCATCATCCTGTGTAAAAACTTGGCTGAGATTGTTCCCGATACTGTTTCGTTTGTTGATTGGGTTCATTAGGCCTTGCTCCCATTTGGGGTTTCTTTCTACTTTGTCCTGATTCTGTCGGATTGTTGTAATGAATGACATTTAATTGTATTGATTAGTTTGTGTTTGTTAAATGTACAAACAATTTGAATAATTGTGTTAATAGTCCAAGTTGGGAAGGAGGACATCGTGGCAAAAGGGAAAACAATTAAACGCTTTTAATGTTAAAATGTATTTACACAGTTCGATACATATGCAACGACAGCAGCATCCAGTGTCATTGGTATTCCCTCCACGTTGGCAAATAACATGTAATTTGAAATTAGACACTTTGCCACCACAGTGTGTTTTGTTTCTCGCCAGTGATTACAATGCCATGGTTTATGGGACATGGCGGGGGGTGACAACGAAATAGGTATTGACAAAGAAACACTAAATGACGGTAAGGGAATGCATACGAAAATCGTGTTTTTGATGAACGAAAATGGGCAAACAACAAAGAAAGTTGAAAGGCCGACATAAAAAAGTCGGTGAAAGCTGACTATTTAATTTTCGCAAATTGAATTATGTACTCGTACAATACATTTAGTGTAAATACAAGAGCACAATTCAGTACACAAAATGCGAGTCATAATATTTTCAGTATTTTTAACATGAAAATCGAATTCAGTAGTCTTCAAAAATATGAACGTATGTATAACTTGTAGCGACTACAACACGAGTTCTCGTAAGGGTGGCCAAAATCTTTTCGAAACTAAGTCGCTCACTGAAAACATGCCATCACGTTGTCGTAATTTTAGGAAAGCAAAGCTTTCAATGAGTTATGATCGTTTCCTTATTTTCAGCCTATTTTATTTTATGCTGAAGATTTCAAGCAGTAGTGCATTTATTTCTATCCATACAACATTATTCATCGTTGAATTTTGTTAAGTTCTACATATCGATGTCAGAAACATGAACGTAATCTATGCTGGATTTAATATTTTACGGCATGGTTTTCCTTTGAAAACTTATGGAAACTTTTCGTATGTTTGCTTCATTATTCGAAACTCTTAACACCTTCACTAGCACAAATTTGATGCAGCTTTCTTTTTGTTTATTGAAATAAATAGCACAGTTTTGTCATTACATAAAATTCGAATTCGAATTCGATGTTGACTCCATCGGTACCCATGAAAAGATCGCAGTTTTCCGCCAATGATACCGATATCATAAGCATAAGCTAACATGTTGTTTCTGTTATAGATAGTCGTGTTTACTTCATCGATTGCTAATAGTATATCTACTCCTATCGTATGTTATGCTTAAGGACTTGCACAGAATAAAAGGATTTAGTATGAGCTATGTCTGTCTCTTCTATACAGGGACATCAAAACTATCAGCCATGACTTCAAAAAGTTTTCAATATGCACCTGCCGAAGGAATTTTTGTAGTCCACTGAAAGTAGATAAATGCCGATCCGCTTATTTACATGTAATTAGCTAGTCAACTGAAATCAAGTCAGATAGAACATACTTTAGCAAAACACAGCTTTGCATATGGTTAGTACAGGATAAAAGTAATATTAATAACGTGGATCCCAGAAAATGGGTGGCAAAACTACATAAATTGCTTTAAAATTGTTTTAAATAGTTTGTTTGTTACTAATATAACTTGTACCTCTGGAAAATAAAAAAAAAAAACAATCCACCATTTCATTGATAACAAAGCAATATTAATATGTCCTTAAATAAATCCAACTAGAAGGTAGAGATAAAGTCACCAATAAGTAAGCATTCATTAAACTACAAAACCTCTACTGTTAGGCAAATTAAGCAAATTTTCAATGTCAGTTTGACAGCATTGTTATTTTGTTTTTTTTTTTTCAGAAACTACTATAAAACTAAAATAATAACTTATGTTTCACAGAAAAAAGAAAATTCCCTAAAATTTAATATGTATAACAAGATATTAATTAGTTTTCAGTGAGCTCTTTGTGAGTGAATTTGCCTTACATACCTTTTGTATACTCGATTTGAATTGATGATAAAGTTTCTTTTTTAACTTTTGCACAGAGTTTGCATAGAATTATCATTAAAACTACAACATTTTCAGCACAACTCATGTTTTTTTCATTCCCGCTCCTCTTTCCGCTTCCGTAAGAATAGAAAGGCAGCATCCTTAATTCAGCAATTTGAACCAATTCATTTTAACACCACTCAACTTAACGAATCTAAAAAAATATTTGGCAATTAGGACCAACCCCATTTAAAAGGGAGAAGAAATTTTCAGCGAAACCTGAACCTGTCATTAAATATACAAAACTTAATTGAAAAGTTTGTTATACAATAACCGCAAAACCCGCCACTCCACAGCCACCATCAGCATAAAACAAAATACCACATCTGAAAATTTATGAAACGTTTCAATTCTCTAGCGCCGCAGCTTCGTGTTCATTTCGCGGCTGAGGAGGGAATTGAGTAATTTATTAGAAATTCTCGCTGGTAGCGATTTCAAGCGAAAAAACGCATTGACATCAAACGAAAACGAAATTGACCTAAGCGCTGTTGTAAACATTTTAAAAAATATTTGCCAAAGCTAAGCATGGAACGATGTTCCGTTACGCCCTCTGGCGGCACACTTAATATGATTGTATGGTAAAACAACACTCAAACTCCATTAGAGGACGACAATGCGGTGCATTGTTCCTGACTACACCAACACATATTTATATTTTGTTATTTAGGGACAAACCGTTACTACCAATTGCTTGGATTTTCCCTAAATTTGGAATATCGAATATCGAGTTAGCCTACAAATGAAAATTTGTAGGAAACCGATCAACTATCCAGTTTTCTAATTTTTTTCCAACTTCAAAAATCTTCATTTTAGAACATAAAATAGCCAAGCTTCAATTTTATTGGAATTTAAGTCAGTAAGTTTTAAAACGTCAAAATTGTAATTTAGATAAATACAAAACTGATAATTTTTAAAAAGCGAAATTTTTGATTAACAAAATTTTTTGTGTCAAATAATCGGTTTTTAGTGTATTCGTGTTTAATTGCGAAATATAGTAATTGAAAATATAAAAGTCATCGCGTAACTCTAACCTTTATTAAGTTCTAATTTGTTGTAAATTTATAAGTATGGAGAGAAGTTAAAATGAAAAGGGCAAACTCTAAAAATCAACAACGACGAATACAGAAGTTGAAATACTTTAATCCATCGTCTCCGAATGGCCCTAGTAAGCATGTGTTAATAACGTTTCATCACCTTGTAGCTGTTCTATTGTTTCCATTGGATCTTAAATATATATTTAAATAACTACATTGGATGAAAACATTTTGTTTAATTTGTTACGTTCTTGTGTCAATCTTGATAAAACCGGTCACCGGAGAGGATGAAGTGGCCATTATAAGATGTACTGAAATTTCACTTCCATACGTTGTTTCATATAAAACGAACAACATGAAATAAAATAGTGCCTAGTGTTATAAATCTATATTAGCATATGGAACTGATAGCTGACTGTTAGAAAATAAATTTGAATGAGTACAACATACGGCGAAATAACCTGTCGGTTGAGCTGCATCGATCCGTTTGGCTGATTGACATAAAAGACAGCACACGTACATCTTTATGAAACTTCTAAAAAACATATTTCCATCAAAGCGCCTTCCATATAAGCTGATCTATTTGCCGAAACTCAATATCTCCTCAGTAATTTCAAGTTTAGATTTCTAAATGTTTATCAAAATTTAAAACTCTTGACCAATTAATTACGACGCTTCTGGCACTTGCTATCTAAATTGGCAAAGTATACGAAATTCAATTGTTGTTTTGTGATTGTTAATGGTAAGCTAGAAAGTGGCCTAAATTTCTACCTATGTATTTAACTAGAATAGAATAGAATATAATACTACTCTATCTTTCTATCTATTACTACTTCATATTTCTTCACAGAATTAAAAATAATTGTTTGAACCTACAATTTTTTAGGTTCATGCCTTTCATCCAATTGCATTAAGTGTTCGCCAACTTATTTCTAAGAATGAATGTGGTTTGGTATTCTCATATAAATTGACTGATTTACCCACATTCTGTCCTTCCATCTTATTGGCAGGTTGCAGTTGTTCAAAATGATTTTCAACGTCGTCTACGTCTAGCAAGAATTTGGAAGACTTAGTTCTGAAAATGAAAATAGACTTTCCATAAAAATTGGCCTATTAGCAAAAAGTAATCTTTCCTTTAAGCGGAAGGCATCAGTAAGCTATGGTTAGACTTTCTTGTTACTCGTTAATTCTGAAATTTGATAAAAAAAACCATGCCACCTCTGGTACCCTGCTAACTTTTGCATAAATTCGAGGAGACATTGGGTAACGTGTGTGAATTAGGTCACTTCTTTAAAGGTCAATGTATCAAGTTATCAAACAGAATAAAAGTAGAATCTGCTTTTAGTTGCTTTTAATAATTTTATCTTTGATTACCCTGTTGTTCTTCGAGCTTCTACAGACCCCATAAAACGAATTATAGTGTGTATACGACAACATATGGATTTACGAGAATGGGAATGCCAACAGACTGTGAATTTTCGATATGGCACTCGATATAAAACCCAAAAGACTACATTAAATTCGCTCGTACTTTTAACTCAACACACCCATGATAATTTTACACAGACTCTTTGTTTGTACCAATAGTCTTGATGCTATACACTTAACGGAGTGACATTGCTCCATTTAACATTCCTCCCGTATTTTTTCACGTCCCGAAATTCTGTTTATATACACAGACTAAGCTTAGCATTCGCTTTATTGCGTTCGGACATCTGTGTGTTCCATGTATATTAACAGGATAGGCAGCTATGTTGTAAGATCCTAACCCGGATTGAAAATTTAGTTCCCTTTTTCCCTTTTAGCGCACCAAAATGTCTATACGGCAACGAGTGAAAACTGTGTCCCCATCCAATTTTGGAAGCAATGAAGAACAGAACTGTATTGTTCGTGTTGACGGATTTTAAAACACTTGACAGTAACCATCTGACGGATAATCTCTACAAAGATTACTACTACTATAAGGCCGATCAGCCAAGCCTAGTGCTTAATAAAAAGGTTAAGAACAACTGATAATGCTTACGCCACATCTTCAGTAGCCAGAAATTAAGCACATTGTGTTCTTTTGGTTGCAGTTAAAGGATTTTATATTGCCATAGATGTACAACATCAAGAGAGACAACAGTTTGCAATTATCTTTGTAATTCAACGTTAATGGTCCTTCATTAAACCTGATGCTCATGACAAGTGGTTTCTCCCCATATGCTACCAATGAAAACGCTTAAAAATGTCAGCAGCTTGTGGCAAATAACAAAAACATTGTCTTTGTAATATGATAGTACAGCAAGCGTAATGACTGTTAGTTATTAGCGGTTTTAGCTGCAAATAATACTTCATTCATTTTGGATTCTAACGTAAAACCCCTTAATCTCTAACCATACAATTAGAACACACCTGCCAATGACAGTATCAGTTTATTTCGACAATATGAATTTCCATCCGTAATACGAGTGGTGGTGACACAGTTCCTTAGTATGATTTTATATAGGATATCCTAGATTCTGATGCTGCGGAACATCAATTAAATCACTTTAATACCCCTGTGGACTAATAAATTTGTATACTTTGTGTTTTACTGTATTGTTTATGTACAGAAATTTATATAAGCAAAATTGTATTGAACGAAAGAAATAATTGAAATTCCTCAACGCATTAAATAACCAATGGAAAGAGTTATTTTTAATTGAACTCAACCTTTTTGCACAAATTTTTTCAGGATTCATTAAAATGGTATTCTGTAAAATAAAGAAGAGTATTATCAAATGAAAAAGGTCAAATGAAAATAATTATATGTTAAGCTGAGTGGCTTCACATCAAGTTAAATGACAAAATTTACCTCTTTGGCTCTCCCATCCTACAAAAGCTTGCTGTTTCCTAATTGCGTTTTAAAATCAAATAATTCCTTAAATTACGGTAAAGTAGAAAAAATAGCGTGTTCTTAGAAATTTAAGAAAATTCTTAGTTACAATTGTTGATCAGAAACTCAGTATGCTGCAGCCTGGCTGTCGTCTATTATTCTTTGTTGTTTTGAATTTTTTGTTTTTTTTTTTGTTTTTGTGTTTTAAGGAAAGCAATATATGGAAGAACACATGCGCTTATTTGAGTTTTTTGTTCAAATTACCTTTTAATGGTTTAAATCCAGTAGTAACAAGAAATAATATCATAAGAATCACAAAGATATGAATTTGTCGAAATATTCGTATTTCTTATCATTTACTTATTCTTTTGAAATTCATAAAGCTGTTTAACAAGACCTTTGAATAAGAATCATAATTTGCCACTTTCAATTCAATGAATGCATATATACGCAAATCCTAATGTAGTGCAACATTAAGTGTCTATGTCTTGTGCCTCTATGTCCTTAATATATCATTTTTCTAATTTCTGCATACCTTACGAATTGGCGAAATCTACAAATTATTTGGAAATAGGAAAGACCTTGGAAATCTTTTAAACACTAAGACAATTTCTTTACTAATTGCTGATGTACAAACGGGAACATTTGTGTGAAAAATCTACTAGTAATTTCAGTAATTTCCTAATCAAAATTCAAATGCTGATTCAAGAAAAAAAATTATAGTTATACTATATTTTCCAGTTAGAAATTGCTAATTTAATTGGAGATTGGAAAATGAAAGTTTTCCCATTTTCGTGTTTAGCTTTATCAAAGACATAAATTTTAAATTATAGACTGAAGACTATAGAAGTATTTAAATGAAAATGATTTTTAATCTAATGGCTGACAAGCCAGTCAGATAAACTGGCATGACTCAATCATATTAAATAATTTTGAAAGAGTTTCACTAAGCTCCTTTCTGTGAGTGAATGGAATCTTAGAAAACGTTCCGCTTGAAAGTTTTTCACTTACTTCTAAATAGTGGTAACTGAAATTACGAGCGTAGAGTCTAACTTCAACTAGAAGGTTCAATTTTCTACTAATTTGCAGACCGTTTTGGCTGAAGATTTGTTACAAAAAGTTTAATTTTGTTCAAGTTAATTTTTCCAGAATGACGAAAGTACTTATACAACTGTTCAGTTTTCTCAAAAGAACTGAACGAGCCATGGACCGATTTCATGGGACATTTTAGTTGATAAAACGCTGTGGCATGAGCGAGCTAACGCTAACTACTGTTTCACGTAGAACCTTTTTGGCGGGCGTGTCTCTGAAGATACATACAAACAAATCGAGACAACTGTAAAGCACTTTATTTACTTGTTGAATTGATTTGTACTCTGCTTCTACATGGCATGTAAATTCACAATTTGCCTGTCGTGTCACTTTCCCACTCCATTATTTCTTATTTCATTCACTTCACCTCACATGCATATTCAAGGAGTATAAGTGATTGTACAACATCAGAACCTCTGACCATGTGGCAAAGCTCGGTAATGGTTGGGGCACAAAACGAAAGAACGAAAAACAGTAAACATAAAAGAATCAGTTACATTCACTGCACATAAATAAATCCGTATATCAATGTAAAAATTACAATTTTTCACGCAATTTTAATTTATTTTCATACAAGAGTGAGAAAAAAGAAAGGGGTAAAATACTGCGAAAAAGGAAATTCATATTTACATACCCGACTTCTTTTACATGCGAACTCTAAAAGGGTTGGCGGATGCTGTAGCAGTAACATCAGTTTTTGCAACGATAACAATTGCAAAAAGAAATATTATTTATTTACAACATATATGAAATATACAGTACTACATAATATTCGTGCCCCCCAGAGTCAACAATATTCAGTAGTTTTTTTATTATACTACTCGAGTAATACAAACGGCAATAGCGTCTGTCCGATCGCCCAAACCCGCAAAATAAAACACCCAGCGATAACACTTCATTTGCAGACGCCCGCAAAATTGCAACGACCAATGAATCACCGGTCAGTGGCTATTTATGGTTGGGTTTAATACAAGGGGCCTTTTTGCGTCTTTTTGGCAGGATCATATATTCCAAACCGATCATAAAATTCTACTTTACATAGGTCGGCATTAATGTTATTGCTAAGTAGTTGCAAAACGATTATGTATAACATGGATACTTTCATCTCTAGCTTATTTTTAATTCCTTTATTTGTGCGGAAGACATGCAGATATCGCTCATATGAGAGTTAAAATAATTTGGGTTAATCATATTTATCAGCGTATGGTATTATGGCAACTCTTCTTCAAAAATCTCTTCAAAAATAATACTGAAATAAATTTGGATTACTATCAAAATAGGTGTTTGTTTGGTCAGGGGGCTACACGTCATAACAAGGACGTTAACGTGAAGTTATGAATAATCAATTTACTCGTATATGAAAATCAATCTACAGGAGGCAAGAATTCGGCTGGTGAATCAAAAATCCCTTTTTCTCATTCGTAGCATATAGACTTAACTGATAAAATGCATGAAACAGCTCCTAAACGTTATCGCCTAAATGAAAACATATCATGTTTACAAAAAAGTAGTCCCAAGCATAACTGGCAAATATAACTTTACCTATCGCATCTAAGATCATCTGAAGTGTGTTGTGTGAAAAATTGAAATCAGTTATGAGCAACTCGATTGTGCCCTGTTAGTGAGGTTTTAAGCCTAGTAAACCAAGAAGACTCTAAGAAATCCTGAAAAAATCTACGATTGATTGTCTATAAATCCGCTTTCCATAATCACGTACGGGAAAAACTGATTGACATCATAAAACTTAATGGCATTTATATCTTAAGCAAGGTGTTTGCTAGTGAAAAAATTTATCGGCATTGGCTGCTTTTCTTGTATTGGCTTTCAGAACTGAAATCTGAACAGCCTATGTTTTTACATCATAATATGTTCGATAATATACGATTGACGTTGCCATTTAAACAAATGTTCCTTGCGAAAAAATAAATATATTAGTTTCTGATGGAAAAAGTTATCTTCATATTTCACCGCAAAAAATCATTAGCACAGCACCAAATATGGCGGATACCCAGGCTTAATCATGTTATGAAAAATCTTTAGAAAAATCTTCGACAGTGAGCATGATGTACGGCATGGGGAAGAACCTTTGAAACAACTTTTTTTAAATCCAGTAAATTTCTGAAAGATGACCTAGTCTACTTTGCTCAAAATATTGCATATTTATATTAAATAACCCATTCCGGAAATCTGAGTGTGAAGGCCCCATCTTCTATTCGCTACACACTCAATTTGAATGGTTCTGCATTGGTAGTGTGAGCCATGGAGCTAATGCATTTTCATGTGGGATGGCAACACTTTGCTTACTTAAGCGTAGTCATCATGTGTAACCCACGGTTGTTTTTCTTCGTAGTAAACGCAGAAATGTTATTGGGTTCTGTTCAGAGACGAGTGTTACTTATATAATAGGTTGAGGTATGCATGTGCCTCTCATCGTGGTGGCCTAACTCTTTAACTGTCTATGTAAATGGTTAAGACACACACACATTGATACAGAATTGCATAAACTGGCACTCACACAAGCTCCTACCACACGTTTTAGCTTATTTAACATTCCAAACTCAGCTGCATACTTGAAAAGTAAGAGATTGAATTTGGAGGGAGGATTTGCAGAACATCGAAGCAAATTGGGTGGAGATGGAAGATAACGGTTGGAACCCTTCTCCTGATGGCTAAGTATAATAGTTAGTTTTGGTTTATATTCGCTTAAGCTCCACGACTTCTGCTGGGCGCTTCTGCTCTTGATTCTGGCAGTTTCGCGCAGTTGTTGTTGTTCAGTGTCATGTTGTTCAAAAAGCAAATTGGTTTGAAATGTTTAAGCGGCAGCAAAACGATAACTACTCATCATGTGTTTGCTGACAGTTTTGGGTCACAACTAAATAATTACACAGTTATTTATATGTTTGTAATTCTCGTTATATGCTATAAGTTATATGTATGGTAACGAGGGGTGAATAGAACTGGCTAAGAAAATTGACTGAGTAGATTTTCAATACTATAGAGTACAACCTAAATAGGAGTATTTCTTAATTAAAATACATCTGTTGGTTCTGATTATGAATTTTAAATAATTAGTAGTGTGATTGCATAGTGCAAAATATAACTCATTGCATTGGTAGTCCTTGATGGATTTTCATATGCACTCAGTCTTTTCTCCGTACTTCGTTTCTTTTTTAAAAGTAAAGTACGGAAGTTATATTATTTTAGTAATAATACCTCATCGACAAGCCTTTCTTAAGGATTATTCCACCGAGATCTATTGACATTATCTTCTCTAACATGTAATTGTATTTTATGTTGATATCTGATGAGATGAATCCTCATCTTCTTTTACTCAAGCTTAACGCGGTCAACTAATTACTTGAATATCACCTTACTTGCAGTTGTGGTGCTTTAAAATGTTTGCAACAAGATCAATTAATGCCACTTCTGGAATTATTCAGAGCAATTATTACACATAATATTCGTTAAATATTAATCAAAATAATTTCTTCCTCCAGGTTCTGTAGTAATTTAACTAATCAGTTTCACCCTGTGGTTTCACCTTATTTTAAGTTTTATAAACGCATTAAATATGGGGAATCTAGCCCTCGTACTATTTCAAAAAAAAAAAAAAAAAAAAAAAAAACAATTGCCTTCACGTCTGAATACGTTGCGAGCATGTGAAATACATTTTAATACTTATACTTTATATTTTATTTAGCAGCCTTCAAATATTAAAATATTTAATTAGATTATATTTAAAATATTAAATTATATAATAAATGTGGATATTTAATGATGTGTTTTTTAAGAAAGAGTCGGCAGCTGAGGATTTCAGAAGTATAAATTAGGCATTTCATACCGTAAGTGAGCAAAACCTATAACACGACTAAGAATGGGGAATAATGACAAGTAGTACGCTGTAGTGCCTTTAGCAGCCACTTTCTTAAAAAAAATGTATAATATTTATACTGTATTATATATATAATATAAATGTATAATATTTGCTGTTGCAATACTTCTTAATATAAGCTCCAATTGACAATGTTTCAAATTGCTTAATAAATACAAAATGTGCTAAAATGTTTTATCAGATAAAAATTGTAATACTCAAGAAGAATTTTAATAATCATAACTTGATGCAACACATTATAATCCAAACAAATATCCACTATAATTACGTAAGAATCTATAATCTTTTGTATGGGAAAATTACAAGGATTTTGACAAATGTTCATCAATCCATCGCTTTAGCTTATTATTAAGCTTATTTATTTACACCCAAACTAAAATATTCGGAAAAACTATAAATGTTATGATGAAAGAAATCTATTTGTTTGTGGTAATTTATAAATGGAGTATCTAAATGAGTAGAAGGGTATGGAAATTGCCTTACTTTTGTCTAAGTTTGACGTAGCCCAATCGGCTTATCCAGCCGCCCAGCCTGCTGGTAGATCTGCAGACATAATGAAATTAATTTTGTGTTATATTCTACAGTACTAAATTTCTCTTTGAATGTGTTGCATTTTGATGTCTTCGCCAGAAGGAAGGAAGGTATGTATCATATGATAGCAGAGAAATGAAACAACTAAAAGGAAGCATCTACAGTATGAAGTAACTTTTGACGAAATGCGTTTCATGACTTCAAAAAATTCAATTTTAACTGCTAATACGTTCATTGTGGCAACATAAGTTTCTGTCCATTTTTTTACTGTATAATGCAATGTAAAATTCGAAAAAAGAAGACAATGGGCAGGTTAATCACGCCGCTTCTGGCCTATATACTCTAAGGTTCATATCTGTAATGAAGCTGCATGGAATTCAATCAAATTTGGTGCACGTTCAGAATATGCTAAAGTAGACTTTTCCATATTGGCAAATGGACATTACATTATACATTATATTGGCAAATGGCACGCTTCATACAAATTATGAGATTTTCTGAAATTAAATTTGTCTTCTGTAATTGGGAGTTAGACTGAAGTGACCTATGAAGCAACCTGTACGATATGTTGATTTATGATGCCAGGCAAAAGTTGAGCAAAAATCGACCAAATGTCTACACCTTTAGTACCTCCTACAAAGATGACCACAAATATTCCTATCTTCACATCTTTTAAGCAATTGCACTGAGTTCACTCAAATTTGCCGATTTCAGAAAAGTTAATGTTAATTTTAATTTTTAAGATGAAAAAAAAAAAACAGCAAAACTATAGATAGGTTATAACAATTAAGTTAAGTTAATAATAATTTTGCCTATTTCATAGTGCATTAATTGGTTGATAACAATCTAGCGGCTTACCACGCCCTTATCCCTTGCCCTTTATCTTACTTTCGCATACTTTTGCGCCAATAGAAAAACGTGAGAGGAAAGTATATGTAAGATAGTTCACCTGGTTGCAATTTCTGCACTGGTTCCTGTTTTAAATTATATGGACACCTCTCAATGCGAGCGGGGGTATACAATAGATATGTGCTTGTTTAACTGAGATGCTGAGTAGTATACTTTCGAATTATTTGCTTTGATTTAGTGATTATATTGAGGCTACGTTCGATTTGCTTACGAAAAATCTAATTCTCAGTCACGAATTGCAGCCTACAATATGCCCACCGAAATATTATCTGTGGAAGATATGTATTGCAAATAAATATTTAGCGTTGCATCCATTAAAATGCAACCCTGATCTTCATTAACCACGGCAGGAAACCTTGAAGGTGCAATGCTGAAATTATGCTGAAATATGCAGCATCCACAATGTCACGCCTTCATTACCCAATGCTTTTTGCGAGACCCTCTTATGACTAATTTATCTGTGCAAAAGTGTAATAGAGCGTGTTTGTGTTTCTGAATATTTCATGGATGCAAATTGTTGCATAAAGAGGGAGAGGTAGCTGGGCTGGAAACGCGATAGAAAACTCGTCTTCTTTTCAAAACACTATACAACAAGGACACCAACAAAGGGTATTGGGTGCTCTCCCTTCTGCAGCACTTTTTACGCTAACTCTTGCTACCACTTGCAAAAACAGCACCAAAGAAGAACTGTTGCGAACTATAATAACAAATAATATAATGGCTGCACAAATACCCCCTTCTTATATGTGACGAGCCCACCAACACACTTTCTGCTTTCACTCAGCGTGACGCTCAACCAATACAAATAAACATTGGCGGCTGTGTTTCATAGTATCGTCGTACTACAAGCGTATGCAGTGATGAGCAAAACTGTAAAGATCAACTTTTTGTCTGAAGCTAAACGGAAACGCAAAGCATCACAATATGTTATATAAGCATAAAGAGCGTTCGCAAACTAATGCAACATGTGTGAATCAAACCAGCTGTGTTTTTGATCTAATTACTATTAGATTCAGTTCATTGATGTTGTGGAAAGCTCATGCTTGCTTTCAGAATCATACGTCTGCCTAGCTGTTTGCGTTAGGTTTTAATGATTTAAACAATAAAATAAGAAACTTCTTTTACGACAAATAAAAAAATGGATCAATCGGTGTTCCAAAATATCTGCCTTCCAATCACAGCAAGAAGTACGTAAGTATTATTTGGTAAGAGGGAAAAAAAGAAGTTGTTGGAAATCCGATTTTTTAGGAAAATCGATTTCTCGGTTTGTTCGGTTTTGTTCCGAGATTTCCAATTTTTCTTATAGTATAAAATAATTATTTCAATAAGAAGGCCCTGCAATTCCGTCGACAATTTTTTTATTTTACAAAAAGAGGATGAACATTAATTACCCTGTGCAGAAAAAAATAAATTAAGAGATGTGTCTCTGTTTTAGATTTTAAATTAATTCTTTTTTTATATAATTTTTAGACATGAAACGAATCTACATAAGTCGTCCTGATGTCGTCCGCTTGCGCGCATGGGTCGACTGATGATTTTGTGCATGGGTTTAGTTAGGTTAAGGGGCAATTAGTTTTCGTATTTATAAACAAAATTACGTGAACAACTTTTATTGTAAATAACTTTCTTAGAATAGCGCAAAGTAAGGTAGATTACTGTATAAATTAACCAAGTTATAGAACAATTAATATTTTGATTCATTTTCAACCAATTGAATAATACGAATGAATAGAACTGAAAATTGAAAACTTTTAATATTTAATAAAGACATTAAAAAAAAGAAACTACTGGGGACTTAAACAAAAATTCTTTAGGTAATTAGCTTTAAAAACCACAACCACATACAATTGATATAAACGTAGATTAATAACCAACCGCTTTAATAATACAGTATAGTGACTTTTCAATAACAGAATAATGACATTTTATAATAGAATAAAGATTTTTTTTATTAAAATATTTAATGGACTTGAGCTATTTTTGGCATTAATTTGAAATTTGCTTTACATTCATCATAAGTCCCTAAATTGTGGAATTAAATGTTCCAAAGCCCCCAAAAAGTAAAAGGATTCCAATTTTGTTCGCCACTACTTTTAGACTTCGCTGTCAATCATCAACCAGTGCTACCAACAAAAAAGCGTTGCCGTAGCAACGCTGATGTTGGTGCCGTTGCCAATGCCGCCGTTTTGATTATGATTTGGTCGAGGCTAACGATGCTAAAACTGACGATGAGCCGGGGAACTCAATTTTTGCCTATTTCATAATAATAATAGTCCTTCACTTCTATGGCATTTGTTGTTGCACTGCTCCAATGCTATTTCCACGCTGATGCCATCCACATTGTTGTGACTGTTGCTATTTTTGTTGTTGCTGTTATTGTTGCCATTCTCTCAATTGTCATCGTTTTTACAAAATTCCCATAAAATCGTAAAAATATTAAACGCAAAACGTATAAAAAACAAAATGGCCGCGAAAAAAGGCACTCGACTCTGTTTAAATTTTATGCATCCCTAAACATTTATTGTTCATTGCAGATGATTTAACTCACGTAGACGAAGATACCAATATTTGCTACAAAACGGTGCACAGCGTACACAGTGGCACGAAAACATGGTTGTTTTGTTTTTTTTTTAGTTCCCGGGAAATTATTGCAACATTTGTTTCAGCACTTACAGATCGCATGGGAATGATATGCTATGGAAATGTGTGCGAACTTTGGGAATGCTGCTTTTTGAAACTGAAGTTTACGTATTTTTGAAGTTCTTTGAATTGATTTAAATTGGCGAAAAAAAAAACTAATTCATGATTGGCTATTGTACATCTGTAAACTCATATGTGGATGCAGAATATTAGAAGAGCTTGTAGTGTTGAAGCCTGAGACATTTGATTAAACTCGTAATAGGGATTTCGGTTACAAAAAGTTAGATGTCTCAGAGTTGAAGTTAAGGACGTTATTTATATGCGTTAAAATTCATTTTTCTGCGAGATCCTGAAGTCGTTTTATGTCGTAAACTTTGTTAATTGCAGAATTGGTGTGCGTAATGTTCTAAAATTTTTTATATGTCAGAAATACACCATTGCATGGTTAAAAATAAAAAAAAACAACTTTTAAGTGGCATGCAACATGAGGACCGAAACTGCATGCTGATACTGCGTTACCATTATAAGTTACTATTTGCGTATTCTAGTTCCAAGTACATTATAAATTTTTTGCGAACAAATGTTGTTGCAGGCAAGCGATGGATTAAGAGTTGTACTGTAAAGGGAACCATTGGAAAAACTTGTTATTTATTTTATATATATGGTTATGCACTTCTTGCGTTACCTATTAAATTCCTCTGCAATATTATTTAATTACAGGTGTGACTCTTTGAAATATAATTCTCCGTATTAAAGTTTTTTTTAAACACACTTAGATGCCAAAATTCAGCCAGACCCTAGTCAAACTGTATTGAAGAATTGCCAATAGAAAAAAATTTTTTTTGGTGTTATTGAAAAATTGCCTATCCTGTTTTAACTTTTAAGCCTTGGTAAAATGACAGTGATTGCTAGTTGAGATTTTTTGAGTTTTCTTTAAGAACTGTAAAATTTACATTCAATCCTTAAATATATTAAATTAGAGCCAGTTTCCAGCCCTAATGTATTATTTGTATTATTGTTGGCATCTTGTTGGTTGCATTTGAATAAAGCCAGTAGTTAAGGCTTAGTTAATTATAACTAGTCCCCGTAGAAAGTTAATGCATAACATAAATTTGTGCAAACGGCTCAATTGTAAACGGTTGAATTGTAAGGAAGTTGTAAGCAAAAATGCCCAAGATGTGGACCGTATCACAAATTTATTAAACGAAGCTTTTCTAAAATGTTTTCATCAAATCAGAGTTCATATTATTTAAGTTGATCTAATTAATCAAAATTGAACTGAAAAAGTTAGAATTTATCCGGAATCTCTTATCATTGCCTTCTAATATCTTTTGGCTCTCATTCTAGCAGTGAAAAATGCTCTATTATTGCAACTTAATAATCCCATTACAATTTATCCTGAGCCAGTTCTTATTCTATGTCATCAAAATAGAGTTGCGCAAGCCCGAAAAGTACTCACAAACCTAGGAAAAAGCTTCGGTTTCTTTTTCATCGGAATTCGAGGTGATTTGTCGAATATTGCAGCACAAGCTATTTAACTCTTTAGCTGACATTTGCATAAGAATATTTCATAGTCAGCCATCGGTACTTGCTTATACAAGTATTGCAAAATTTGCCTTTTCAGGAGAAATAAATTAGAAAAACAGCCATTTTTACTGGAAAAATTGGTAAAGTTGATGTATTAAGTATGAAAACTGAGCGTTTTTAACACGTCCACTTTTCACAGTTGTATTTCCACAATGTCAACAAAGCATTATTCGTATAAAAAAGTCTAAGCTGCTGGCGCCCTTTTGATCCGATTTGTTTAAATCGTACCGCAATAATTGATATATTACCGATTTCATACATTTGACTTATAGCAACAGAGAGGCTTGGTTACACTGCCAATATCGCATTTCTCTGTGTAATTTGTAAGTTATCAAATGCAAGGATATATATTGCAATATTAGAATACTGTGCTAATCTAATAATTTAATTTAGAAATTACAATTTAAATAGATCCATTTAATAGGACAATATTCAATTCAGCTTTCAAGCAATCTCTTAGAACATATCCAATCACAGATGTACAATAAATTTTAAAATAAAAATAATGGATTTATTTTGCATTTGAACGGACGTTTCAAGAGAAAGATTGTCATCATCTGGACTTATCGTATTACATATATTACCAGTTCAATATTATGTCCTTAAGACTGATTAGTATTTTCCATATCACTGTGCAGCATTTGTGGTGCGCTTACAGTGGTTTTCGGTTTGCTGTTGAGGGTGCGACCACGTGGTGGCCTGCGGGGTGAGAGAAATAATTGAAAATACACAATCTGTTGTCCTCAGGGCTGAAAGTCACTACCTATTTACATGCATCCTAACCAGAGTGTTAACAAGTTTGAACTGTTGCGAACATAAACAGAAAGTGATTTCATGAACTGCCAACAAAACAAACTTCTATGTGGTGGGTGAGGTAGGGGGCGGTGTAACTTGATTAGTTTGCAGTTTAAGGATGCATGGTTGATTGGATATACATACTCTGGTTTGTCCAGGGGGTGGCAAGAGGAAGGTGAAAGTATGTATGTGTGTACTCGTCACACCATCAGTCCCCACAAACAGCTTCGAGGAAACATTAAGGTTATTTTTCGCGTTGCTTTCGGGGGAATTTTACGTGAATGATTGACGTGTGATAAATAAAATTCCAAATTGCCGAAAACTTATGTCAACACGTCTTTTGACACTTTGACAAACACTTGATGCACATTTTATGGTGGCGAATTCTACGCTGCATAAAGTTTTGCACGATTAGTTTGAGAAAACTATTTCTCATAATGTGAAATAGCTTAAATTGTTCTTAAATTGTTCTAAAATTAGTGATTATAATAAGATTAGAAAGCTGAAGTGCGATAAATGGATTTTGAAAATTAAATAACGTTGCAAATACGCAGAATGCATTGAAGTAAAGAAGAAATATCAAAAATTGTGAGATTTATTTATATGATAGGTCACATGTATGAGTTATTACAGTAACCACCTCAAGTGTGAGGACGGGACTGTGCATAGCAAGAAATGACAATAAAACCAAGATATCGGTTACCTCTGACACAGTGTAATGCAATGAGCTTTATTAGCTATCTAAGTTAAATCAAAAGTAATGAGGCGTTATAAACGATAATCATTTTTATTTCAAGAATAACAGTGAAAAGGACGCTACTTGAATCAGTTGGAAAGCCATGTTAATCACTGTGAATGACTGTTTAGTGTTTGTGGACCAATTTTTCTAGCGTAGGCTAGTCATGCTCTCGCCTGCTTTCTCACTTATCAAATGTCGAGGTCTGCTGCAGTCTTTTTTGAAATGACGCTATAGAACATTATAATTTTGCACATATTTTGAAGCAAGAGTATAGCCAAAAAATTATGTTGACGCCTTGTCATGGACGATGTACCGGTTCATTTGCAGACATATGGACGTGACGATATATCGGCATAGCTCGCATAGTATATTAAAGCTAGTTTTTTTTCTATGAAATATCAACTGCAACACATTTTCAGTATCTTTCAGTAACATCGCTATGGAAAGTTATGTGAATTAGAGTGATTCATTCCCCTGTCCAGAAATTTTCATCGCATGTTGTGTTTAGAATAAGGAAATATCGAAAATACCTCATTTTCCGAGAAAGGGATTGGACTTTTAAAGGTCTCGTATTTATATACTCGTATTTCAGCAAAATGTTGGCATTTTTGAGACTTGCCGCGCAAAGGCACGGAGACTATGATCTAATTGTCCTCGTATGTTATCTATTATATTATTTTCTTTTCCAATGAAAACTTATATTTGATAATTTTTCTATGAGCAGTCCCTGGGTGCCCTCTCTCGCTATTTAGAATAGGTAATTTTTGCAATTATCACTCGCTGCCGTATGCTCCTTTTAATTAACTAATAAATGGTTAACATATTAGAAAAATTCTGATAAAGATGCATTTTTTAAAAGATAGGCCTATAACAACTTATGATTTCTTTGCCTCTCAAATTTTCCTAACTGTGACGTCTGCTATCCATAGTATTGTAGGCTATATACCGGATCATCGACTATCTTCCCCATTTTTCCAGTAAATATTTATATTTTTTGCAATTTTTAATAATCATGCCCAAAATGGGGGCGTTCGTTTAAAAAGTATTAAGGTTGGGTAACCCTTTCCTGTAGATATCATGAAACCATCATTAATTTTGAGAAACACTGTAGATGTAGATAATTTTACAGTAAAGTATATCAAGTTTTTTCTAATAGAAACGATCTTGCTCACTAATGAAACCAGCATTCCATGGTACAGGGGCCTTTGTATCGATTAATTGTCAGATAAAGGTGCGTATCAGAAAGGTATCCTTCTCATATTTAATATGTTAAAGTTGTTCGATGTTTTGGTTGCTACAATATAATGTCGATTTTCAACAACAACGGCCACTGTTCGAGCGGTCTCTTCAAAGATAAATGAGTTGGTTCGTTTTTTTCCCGTATTGAAATAAATACGTAATTTTTCAAAGATTGGTACAATTTGATTTAAAATGCACAGAGACGTGGTTAAGGTGTAGGCAAAATGTTTAAGTTTAAGAGAAGTCTAAGTGCAAGATGGAATTTAAGTACTTCGGATACCCAAATACTTTATATATACTTTATATCTGCAAATAACTGGATAACCATTCAGAATTGTTTACCGATTTGGTCTCGATGATTAGCGTTCGTCTATGCGTTATTATTACACATCTTTTCCAAACATTTCGTATGGTGCAATTTTCTCATTATACGCCCATATCGCTCACATGAGCGATGAGATATTACTGTGGCGCGTATGAAATCGAATTTTCGATGACACTGGTACATAGATCAGCCTAAATTTGAGCCATGGCAGAGATTATGTTAACTTTGAGTTATTGACGTTTGTAGTTTATTGATATATGTAGATCTGCTGCTTAAGGAAGCAGTACAAAAAAGGTCTAACAATATCGGATCGCACTTTGCCGATTCCAGTTCAAGTCACCTCTGCGTGAGATAACTACCTATATATCTTCAAATCACCGGTGCTGAATATCTATTGTGGCATAAGCTGTGTGGTACCGTCCTGCTGGATTGCAGGCCGTTCACATCTATATCATACATTTGTGAACAGTGTGAAGTTGGTTTTCATTTGTATGTAGCGTTCTCCGTTGACGGTGGTAGAAATGCCACCATAGTTCTTAAAGAAGTACGAACCGATGATGCCGATGGTCCACGAATCATCGCTTCATAGTCACTTTGTGGATCTCTTGAGGGTTGGCATTGTCCTAACTCTAACAATTTTGCTTGCTGATGTACGGAAAACTATGTATACTGTAAAATGATCTCTTAATTACACGAGCACAGCAAAATTCGATTGTTTGATCGTTCCAGAAATGAACTACGGATATTTAAGCTGATGCCCCCAATTTATGTCGAAGGAAAACCAATCAATGACTTCTCCACCACGGTGATTCCAAAGATGCATATAAGCGCAATCTAAAAAGATATTTTTTCAGATTTTTTTTCGGTTATTTAAAATTGGGCTAAAAATACCATGCAGAATGGTTATAAATTTTCAATATTTCCCACCATTGACAATGTATTCATTTCAAACCGCGGAAATACGACATTGCGTAATCGCCAAATTTCATGTGCATGAATTGATCAGAGGTATTTAAAAGGTCAAATTTGTGCTTATACTTTACATAATTTAGAGCGATTAAATAAATTAAGTTAAATAATAAATTAAATTTAAAGATTAAATTTGTGTGTTTATTAATTTTTTTTTTTTAATTTGTTCCTCTCAGTAACAAAAATTGGTTTCATAGTTAATGTACTCTTAATACAAGGCCTTACATTAATATCAGTAAGCAAATGTTTAAATGCCACACATCGATATAATCTATCCATTGCTGTTTCTCTCTTGGATCAATATAATGCCAAAGGGCACTTTTTTTCTTCTTTGACGAGTGTAAGAAAAATCATATACGTTGCGTTGAATGGTATTCAACAGCATAGCTTAAATAAACACCAACATTGTATTCCTAATTAAATATCTCTATAGAACTACTTGTAAAAAATTTCCAAATGCAGACATCATTGACATTCTTCATGCCAATAAAACCTTATTTATCACCGCTAACAATTCTAATTGGTATCTGCTACGCCCGAAATGGTTTCTGGCCGTAAAGTGTCATACCACGATAAGCAAACATCATCATCGTCATCATCATGAAAATCTTATCCAATCTCTGCAACAATTGTTGAAATTTTAATTTAAGTTGCTCTAGTGGTTAAATTCCATTAAAATCAGAACTTGAAGCCACATAAACCACTATGCAAGACTCATCAGACAATTGAGCGCTCACTGGAGGCTCTGACCTTTATGCCAACCCCAGCCACGAACCCATTTACCCACCACTGAGAGCGCAAAATTATATAACAGCTGAATGTACATATTTATGTATAAAATGTATATATGCATGTGTGTGTGTGTGCATGCAGGCTACAAACAGATTCATTCCAATGTTCCATTTCAATGTTTCTCAAACAAAATCGTCGCCATCATTCTGCTACATATTTACCTAGCCACAACAATGAACAGTGACAAAGGCTAGTGATGTTGAATCGAACGTATTCGAGTAACCACATTTAAATTTGAGCATACTCAGCAAATTGGAGTATAGCAATTAGTAAACTATGCAAACTGTGCAATATTTCTGTTAGTCATTCACTTTTGCACGTATTTATCATTTTTATGTAGGACAAATATTTATTTCTTTGGAATTGATGCATAAAAGCAATTTCAATCGTGTTTACACCAATAAAGGGACAGTCAGCCAAACATGGCTAAACGGAATCAGAAATTGATCGGAGCAATTTTTTTTTGTTGATTATATTTTTGTATGTTATGTAAAACAATACTTAACCAATATAGTCTCTACTGCAAGCTACTACTCTACTACTACAAACGCGGTTTAATATAAAGAATCGCAAAATAATCTAAGCGTTTTTTCCTTCCAATACCAAAAATATTATCCACCAAAAACATTATCTTAGAAAATCAATGGTATTAAAAATAAAAACTGAACTAATAATCTCCAACTTAATGGGAATTGTTCAATTGCGTCGTCGCTTAAAAAAAAACCCCTTTGCATCTCGTGAACGAGACATGGGAGAGCTTCTCGCATTCAGTGAGCTCACACGCATTCTATTTTTAAACTCATTTAAACTCATTAAACTACCATCTAACGACGATTTCCCAAACATCACAGTTTGAGAAGCATTTACAAGACTTGCCGATTACTCGACTAATCGAAGTGTTCGTTAGACACATCTAGGTATCCTCCGCTCAAATAATTATATGTGGCTTTATGTGGGATTGAGCCAGGGATAATGCGAACGATACTTGCGTGTCGGTCAGGCGTCGTCCTTTTAAGTTACACAATACCAATACATTAGTGGATATGGTGTATTCATAAGCCAACATAGCTTTGATAAAAATATTTAATCTATGCAAAGAGTTTGTTCAAAAATATGGCAAATTGTCTGGAGTTTTATTTTTTGAATGAAATTTTCTTGTTATTTGAAATTTGAAGCAGTTAATGTAATTAACACGATTTACGTATGAGTTACCAGCACATGTTAGCTACTCGTATAAATCGTAACGTATACTCGTACGCGCCATTTCACTTTCCTTTCAAACCGACGAGATATTCAGTAGTCAGTAATGGGGGACACGTAAGCTTAAAACATTTGGAATTGGCCAGAAAAAAGTACTGCTGGCTAGTATTTCTTTATTAAAGGATTTAAAAGTTGACGCTCGATTTCTGATTAACTTCATCATACAAACGTCTTCGTTCGAACAACGCTTTTAACTGCTTCCAAATTTGGAGCAAGTGAACAAAAGTAATTGATTGATTACCACTTTGAATTTGATTTCAATTTTATTTTTATACATTTACGCCTATTTGGCAAATTTTTACACAAAATTATCTGGCACTGCCGGTCTCTGTTCATTCCGGATGATTCAAATCACCCATGATGATCTTCGCAATAAGGGTTTATATTAAAAATAAATTTGCTTCAATGAAGAAATAAAAAATAAGTGATGGTCATTTTTGCTAAAAAATCTATATTATTTTTCAATCTTATTGACAACTTTATCCGGTTATCATTTGACATGTCATACATATTCGATTTACACAATCGCTATTAGGCTTAGTGAAATATTTATTCACCCCATCTAACCTTGCTGCTGTAGATTGTTTGGGCTTCAGTTCACCAGCACTGGCATTCTTCATTGTTGTTTCTATAGTTATTGTTGACGTTGTGGATGATGCTGTTTGCTATATTCACAGCATAAAGTTTCGATTGATTTTGGATTTCAAACATTCAGAGCCGCACATTGGCACAGACAAACGCGTTCAACGCTGCCATGAAAAACCGTCAGCAATGTTGCACTGAAGTGCCACCATCAACATTACCACAGTCGCCACTATCACCACGAGCTGCAGAAGCAGCAGTGGCAGCAGTGGCATCTACATCATCAGTGGCATCAGGCAAACATACATCTCCATCGCCATCACCGTCACCATCACCATCACCATCACCATCACCATCACCATCAGCATCATCATTATTACCATCATCGTCATTGCAGCAACGACATCATCGTCATCATGGTCCCACTGCCATCTCATACAAATCATCGTCAACCATTGTCACGATGTTTGGCTGTCTGTTGTTGTTGGACGTTGAATGTTGTAACAAGAGCCAGCAAGCAAAGCATGGCACCGACAACAACAAATACAGCATCAGCAACACTGCCTTTGCGATAATCTCAAACCCAATAAACAATTCATTCAACCATTCAGTCATTCGTTCATTCATTTACGCCATTGTTGCTGTTGCCATTGCTGATGAGATGGTAGCTGTTGTTGCTGCTGCCATTGATTGCTGTAAATGTTGTTGTAGGCATTGTTGTCTATGCTGTTGTTGTAGCCGTACTGTATTTTTGCAGTGATTTATGTGTTGACATGTAATCGCAGCACATCCTCTTAATGAGCTCTATAAGGAAATTAGGGTTTCGGGTGTTCTTATTTATTACTTCGCCACTGAATCTATAGAACTTTTAAATGGGCCAAGTATATGGGGGGCACTTACTTATGTCCGACCATCCATCGTGCATGCATACACACATGCTGAGAAATAATAGCATATGCTTTCAGAACAACACGAACACTTGTAAATGGCGCAAGAGGAGTTCATATGCGCATATGCTGGACAAATTTATACATGCAAAAAAAAAAAACTTGCTTAAATTTTAGTCCCAAAGATCCTTAAAATAAATTGAAATGGGAGACGCTTGTTGGGCTTTCCTAAAGTTTAGGATATTGAACTAAATTTAGATAAACTTTCTTACCATGAATGCACATGGAAATTGCATGAACCCTTTCTTAACTACACTTTCAAGACAAGCTGAGTAAAAATTGTAATTATCTTACACACTGGATCAAATAACACAGTGTGTGTGCGTGTGTGTGTGTGTGTGGATATATTAATAAAAGCCCGATATGAGACTGCCGCGACAAATATCTTTATTGAAGCTATTTGACCAGTGACATAACTCGTAGATTCTAGTTTTCAATATTTGATTCTACAATCCCTGCTATATAATTTTCATAAATTTTTACAGCCAATACAAAACGAAGTTACATAATTGGGGGAATAGATCGGCACCATGTCACCGATCTACATATATTAATCCAGTAAACAAAATAAATGTGATGGATTAGAGGTGGAGAACAAAGAGAAAAGAGAACAAAAATTGTTAATTTGAATTTTTCACAATATAATTCGTGTTAAATGGGATTTCAAATGTAGCTTCTAGATAGGTGCTTTAGAATAGCGAAAACATACAATATTATCCTGTATGTTCTGCATATATAAATATAATATTGAGTTTCAGGCAACTGCCTGCCAACAAATTACAAATTGCATTATAACATTTTACAATGTGTTCTTGAATATGCGACAGCGGCCCTTTAAAGGCGTAACCTAACCGAACATACTATCATAGTACTGCCGCAGAACGTGTTGAATGTTACGTTTATATAGGTATATATAAGCACCCCCGTTTATCTGTCCCCATGTTTATTAAAAACACCAGGGAGTCGAACTAGTTTAGTGTTAAAATTTTGCACACAAATTTCTCACAGTTATAGGTTAGTTAAGTTCGTGCTTAATTAAATGTGTATAAAATCGGCCCAGTAACAAAAAACTTTCTCTTTTGTAAAGTAAAAAAATGATTTATACAAATAATGTAGTAAGAACGAACAACCAAAAATAATGGACGGGGGCAGAGCCAAATTGTTAGAAAAATTTATATTAAATCATCCAATTTTTTAAGAAACCAGAAAATGCAGAGTTTTGCTGGAAAATCGTGCGAATTTGATATATTATATATGAATAGAGGGCGTTTCTAACACGTTCGTATATTCCGCGATTAGTCAACAAATATAGGTAGTCTCCTAAGTTCTGCACTTTAATGGAAAATCTGAAGAGTTGTCGCTGCACCAAATGGTAGAACTGATTCACCCTAACCATACAAACACCAACAGATTTTATCACAATGAATTACGGTGATTTATTATTAGATGTTTTTGAAGAAATAAATATCTTAATTCACGGCCTAATCTTTATTGTCAATTAAAATAAGATTCATTTACAAATATTTTTCAACATATATGATTGTTTCAAATGCTAGCCATAACTGCCCATTCTCAGATTCCAATTTTCGACAACACAGTCGGTCATTTCAAATGATATTTTACGAATAACGCTAGCAATGCTGATTTCCAATTTCCTCAAAAATCTCTAGCATCATATAGCTAGTCAATTTATCACTCCGAAGCGTGAAATTAATTCTTCGCTAAATTTTCTCGAAGTAATACCATGTGAAATTTGCTATGAAGCCTGGTTTTGATTGAGCTAAATATCCTCGAAATCAGGAGCTTCAATGCTGAAGAAAAATACCACTACAATTTAGCATTAAAAGCTGTCACATAATCCCTTCCCGGAAAAGTATCTCTAAATAAATTACGCTATACACTCCAGGTTGATGACGGAACACAGTCCGACAAAAATTGTTCACCAATTTGGAGATATGTTTGGCAACGCTTACTCTTCACTTAAATGGAATAGGCTCTTTTTTCGTATAAATAAATATTTCATTTCTATGTCAGTACGCCCACCAAATGGTAGAACTGTCGATTTTTCCAGGCTTCATTTAGTATCAGTTGGCCCAGCACTCAGAGCTGTCTTTTTGTGAGTATCTGATCTTAGAACATTATAGCGATAAGGCCTCACTATACAATCTGCATTTCAAACTGCCGTAATTCCAAAATGGATTTACAAACAGATTTGTTCTCAGATTTTCACATATTTAGCGCGCTAAGAATATACATATTTATAAAGTATCATTTCTTTTATGATGGAAAAATAATTTAAACTAAATCTATTCCATTTAAAACCAAAAAGTCACAAAATATTGGACACAAATGCACAAGAAAACAAACCCTTTACAGAGATAGCTGTGAACACCAATAAAATTGATCTATATTGCGATAAGACTTCATTGTTGCAAGTTTGTCGTACATGTAATTAATGGTATTATGTATATTTCGTCAGAATTTAGCCAATTTTTAATACCGAAATATGGCTACTGGTCCCAGGCGTCTTTGAAAATATTACCATTAATATATGCTTAACCACGTATTCTATCTGTAAGAAGTGCTTTTGAAAAATATCAGGCCTGTAAACTAATATGAAATACGTCAAAGGGCCAAATCTTGTTTAACTTTTAGTAATGGTAAAAAAAACATTATTTTGCTATGATGAGATATTAAAATAACCCTTCTACAAATTGATCTAAATTCAGTTCAATCAAACAACAACAGTTTATTATATCGATATTCAGGTTTTAACATTCGCAACTAAGTTTTTATCAATCGTACAAGAAATGAGAAAAAATACCCAACTTTGTCAACAATCCTTTTAAATGAAAATTCACAGAAACGACAATAATTTAAGAATAGTTAGAATGGAACGGAAAAAAAAACTACAAAAAAAATTTTTTTTAATGCAGTGTCAAAAATGTCATCCTTTTAAGTGTATAATTTAAATTTGAGCAAAAATCATTACATTGTACTACTTTTATGACCACAAATGTTCATATGCCCTCACAGTTTCTTTCATAGACATGAATATGCACGGCAGTATTTTGCACTTTTATAAATTGTTTGCAAATAAATCATCAGGTACCCGCATCCTTAGCTCCCTTGGTACCTCCTGGCAGCCTATGAGCGTGCGTGTTCTCTTGACTGTCAAGTCAGTGCGTTGTTATTAAACAAAAGAACTGTAAGTGAACCTTTGCCTTACGTCTTCATCTCCGTGTGAAGTCTCATCGGGTCGCTTTTGCTTTTTCTGCACAAAAGGAGATTATATGGAAATTGTTATTAATAATCATATGTGTGTACCAAATAAGTACTTACACAGCCCTACGCTCACATCCGATATCCTTTTGCCGCAATCATGTACACCTCTAGTGTACCCATGTGTGCATACGTACACATGCGTGTGTGTATGGGGAACCTGAACCACAGAAATTTCCATACTCCATGGCACTCAATGCCTGCTACAACATGTGCATCTGTGACACGATCCTGGGTCAGAGCAATGTGATACTGGAATCTGTGTGTGTTGCGTATGTATGCATGGCATAAATTGTTCCACTGCTTGTCATATATTATTAAACACACATATGCAAAAGTGTGCTCATACAATTTCACATGATTAATATGGTTTTCATGTGATGCTGTACAGTGGGTGTTTAATGTACTTTCTCCTAATTCCTGAATTCCTAAATTCCTGATACTAATTTAATTGTATAATAGCATATAATTTTAAATAGCATCTTGCAAGTGTTGAAGATGTTTTAATTCAAATCATAAATAATGGGAAATTCAATCAATTCACTGGTGAGAGAGAGAGGCAATAATCCATGACGTCACGTGCTCTACCAACTTCAGGTAACATATCACAAAAACTATTTCCATTTTTAGATTCGAAGACATTAAAAACAATTGCCAAACATGAGAACGGAATCTTGGCACCATTCCCACCATTGGTTATTGCTAAGATAACTCTTTTTTAACTCTGTCGACTATCGCGGCACTGTGTATCTAATTTTGTTCCACATCATGTGAAGTTGTTTGAACTCACATTATGAACTCTCTTTTCTGAAAATATAGGGTGATTTTTTAAGATTTAAGTTTTCAGGTTGGCAGCACTGGTTGGTAATGGCATACAAACGTCATCTGTCAAAGTGAAAAGTGTACGGTATTCTCTGCCTTTTAATCATAGAAAGAATAACAAACAAACGACCAACGATTGCAAATCGTTGAAATTTATTATCAAAATTCGTGCTCTATGACAAATGTGCATCGTTTGATACGACCGTTTTATTACTAAATCAACAATTCGTGCTGTTATCTCCAAATTTCGCACCAAATTTACTTTGTTGGACATAAAACCATCGACTCGCATGCGTAGAGTGCGTACCGAAGAAAATATTGCGACCAGTGTTAATGACGTCGCCGTTCTCAGCGATAGGGCATGTATTACTTCAACCACAAGGAAAATTTTACACGTCGATTTGGGTTTGAAAGCCTATAAAATGCAATTCAGGCAAGAATTGAAGACGAATGACCTACCAAAACGTCTAATTTTTGGTGAATGGGCTTTGCAAAAGCTCAATCAAAATCCGCTGTTTTATCGAAAAATTTTATTCAGCGATGAGGCTCATTTTTTGCTGAAGGGATACGTACACAAGCAAAAATGTCGCATCTGGAGTGATGAACAGTCACACGCCATACATGAATTACCTATGCATTCCGAAACGTTACCATCAACGGCGAACGATATCGAGCCATGATACGCGTTTTTTTTTTTTGCCCCAATTGGCTGAGTTGAACTTGGTTGACATGTGGTTTCATCAGGACGGTGCAACATGCCACGCTGCTCGTGAAACAATGGATATGTTGAGTGATGCATTTGATGAGCAGCTTATCTCTCGATTTGGCCCTGTGAGTTGGCCCCCAAGATCTTGCAACTTAACGCCTCTTGATTATTTCTTGTGGGGTTATGTCTGCCCGTATGTGAACAAGCCGAACACTATTGAAACCTTACTAGATAACATAACACGCGTTATTTGTGGAATACAGGCCGAAATGCTCGACGAAATTGACGAAAAATTGGGCCTTCCGAATGGACATTTTGGGACGGAGCCGTGGACAACATTTACATGGAATTATCTTTAAAAATTAAATGGAAAAGACCACTTTATCAATTCCAATAAAAAATTTTAATATATGATGCAAATTTGAGTGTTTTATTCGATTTTTAGAAAAAACTACGATTAAAAAAATCACCCTTTACATAGTAATGAGAATTTGAAATCTAATTCTTTACAATATGCTTTCTCATCTTACAAAAAATTGTAAAAATAAGCTAAAATAATAATATAACTAAAATAATATCAACGAAACATTAGACGATTTTATTGGTTACTTCATTTAGATAATACTTCTTTGCTTGGTCCCACAGTGCACTGGTGGGTTTCATAAAATTCAATGAAGATTTCTTTCTGAGTTTCCTTCAATTGCTGTGAGTTAAGTCGTTGTTTTGGTTTCTTTAGAAATTGAATTGTCATTATAATGAGTGTGGAAATGAGTAACGAATAAATTATTATGAGCATAAATTTAATTTGTTGAGGCTACGAATTACATAACACAAAAGCACGCACTGTTTTACAAATTACATCAGATACGAGTTTAAGTGGAACACATTATCTATGGCGTCAATACTTATGTCATTGTGTCACTCGTTGGAATATACTCGCATATATACATATATAAGACATTTCGCATTTCCCAAAAATACATCGTTCGAATTTCTGAAAATCCCACGAAATGTTATATTTTTAAAACTATTTTATATATGCCTTAGGAAAAAAATGAGCAAAATTCTGTTCGAGTGTAGAGACATTTAAAATTTCGTAAAATTTTCAAAGTCTGTATTTTCAAATAGTCAAATTTTGATATTGATTTGATGGACTATTGAGGAGAGTACATTATGACCCTTTAATCTCAGCCAATTTTGATAGATTTAAATTTGTGTTTAAATTTTTAGAAATGATTACATCAAATGGTTTTTTCAAAATATGATAAAAATTTTTCATCTGTCGTTTGTTATTTTAGAAGTTCCAGAGTTTTTTTATATTTTAGAATAAATAGAACTTCTGTAATTCCCGAAATGATGTTTTTCAGAGAATGCAGAAAACACATTTGGAAATTTCTTTAGCATACATTGAAAAAAATCATGCAATGTTATCATCTCTAGAAATTTGAATAACGTTGTAAATCTTTTAAAATTGCACAACATTATTTTACTCAGTAGTTTTACTTTGTCAAACCAATTCCAAAATACTCCAATTCTGAATACAGTACAAATCTTAAATAAAATATAATAATAATAATAATAATAATAATAATAATTTTCGAATTTTACCTGAAACGATCATAAAATAGTTTTAAAATGAAAATGTCTTCTAGAGTTTAAACATTTTAGTAGCTAATTGTGTTTTTATGGTGTCGTATGGAATGGCTCATGTACTCGTCCTATATATGTATTTCTTTTTGTATTAGATAACAAAACATAATAATGTATCCATGTGGCGGTCTTTAACCTGTGTCCTTTGGTTTCTTTTGTTTGCCTTCGACCATTCGTCGATTCCTCTGATAGACTATAAATGATATATTATTGATATCTGCATTAATTTTGTATTCATTAGAAACCGTTTGTAACTGAAGCAAATCAGACGCAATAGTTCAGTTCTCTAGAGTCCTTAGGCGGTTCTTTGTAAATTTTGTTATTGTACGCCAATACAAAGCACACATTTGGCCATCAGTTAACGAGAAATAATTGCTTGTGAAATTCGTGTTGCGTGACGCTTAAGTTCGCACAAGTTGTAAAATAAATTTATAAAAACTCTGTACTTTTTTTAAGTCCAGAGAAGTGAACAACTGGTTAAGGTTCTTCATACTGAAAGTTCTGCGTGCTTGGATGAATTTGAAAGGAAGGCGTGTCTTCTTGGTGCCAATGGCTGTAATCTGCCAATAGTGTGAATTTTATTTTGATTGAAAGCTTTAAATCGATAAACAGGCGGACGTATTGAAATTGCAATTCAATTCAAGAGCTACTTATGATCCTATTGACATAACTCTAACAGATTAGGAGACAATATTTCAAGATATTACACAGTATGAATAAATATTTGAACATGTGGTTAAAATAAACCAAATGGGGGTTTGACTCGAAAGACCTGAGCAGTTGTCGGCATTACTACAAGAAATGTGAAATATAACTCTATATGTAGGTATATCAAATGCGAACTATATTTAAATGCAAACATAATTTATAAAACTAAATAGTTCATTAGAACTAACTATACGTGCATGATAATATCGGCAAATATTCGCCTGGGTTTCACCGACACACTTGATGGTCAAATTTTGTTTTCGAAAAATTTCTCGATCTCACCAATATGCCTTATTAGCTCTTCCTTGAATTTTTTGCATTGATTTTATTCTTGGAACAATCACAAATAGAAAAACCAATAAATTCCACGATCGTCATGGCACGGTAACGCTCATTACCCATCATAAGGAAATTCTAGGCAACACTTTTGCAAGAGAAAGGGCCAATGATGATCAATTTTCCCAATTGTTTTCTTGGTTGATCAAATATGCCGACCAAAATAAACGCAGAGAGCATTAAATATGTCTTTTAGACGCTCTTTTACTCACAAAGCTTTAATAAATCGAACACTCAGTTCGATTGTCAGTTCTTCCGTGGCTGAAATTTCCTATAACTTAACTAGAAAAGTTTAGAAACAGACAACGCTGAAGCATCATTTGAATGTAACATCTTGCTGCAACACTTTTCATTTCAAGCGTATTTGGAAGATTGGCTCATATTGCCCCAAGTTCATACTCTATAGTAAAATTGGAAAAATTTTACTGGATTTACGGCCTGTTTCCATTAAAAGAACCACTCAATTTGTTCGCAAAGTAAACGAATAATTATTTGTATTCGTATTTGTAATACGAATATATATATAATTTTTTTAAGAGCTTTTATTTTTATTAAGTAGAGTTACCATAATTTATTATTTTTGTATGAAATAATTTAAAGGAATTTTGAAAAAACATACATGGTGGCGCACAAATCGAGTTGCAAACACAATGTCAATGTCAATGGGGACGGTTGTTTAAAGGTGTTGAAGGATTTTTTTTACCCAGAACTGCGACGTAGACGTATCCGTTTGAACAGCATTTGTATAAAATAATTTGAAGAAATTTTGAAAAAAATATACGCACGAATCTAGCTGCCAACACAATGTCAGTGTCAATGGGGACCGTTATTTAAAGATGTTCAAGGAGTTTTTTTACCCAGAAGTGCGCCGAAGACGTATCCATTTCAACAGCATTTGGTTCCAGCAAAATAGAGCGGAGGTCCAAAAAAATTCTCAAACAAATTAATATCCAAAAACTTCACTTTCCGCTATCCTCCAGGTCAGCTGGCCTGACTGCACCAAGAACCAAGGAATTTGCCTGAATTGAAGTCACCCATGGAAGATATTCATTGAATAATTTTCTGAAATTACCTGAATTTCGCAAATGCGTGAATGAGCATGGAGGTTATTTACGGTGTATCATCTTCAAAACCAATTAGTTATATGAAATAAAATTGAAGTTTATATACAATAAAAAAATTGCATATATTGATTGAAAAAGCAGTTATATGAATTTCTTATTGTAGCACAATCGGCGCGTCAACAAGTATAACGACAACACTATTTTTTAAAATTTTGATAGTTGAGGAAAATTTTTGTACGTTTTCTAAACATTCTGTAGATATCGTACATATGAATGAGAGAACGCTTAGAACGCTTCAGTTTGTACGAAGCCTAGAAAAAGTTGCAAAAATACAGAGACGGATTTGTACCAAAGCATTAGTGTATAACTAGCTTTTCTGTGTCAGCAGACTGCCACTGACATCACTGTCACTGACATCACTGTTAAAGGATTAACCACTTCGTTAAAGCTTTATCGATAACAGTCATTTAAACACAAAATAAAACCAAAATCTATATATCTCAATTATGAAATCTAATTTTCAAATTATTTCAACACATAATTCAGATGCTGACCCACAAAAAAAGTATCTGGAATTGATCATTTACAAAGTTTGCTTAAAGGTATCGCCAAAATTGTAAGTTGGTGCAACTGTTTTTATACTGACGCGCAGTCTGTCATTTAATTTTTTTATGGTACTCGATTGTGCCAGTTCATCTCAAGCTTACAATGCTTTTACAATGAATATAAATATCAAGGAAATAAGTTATGCCAAATATTGCATTGAAAATCAAGTTTCATGTGCCAGTGAGTCGACTTTATCGACTGTTCGATTTTATTTACAGTTCGTTCAAAAGAAGTGATGGAAGATTTGCCTCGCTCTAGTCGGCTAACAATGTTTTCTATTAAAGTTAACACTGATATTGTGAAAGAAATGGTGACTGATAATCATCATTTAATCTCGAAAAGATTGTTACTGAACTTTCTGTGCCTCCATACATAATCCGAGCTGTGACATATTTCTCTTGTGTAAAGCTCCATCACAACTAGAAATCTAATTGCCACAAACGCAATGACAAACCCAAAATTAATTGTCGCACAATATTCAGATCATACTACCTATAATAACAATTTAAAATTATGGCATTTCATTAGTAAAATTTTAACTCTCGTGTTATTATCACATTTAGCTGTTTATTTATTCGTTTCATTCCAATTAACTTGTCTCTCGTTAACCAGTGCAATTTCTTTCCTTTCAGACATTTAACTAAAATTCAAATGAACTTCTGTCATCCACAACGAAGACAGCATTTTATCTCAACAACTTAATTTTAAGGCTTAAAAGCGATTTTGGCACTTTGCACTCCTCGTCGAGCTCATAAAGTAAGTAGCGCTCGAATCTTAATATATTCAATTATTATCATTTTCCTTTTCACTCCTCACAATGTTCTTTATTGCAATGGCGACAATTAAATTTAACACAGACGGAAATCATTTTGAATATTTAAAATGCTATTCATGGTATTCATATTCAGCGATTGTGTTATGCGCTGGAATGAATTACTTCTATCAATTTGAATCGAACTGATTGCTACTGCAAATGTTTGAGGGTATGATTGGCACGTTGTCTAATAAAGGACTCTGCTAATAACATTAACATTCTAGCACAATTCATTAAGGACACTTCGGTGAAATATACGCAAAGAACCATAGAATCTGCTAATGACTAATTGAATGAGAAATTGCAATTTCAGCCAAGCGTTGCCAAGTGATTGAAATGAGGTGTTAAATGTAAACCTATTACGAACGTTATTTGTGCGAGTACGTTAGCACAAGCAGTGGAATTTTAATATTTTTACCAAAAGTTTTAATTATCTGCACTTTGAGTGCCAATAATTGCCATGAGAACAAGTAGGGATGAAATTTATAAGTGTGTTTTCTTATGACAGTGTCCTCTGAAGCAAAAATGATTCCTAATATGCCAACAACATTAAGATTGCATGATTATTGAATAATGTTGCAGTTCTTTACTGACTACCACAATAATGATGTTAAGTTGTCATAAACTGAAAAAATATATAATTATTTCAGATTATGCCTGACTCTCGTTTAGAAAATGCGTCTGTTCATTCGTTTTGATTTCCATGCAAACGTTATTGTTATTAAATAAAGAAACATATTGTTTAAATTTAATCTTTTTTCGGGTTTGATAAATCTTTCAAGAAAAAAGTCATAAATTGTTTACCTTTTCTTTAACCAAATAATAATGGTAAATTATCACACAATATTTTTTAACGCAATTACCCAGAGTTAGTTGATAACATCATGTTTCAAAATTAGTGATATTGATCATAGATTTCAGCTATTTCGAATACGTTCTTTAAAACCGCCTGTCTTTAACTGCTGATTTGAAATCGCTCAGCCTTTGTTTTAATGTTTTGGTATGCGTTTTTGCTGCGAGAAACCAAAAACAAACAAAAAATCAACATTTGGATTATCAGCAGTAGCTTAATTTGAAAATTTTAGCTGTTACTTCTTTTTAACAAAATGAAGTACAACATAAGCAATGAATGAATGCAATGGAAAGCAGTTTGTCAAGCAAAATCAGAAATTGAAAAAGTTTGACTGAAAATGAAAACGGTTGGTTTCTACCTTTGTTTAAGTCGACCTGTGTGGCTACTTGGATAGTTATTATGCAATAGATTACATGAGGTCAGTGTTGTCGGATTTGGTGATTTATCGCCAAGCGTGTCGACTTTCAAATGGTTTTGTCGATGAAAATTTTAGAATTGCGGTCGCCTAATTCCTTGATAGTTTTTTCAGTACTTGGCGCTATTTTTGGTGATATTTTTTAAGATCACCTGAACAATAAGATTACAACGTAAACGTATATTGAAACCAAATACATATCGATAATAACTACCTATATAAGTTGCAATAACGCAAATGAATTATTGTCATAAGACAACAATGGAAAAAGGAATTCTGCGCAAAAAGTACGTATTTTGTACGATGCAAACGCTTTGTTGAGTGCAAACTTGCGTTGAAATTGCAAAAAGTATTAAAAAGGTTATAAGAAGTATAAGTTTATTATACTTACATTTTAAACTAATGACTGATATCATTTTTAATACGCAAGCTATACGATTTTTTTAATTAAACAAATTATTATAATACGAAAAAAAGGTATGGTTAAAATAAATCTAAGGCATTGTAGAGTAATAAATGGAGTTTATTTTTTTAAAATAACGTCATCTAAATGGTGACCCTATCTACGACGGCACTTCTCTAACCGCAAACGAAAATTATTGAAAACTTTCTTCAGTAATACAGGTGTGATGGCTGCCATTTCACCACCGATATTCACCATGAGCTGAACGATGTTTCTTGGTTTATTACTGTAGACGTTGTGTTTGAAGTATCCCCACAAAAATAAGTCAAAAGGCGTCAAGTCTGGACTACGTGGGAGCCATGGATATCACCTCTTTTCGAAATCAGTCTGCCAGGGAACATCTGCTTCACCATCGCCATGGAGTCATTTGATGTGTGACAGGTAGCTCCATCTTATTGGAACCAAATTCTGGAATTCACTATTCTTGAACTTTCAATTTCTGGAGCCAAAAATCCGTCCAACATCTCAACATAGCGTTCCGTATTAACCGTGACGTTTTGGCCCCGCGCATTTTCGAAGAAAAAAGGACCAATTATTCCTCTGCCAGAGATTGCTGCCCATACTGTCACTTTAGGACTATGCAATGGTTTCTGATGTTTTATTTTGGGATTTTCACTGTTCCAGTAACGACAATTTTGACGGTTTACGAACCCATTCATAAGGAAATGAGCCTCGTCAGAGAAAAGGATATTGTCAAAATCGGAAAATCGATTAAGCATTTCATTAGCAAATGCAAGCCTTGCTATGAAGTCAGACTCTTTCAATTCTTGTTTTAATTGCAGCTTATATGAATACAGTTTAAGATCCAATGTTAAAATTCGTTGCAAACTTCGTCGCGATAATTGTAACACAGACGATTTCTTGCGAGTCGACATTTGTGGATTTCCTCGTACTGACTCCATAACTCTCTCAACATTGTCTTCGGTCCTAGATGTTCTTGGGCGACCATTTGCTTGTGGTTTGAATGTTGAACCGATCTCTTCAAAACGCTTTACCCATATTTTAATTAAATTAGCACCCGGAGCTTCACTAATTCGCCGTAGTCCATATTCAGCACAATATAGTCGCCTAGTAGCAATATATGAACGAGAGTTCACGTAAAATGCGCGCACGCAAAATGCACGACGCTTCCCGTCGAAGTGATTCATAGCGACTAAAACTCCATGAGCCCGCCAACCCAACGATGTAGGAACCCCCCCGCTTACGCCTTTTCTACCCCGCAAAAAAAGATGATGCAATATGCATGTTCTATTGCGCCACCCTGTATAATGCAAAGGATACGTTAAAAAACCTGTATTTTCTACGGATATGTAAAAAAAAAAAAAACACTTATTTTTTAACTAAAATAATATGATTTCATATTTTTGAGTGTTTTGGCGATAGACGATGATGCGTTTAATGGCAAAGCTACAAAAAATCTGACAACACTGCGTGAGGTCACATTTGCATGATGGGAGAGGGACACACTTAACATAAAGCAATAAATAGAGGTCTAGTAGAGCGAAAATTGTACCTAATCAATCAAACGGCAACGCATCCGGTATCAAGTATCCTACACAAGCCACTGTGCGATGAAAAGGTCGCATATGGCTGGGGAAGGAACAAGGAAGTGGAAAGAACAAGTTGGGACGGTTACACAGCCATCACAACACGCAACGTCAGCCGAGAAATAAGAACACGTTTATTGGCAAGAGAGCAAGCAATTTACATTCACACATAACCACACATTATAAAATTTTGGTAGATTTTGAATGATATTCGAATGTTATAGAAAACAATTTTTAAGTGTATAAAATATTTTTTTTTTTGCTGGTGCCAGAGCTGTTGAAAATATGCTCGAATCTGTTTTAAGTTGTCGGAAATGTAGTTGCGTAGCTATGCAACAATCAGTTTCCACTTAACTTTTTGACTTGGTATCGTCAAAATTCTATAACAGCATAATGTTAAGCGACCATTTGTAATGTCCCAATTTTAGGTAGATTTAATAGAAATTATAGTACTGTCTGCGTAAACTAAGTATGACCATCCGCCTTTGATTTAGTTGATTATTAAGTGATTCTGAGATTGCCATTCATATTCAATGTTTAAACATAGTTTTATTCCAGTGAGTCTTTGGCGACTCCACGGTGACTACTGCACATATTCCTTTGAATATTGCGCCTAATGATTACTGGCCAAATTATATATCGCGCAGGAGATTGCCTTACTTATGTTTGATAGCAATTTTAAATCTCCATCTTCTCCTCACAGGAGAACCGTTTCATGAAACGATTTTTATTTCATTTAGCTGAAAATTTCATGGAAAATTTCAAATCAAGTTAAAAGTAACTCGTGATTTACTCCTGAATTTAGGTTAATGAAAAATATCTGTCTTTCCAACCATAATTCATTCCATTCCCACTGCTATTTTAACCATAAATGTTAATTTAAAATGCAAATGCTTTCTTTCCTAATATGCGAACTTATCACTCTCAAGCCAATTTTTCAATTTGATTTGAATCTACTATCAGTATTTCGTGATCAATGCGATATAGATGAATTTTCGATGTTGCACCTTCTAGCACCTTCATCTACCTAAAGTCGCCCTGATTCCCGATAAGCTTTATTTCCTATTACTTTCATCGGTCCAGTGTGTACAAAAGTTCATTCACATAGAAGGAGGACAATTTGCGCGGCGTTGTGTTTCCCTTTCATTTCACTCGTGGAAGATTAACCTTTCAATTGACTGCTTTTAGGGAATTCCAGCTGGCGCAACATCATATAGTCACAAAAAAAAAAAAAAAAAAAACCAAACATAAACACCCGCTTGTATTGTTTGGGTTTGTTTCGGGTTATTCGATTTTTTCTCACAAAGGTTAGTTGAGAAAGAATCTATTTATTATACATGGATGGAAATGATTGGTTCGGACAGAGCGGCTATTGTTTTGTAATGTTTTGGAACCGAATGGAAGAGAAGCAAATGTATCATATCAATGACCATACAAATGAAAAGGGGAGCACCCGCCAAGGGTCATGCCTTCTGACTCTATGCCATCCGATACTAGCATAATGATGGCGATGATGATGACATGCTGTTCTTTGATGGACGAACAAACCTTTTGCCATTTGCCTTTTGTTATTTTCCGCGCTTTTGACTTCACGACTACTCGTTTGCACATGCCCCATACATGAAACCGGATGCCATGGTCTTGCAGCCCCTTCCACTAAACTTTTGCCGAAACTTGCGGGCGCAGACGAAAAAACGTTATATCATCAGTGATTATTCCATGTTGTTATCTTTTTGTATATCCGTTTCCGTTGGCGTCCTTTTCCTTTTTCCATTTGTACAAAACGATAATTTATCATAACCTTAACAATGTTACGGCGACAATAGATTATTTTCCCTCTTGCTTCTCCTTTGCGGAGACGGACAATTTCTTGGCCTTGGCAGGAGCAGGCAAAATCCAAATGGTGTAGCGCGAAGGACAGAAACTTTTTAGAAAGGTAAGACCTCTTAAACAGCATGACTCCACATCTAATTAACATCTATTTTTATGTGTCCCACTGCCGCAAAGTATAGAGGACACTAAATGTGCGGTGTAACGACTTACGAATAAAATCTCGAAAATTTTATCTCAAACATTTGAAAAGAGACTGGGCGAATAGAACAGGAGGTGTGAATGGTGTTAAAGAATGATGAGTGTAGAATTCAGTGAATACTCGTACATCAGTTGTTCGATAATAGACAAGTGGACAGGCGCAAAGTTGTATAGACGTCATATTAGGGGACGTCATATTATCAACTTAACTGTCAAATCAGACAAATCTATTTTCGCTTCTCCTTGAAAATATTTTGAATATACATTTAAGAAACGGATGTTGTTTAATGAGGTGTAGTCCTAACATATATATGAGTGTTACATGAAATTTCAGAAATAGGATTAACTGGCATTTTATGTTTGATTTTTGAAATGGTTTACATAGGAGTCCGCACATTAAAAAAACCGCGAAAAATTTAAAATTAAAATTTCGCAAGAGCATTACAAAACACCAAAATCACACCAACTAAAAGCACAATAATGTGTTTCCTTTCATTCTGTCCATTAATTATCTCAGCTAGCTTTGTGCTATGTTTGTAAGCAATAAACGACCTGATAACTCTACTTTCCAAAAGTTTTTGAAAAAGTATAAATTTACACCATTCAAACTCTTTCACAATAAGCAGAAGCATTAGCAAATAATAGCAATAAATCAAAATACTAAGAAAACGATATAATCATAAATAAATATTAAGATATCATTTATGATAACTGGCCACAATATTTTTACGGTTTCATATTTTTAAACAATTTCTTTTCAGAAATGCTGTCATATTTTCGAAAGATTAAGATAAAAAAAAGTCTAAAATAATTACTTAGCATAAAAGTTTTTTCTTTCGGTATAAGATTTACGAATGAAATGTTGTGAATGAATTTTTGCTAAATTTATTTTTGTTTATTTTTGTTATTTTCTATTAAGTAGTTCTGATACACAGCTTTCTTTGTAAAGAACAAACATACTATTTGCATGCAGGGGATGCTGTTATTACCAGAGGTTGTTACTGCCGACGTATAGTGATTTTGTTTTAGTTCTGTGCAGGAAACTCGATATCGGAAGTATGTTATATTTTCGTAACGATAGTTATATTTCAGCCCGTGATAGCTTTCATATCACAAGGGATTATAACCTACGATAAAAAAATGCCTATGGCGGATGTTGCTTCGATATTATATTAGTGTAGTGTTAGTGTTCGCTTAATTTAACGGTTCTGATTTCAAAGATTATAAAAACAAATAAAACTATATTATCAATAGCTATTCTGGAATACCAATAAAAATTCTAATATAATTCTAATATAATAAAACAATTACTTTGCAATGAAAGTAATTGAAGACTGACTACAGAAATGATCCTGTGAAGTATAGTCCAATTTATGCTTTCAAACCATCCGTATCATCCAGAATCGTGGCTTCATTTAATATGTAAGTGAATAGTTATAAATTATATAAACGATTGTGTTAGAACGTTAATGGCAACAATTTTGAATGCTATTGGCCTAATTAAAAGCTATTTAGTGTTTGACATCAAATCAAATCAACGGATTCCCTGGGAGATGAATAACTCCCTAATGTTAAAACTAAATTAACATTACAATTCCTCAAACTTTGGCAACCTCAGTATTAGTTATGTTGAGCCGCAAATGACACAATTGCGTCACATTTTTCATCACTGCCTTTGATGCCTTCTGAGCCTCCATTTCCCTCTTTGCTCCTATTCTCGTTGTGTTCACTCTCTTCGTCTCCCTAAGTGATGTTTTTAATTTTTTTTTCACATTTCTCTTTGTCCAAAAGCAATTCCCCACACAATATCTTTAGGATGATGTGGCACATATTCTGTCAATTGTTACTGGAAATGGTGCTGGGAGTGGAAACATTCTTCCCCTTTTTTGTTAAGCCATTTCTGCCTCAAATTGTATGTAATTTTCCTGAATAATATTTGTGTTCTTATCATCGCGCATTTAATTTAATTCGAAGTGATTTGCAGCTTTTCTTCTTCTTCTCATTTCGCTATCATTTTTCTTTCATTTCGCCACTCGCATCGAAAGATTGCGAATGTTAGGCTGTTCCCTAACAACTAAGATGGCGATAATCATCATCACAGCCGTAAAATGAAATGAAATTAATAAAGAGGCAGAGCAAAATAAAAAATGTATTTTTTGGACTCCTTTTAATGACATGACCAAAAAAAAAAAGCAGTAATTATAATAATAATACTACAAGACATTTTAACATTTCCCTGTAATTTTGTTTTGTCAGAATTCAACAGATCCCGAAGCCCGGTGAAACCTTTTCAAAGTATCTCAACAAATTATCTCACTACCTTTTTGTTGAGAATGCCGTTTGATAGCTGATACCTGACACAAAAATTAAGCAACCCACCAAAAGATATTAAATTATAAATTCAAGATAAAGTTGATTTTATTTCCGCCTTAAATAATTGAAACGGGACGGCTGTAACATTTGATGTAAATGCTATTCCAGCAGAATTACTTATTTATCATTCCACCCAACGTTGTTTTTAATTACATTTTAAGGCAGATTGTTGATAGAAAACGAAAATAATTTATTTCAGTCAAGCAATTCGACTTGTAAACACTCTCATATATATATTGCATATTGCACATTGCATACGTATGTATATTATAAAGGATGTCCCAACAAGAACGCAAGATTTAAATTTGGTGCCATTCGAAGTGTCATTGTTTGACATTTGAACAATTGTTATTGTTTGCTAGTAGAAGGTACGAGGTTAGTAAACATGGAGGGCTACACGAATGAACAACGCATTCTCATTGTGAAATTGTTTTACCAAAATGGTGAAAGTTTTGCGGCTACAGTTCGCAAACTGCGATTAATTTGGGATCACAGTAATGCTCCAAAAAACTCAACTGTAAAGACATAATTGGATAAATTTGCCAAAACTGGGTCTATTAGTGATTGGAAAGACAACAACGCGACTTCGACCAGGTCGATCGACCGAAAATGTCGCAGCTGTACGTGATGATGTCGCTCTAACTCCATCCACCTCAATTCGACACCGAGCTCAGCAAATTGATGTCTCCAAATCCACTATGCAGCGAATTTTGACGAAAGATTTGCATCTTCATGCATACAAAGTTCAGTTGACTCAGGAACTGAAGCCAGCTGACCGTGGACAGCGAAGGGAGCTCGTTAATTGGATATTGGAGAGACAACATGGAAATGTTGATTTTGCTGATAAAATCATCTTCAGTGACGAGGCCCATTTCCATCTTGATAGCTTCGTCAATAGGCAGACTTGTCGCAATTGGGGGTGAGGAAAATCCTCGAGTAATTCACAAGAAGCAAATGCATCCTCAGCGTGTCACTGTGTGGTGTGGTTTTTGGGCTGGAGGAATCATTAAACTTTTTTTTTTATGAAAATGAGGCATGTCAAGCGCAAACAATCAATGGTGTTCGGTATCGAGAAATGATAACCAGTTTTTTGGGGCCTAGAATTGGAAAAGTGAATGTGGAGGGCATGTGGTTTAAACAAGACGGTGGCACATGCCATACAGCCAGAGAAACAATTCAATTGCTGCGTCAGTCATTTATATTTTGCGTTCTTGTTGAGACACCCTTTATATGAAAGATATTATTCTATATAACTGAGTATATTTTTGGTTGATTTATGTCTGAACAACCTGCTACCCAATGGCCCAAACATTGTCACATCGAAGACAGGCCTAGCTGTAGTTGTACTGTTTTAAGGGAAGCCTAAACTAATGTTTTCTACTGCATATTTTCTGATATAAATTAAAAATTTAAGCATAAATTTTGGACTTATATTGGCACAATCTGCTTATCGCTCATTTTAGTCCGGCTTTTTAAGTATTATAAAAATGCGGAAAAGATCTTTATAAAGTAGATACCGATAAGTTGTATCGGAAATTAGCCATTGTTATGTGTAATTGTTAATAACTATGACTAAAAAAAAACATTAGAAAAATTAAAGCAGAAAATTGTTGTTTTGCGAAAAAAAATGCTTCGCATATTTTCACTGTCATGGCAAGAATTAGTTCAGTGCAATATTGAAATATAAAATAATTTTATTTGCACTTTAATTTATTATCGGCACGGATTTTAACATAAGAGTATCGAATAAATCGGATGCATGATTTAATACATATATTGAAATATTTTGAATTTGACTAACTATTTTGTAGGCTCAAAATACTTAGATATAGATATTGATGCTTATGTTTAGATTTGACAGAACTTACAGGAACTTAAAGGAATCCCAGGAAATTAGTTACAGAATTATATTGGTTACAACTATGTAACTAACATGGGCTTGATTTTTAATTTAATACCCTTTTGCAAAATATATGACTCATATTCCGGTTTTGAATATGTTAGATAAAATAACAGATCCAGGCATGGAGTTAATGTCTGCTTTATTTGAAATTATTATTAAATAAAAGTTCAAATCAGTCGTTATATAATGATAGAGAGATTCATTTGTAGGTGCCCTTTTCAAAATTAAAAACAAAAAATAAAAAAATAAGTTCTATTTGGTTAAATTTAAATTTCTAACTACACAAAAGAAAAGATTTTTTACATTTATTTGTTAAAGCCTATTTCCCTCAACAGTTGGCAGTAACTGCGTCTAACATTATCCGTTATATTCAGTGAATTGATCTCAAAAAGCAACTCCGTCTTATTGGAGCTAAATGTCGTCGGGATCGCAAATTTCAGCAGACAAAGTTTTTATTAAATATCAAATAGCAAACGGAAATTCCGCAACAAATTCTTCCGCCATCAAATTCCTTCTAGTTTTGTTATGATTTATCAGCCAATTGAAGATATTGACGTCTCAAAATCTATTCTCCCATCATGAGCAAAAATATTACTAAATACAATCGTCATAACTGATAGTAAATTTATTTTATCATGGCTTTTGGTTATTTTGAATTTTCTGAATTTCCATAAAAAATTATATTTGCAGTTCAACATTTAGACATTTATAAATTTATATTCGATTGTTTTTATTAATTTGCTTCCAAAATTGTTTTGAGTTATACTTCATGAATCATGTTTAAATACTAAACTTAGTAAATTTTTTTACAAATTCCACAGCAGTGTCTCAAATTTTTGATATTTACAACTTAGATACATTGCCTATTGGTGGTTGAAGTTCTGATGCCTAATGTAATTTGCAAAAAAAAAAAAAATATATACATATATATATATTTTTGCTATCAAAATGATTTTCAAACGATATCTTCAATTTTAAAACGTTGAGGGATTTTTAATAGAGTATTTTTAAGTTCTTGAAACAATAACAGACGTCGTTTAAAAACCATGTTGACATGTATTTGTTATAAACCTAAACTTCAAAATAACTTCCAAATTCCTCTAAAAAGCTTTCCTTAACAGTTATCTAGCTTCTTATTAGTTAATCCTTTTCTGTGTGGTAGAGGCGACATATATCTGTGGTCACAACCCGTAACAGCATAACTCGAGTTAGGACACAATTGAGTTATTAGCACCATCGTATTCAGCGTATCTAAATTTATTTGCTCTAAATTTGTCATGTTTGTATCTCTTCTAGGAAGGCAATTAATCGCAAAAAACCTAATAGCTTAAGTTATTTTTCTAAATGACTGCTTTGGCATAACTGCCTAAGTCAATTTAGGATTACAACAAGTATAAACATTATTTTTTCATCATTGCCTAAATCAACTTAAGTCGTTAATCCAAAAAAATAAAGAAACAATTTTATTTTCCTAACTTGAGTTAAGCTCTGAATCTGAAATATTTTGACATAGAATAATAATTTATGTCAATTTAGGCGCACTTAAAGTTTTTTATTTAATCTGGAATAATAGCCTAACTCAACTTGAACTTTTTGACTTTCTTTCGTTCAACAATTTATAAGAGCCTAAGTGTCTTTTTCGATAATATCTTTTGACTGCGAGAATAAACAACTATTTTTTTGTTAACAACTAAGTAAAGAAATTCGTTTCCTTGGAATCTGTAGCAAAGTTTTCCAAAAAACACCTTCTCCTGATTTTCAGTGAAGATTCAAAACTTTAAACTCCTGTACTGAAAATATTGAAAAACAAACTTAGGCTGTTATGGGTTGTGACCACAGATGTAATGATTGTGATTACTTGAACTATTGCCTTTAAGCTACAGTTTTTGTTCTAATACTAGCTTATAATCAAATTATACTCTTGCATATGGACTAATTATGTCATTGTGTGAAAAAATTCATATCCTAAGCTTAATCACCAACTACCGAAGGACTTTCAAGATGACCTTTAAGCTGAATTGCACGGTTAACAATTTAATATTATTGAGATCCATTGATATTATTCAAAGCGGCACATTCTAAATCAAATAATGAACGTCACATGTTTACATTATATCGATCAGCAGTTCGTATCTAATCTGCTATTCCAGCCACGACATTCTTCCAAGCTGTATCTGTTCATGTGTCAATCTTATTTTCAGCTTTAATTGCGTCAATTACAAGGTGATGATTCATTCACGTATGATTGTCAACATTAGAAGAAGACTTAACTTATTTTCAACCAAACAGGTCCGGCTTCAACTTGGCGATTTGAAAACTGTCAACTGCGGGTGTAAGTCTTAACTTCGGTTCTAATTTAAAAAAAGAGAAAAATCCATTCAAATTGTTTACTTTGTAAATGAAACGTGGGATTTAAACGTGATTTAAGAAATAATTAAAGCATTTGGTAATCCGTTTCCTCGTATGAAACATTTAAGCAAGCAGTGACTGTTCAGATGTACTCACAACGATATAAAAACACATTATTTGAAGTATCCGAGTCTGTGTTGTTCTTCTTCCCATAAAATTCATTGTGTTCTAGAGTATAAAGTGATCATATTCATATTTTTGCTTTTTGCATTAAATCGTACCCAAGTATCGCCTCCATTTATTATTAAAATAAAAAGAAATAAATAAATGGTGCGATTATGCGCCAAGTATAGAATGTTATTTCTGTTTAAAAGAGCGGAGTGTAATTCCAACTCTTGACGGTCTTCTTCTTGACCGTCTCTACATCTTCCTTATTCAGATGCACTATATAGCAATTTAGGGGTTTTTTTTGGCAAGAGCCTCAATCAAAATAAATTATTGTCAAATGATATGGATGTAACGACTTAAACTGCCAATTGTTCGTCGTTGTTGTTGATTGTCGAAATTTTTATTACAGGTTCAAGAAATTTTCTGTTTAGCGTTAGGGCAACCTCTCGGTTTTGCACTAATGAACCATAATTAGTTTTGAATTTTTGCATTAAAATGATCGACATTATTGTAGCATGTTCGGCATTTCAGAAATACATCTGATAAACGTTTCAGGAAAGAGTGAAATTCCAATTAGTCAAATCTAATTTTACATAATGAATGTTTTACACCCTAGAAAATGAATCTGATCTTATTCTGCAAATTTGTTGTGTTTAGGGCGTTGACCTTCAGGTGACACACCGAACAAAAATGAATTCTCCTGGGCATCTGAAGAAAAACCAAGTGACGGAGGCGGTGGTCTTTGTATATCGATTGTAAACTTAATTATGGTAGAGACCGACCACATCACCAAACAAATGTTGTGACATTTCCTTTTCCACCCTCTGTGTGAGGAACTTTGCTTCCCCAGTTATGACATGTGTACTGCCAGCTGGCCGCCCCACTGCTATTATTAGTGCAACTACTTCAGTGTTTGGCTGAAATTGCATCATTTAAGCGTTCATTATGACGAAACCATATGACGATTAGATGGGAGAGAGTTCTTAAAAAACAAATAACCTTGATCTTGTTAATTATTTTTGTAATCTCCACCCGGATGAATGAAGGTATATTTCAATTGATACGGCAAACATGTAAAAACCAGAAGGAAACATTTAAATTACCAAGTATTCGGTCAACTAACCCCACCTCTTCTGGCACCCCCATACAAATGACTCAGAATGAAAGCGGGACGCATTGTTACACCCATTCTGGTACCACCAATGCAAATTGGCAAATTAATTTTTCGAAATTCAATCAATTTCGTGGAATTTCTAATTATTCAGCGGTAGTAGTCCAGATTTTTATCCATTACGTCATTTTGCAATTCTTTACAAATCGATCAAGTAACCACACCTCTTCTGGTACATCTCATGCAAATTACTGACTTAACCCATGTTTTCATATGCCCATATCTTCCAATCGATTATACTCAATTCGACCAAATTTTCCATACAGCATGCATTTGGTTCTAAGTTTTAAAAATGAAAATTGTCGACGTTGCCACACCCTTATTGGTACTTCCCATACATGTTGACCTATTTATCGAAATTTAGTTTTCCGCCCCAATCCATAATTCATAGCTAGAAGTTACTTAAATTGTCATCAATTATGGTGCGTAATAAATACTGGGCAAAATGTGAAAAAGATCAACAGAATGACCACACCCTCTCTGGTGTCTCCCATACAAATTACTTTATTTTCTTTATATATATATATATATCCCCAGATTCGAATTTTTCATTAAAGTGCACTATATTTGTTATAATTGAGTACTGCGAACGAAAATAGATTGCACTATCACGCCCCTTGGGATATCACACAAGAAAATTGGCTGGCTTAACATTTCTTCTACATTTTCCAAACGGCGGCCTTCAAAAAGATCTAATTTTGCATTTTCATTCTACTTTAATTCTGCATATTTTTTGCTGCAAATCTATTTGTTTCACCTGACTGAAATTTCTGCACTGGTTTTCAAAGTATGTCAGCTCTGCGAAGGACGGTTAAGTTCACTTTTTTGATGTTGAAACTTAAAATGTGCGATTAATCAAACATGTTGAGCATCAGTAATGCTAAAAGAGAGAAATACTGACCAACTTTTTTAATTAAAATAAAATAGCAAATACGAGAAAGAGAAATGTAAATGAACAGATTTTTGTAAATTATGACAAAAATCTGTTAATTTACATTACACTTTAATTACTTTCTTTGGGCAAGACATTGAACTCATAGCAGCAACTTTCTATTTTAATGTTGTTTTACTCTTACTTTAAATCACTAATCGCAGTTGCGTAATTTTAATCATGTCTAATTGAATTGGTATTGGATCCTTTTGTTAATCTCATTGCCATATTTTTTTTGCCCTTTTCTGCTCGGAGTTATGAACTAATTGCTGGATCTTTTATCAAAACATTGAATGAATCAATAAGTTAAGGCAACTCTTTTAAATTTGCTTATCAACTGTGTATTGTGTTAACTGAATTAAATTAGATTGCTTAACTATGCAAAACAAAAAACACTTTTTTTATCCTCAAACTGTTCGCATTCTCGTCGTATATTAGAATATTTGCATTCTTTAGCCTAAGCGAGCATTCTTGAAGACAATTTATTTGTATTGCTTAGCATTCCTCAAATGTAAATCATTGCCTGCAGCTTCTCTGAACATCCCCACGGCCTTAAATTTCTCCCATTGTGGCCGAGTCAAATAATTTGAGTTTATTACGCCGAAAAATAATTTCGCTCTAATGAAGGCAGGACATTCTTTAACATTTGTCAGCTACTTTGAAGCCACTACAAATTTCCGCTACATTAGTCACCAAAAGTTGTAAGGGCTTGCATTCACCCTCCGCTGTGGTGGAACGCAGTTTAAGCTTGTTACAATTGCACTTACTGGGCGAGGCATAAACTTCAATTAGGGCAAGCGAGCGAGTTAGTATTTTACAGCATCGCCACTTAGAGTGTGTGATTGTTGGCACGAGAGCACGGCTCGGACACCCAAGGGGTGCTTACTGAGGCTGTCACTAGCTTGTGAATAACACCCACAATTCGGTTGATAAATGGCTCCCTGAATTCTTTTTACATTATCCTGCACACTCTAACAAAATTGCCGGCTCCCTGCGCCCTCCTCTCGCGACAGACAAACGACCAATTCAAAGAATTTCTTGTAATATGTCATCACATGAACGGCATGGAATAAATGACTGACGAAATGAATGACTGTCCGTGCAAGTGTTTGTGGGTGTTTGTGAGTGTGTGTATGTGTGTGTATGACATATGAGTTTGCGGAAAATTTACATAGGAGGCGCGCAGAGGAGGCGCCCACCCAACAATTCATATGAGTCTTTGACTGTTTAACGACAATACAAATTCATGCTGTTAAATCAGGATAAAAACAACAGCTGAAAGTAAAATACAAAAGTAAATTGAAGAAAAAAAACAAATGAAATCGACTTGTTTTCAGAGAAGACGATAACAATAACAAGACAAGAAACAAATGAGTCCTCCCCATGTGATACAACCACTCCATACATATGAATCCGATAGAGGGAGCGTCATCTGATTTTGTTCTCATCCTTTGGCTGCTGTAATTTAATATCAGACAGTTGTAAAAAAAAACAGATGTTTGTAGAGACGTTTTGAGTGTCATGTATTGTGCCATCATGCGTGTGCATGTGTGTGCGTGCGTTTGTATGTGTGTGTGTGCAAAGGATTCGCTCCAGAGGAGAATGCAAAACAATAAAGTTCTTTTTCAAATTCCAAATTGGCACTTTGGATTCAAATTAATATCATCTTGTAGGATTGTGTAAAATGAAATGGACTGAATTTATAGCAATGACAGCTCTGCTACAAATTGATACTAAATTTAGGCTTTTTGATTGTTCAAGTTTAAATAAACATTGGGGAAATGTGAAACAAGGCCTTCAGCGACAAAATACAATAAAAAAGTTAAACACGCATCAAATACTCAATTAACTCTAGAGAGATGTGATAACAGTTTGCTATCGGAGTAATCTCGGCAGGGTGCTACAAGTGTCTTCATTATGAAAACCAAGAAAGGCAAAATTTCAATACAAATTTCTTCACGTTACAAATATTGTTGCATTTTCCATACATTTAGAATCAAATAGCTTTGAATCTTGAAAAACAGATATAAAACTACTTTTCAGATACATCTTAAGCAACATAATGGCGAAAATGGTTTTTTAATTCTGCATTCTTGAGAATAAAGAGATGTTTCGGAAAAACATTTAAGACTTTATGATAAATGAAATTTTTAGGGTTCTTCAAAAAAAACGCTAAAGCTTTCTGAAAGCTTTTTTAAGAAATAATCCGAAATTCTCTAAAGCAAGCTTATTTCGATTAAGCCATTGAATACCAGTATTTAAATTAGGGTGTTAGATGTTAAGCTATCTCAACAGATCCCCACATCTTCCACATGTAAGGAAGTTTTCTTCCGTCTTATTCCTCATCCTTATTGTCATAATTTCGGCATTCATCAATGAAGTATATTTTTAGTCTGCGAGACAAGATTGAATTGAATTAAATGATAAATTAAATAACATATGACACAGAGGCGTTGTATGGCAAAATCCACAAAGGGCCGCAACCAGTAGTTTTCGTGTAATGAGCCTAAACCTGACGTGGAATCTAAGCCCTACTCAACCAACCACCTTCCTTTCTTTGAGCGGCCGTAAGGTCGATATGCTGATAGTCACTTCTGGTAATTGTACAATCGAAAAGACTAGTAAAAGTTACCCAAACTGGAACCGTCTTTAAACAGAAGATATTTTACAATGAGCCTCAAGACTCTATAAAAGTAATCTCATGTGATCGTAACCCTTTCATGACATGGAAGGGAATTTACCTATTTTTGTTTACTCTAAACTCAAAACCGACAAAGTTGAAGCAACGGTTCAAGCAAGTAAATATACCACTCAATGCTACTTTTAGGCCTGTTTATACCATCAGCAAATGCAAATATCAGCAATTTTTTTTTAAAGACGAAGCTTTCATTACCGTCATTTCCATGGGCGTTTGCAATGAAGCGCAATATGAAGTTCTATATGAAAACACGGTCCGGTATTGTCAATTTTGAATGCGGTCAGCCATATAATATTTCCATTTTTAATAGGATTCGTCATTTGTCAAAAATAAGACGTATCGTATACGAAATTTTTTTAATCAGATTTTGATTCAAACTTTGCTTGAACTGGGGCCAGACACAATCGATTCAAAATATGATCCTTTGTTGAATTGAATAAGTTTTGTTAACATCTGAATCATTATCGCTTGCCCAAATTTTCGTCCATCGATTTGTTCGGTTAACTTTTACACATAATTTTGACTTACTAGAATGACGCTTCGCGGCAGGGTGAGATGGTTATTTGTTTCCCCTTCGCAAATTAAAAATTCAAAACGGGTAGACCTTTAATCTAAAAAAACTGGAAAAAATTGAAACGTATCGTTTTGCTCATACTTAGTAGATTATGAATTCTGTACATATAATCCCGGCGGAATACCTCTCTTCGCTAACATCGCTAAGTAAGTGGTTCCCACCCCAAAAACTTAAGCTATAAATTAAACCATGGCAAGGAAGTTATGAACAAAATACGAATTACAGCAAAAATGCCTGAAATGCAAATGTGAAGTGAGCCATTCTTTTGACAATCTCTTCTTTGCTCGTCTTTGACTTTTCCTCCTTATCGTTTTCTTATTTTCCTCCTTCACCGATAACACTGTCGTATCAGATGTACTTTTGAGCGTTCATAGGCTTAGTTTTGAAGTTTATACGAATTTTTGCTTGTTTCATCGTTCATGCCTTTGAAAGGAAATTAAAACAAAGAGAACAAATTTAGGGCAGAAAAAAGTTAAAAGTTAATAATTTATTTAATGAATTCAGATTAAAAGCTGCAAACAAAGCATGTCACTCATTTTACTTTTGGAAACTACTGTGCCCGAAAGTTGCCTCTGAACTCAATGAGATACATTTTCAAGGATCCCTCATGCCCCTCTCTCATCGTCCTTCAATGGCCGTTATTGGTTTCTTCGTGTTTGCCCAATAATGAAACGACATTTGTAACTGGCAGGGGAAAGATATTAAAAACTTAAGTTTGTTAAGGACATTGGCAGCTACAAGAACTGAAACATCACAGACATCCGATCGGCAATGAGGCCGTTGTCTATCGTTGCTGGCCCCCATCACCATCGGTGGTAGAGGTTATTAAAATCAGGTGGCACAAACAATTCTTTAAATGTTTTGTTCTTTGGCTTTTGTTAGGCAAAGTTAGTCATTTTCAGAAATTACAGCGCAAAATTATAACTTTTGACGTAAACAATTTTCACAAACACAGCGTGAGACATGCAATCCAACACCGTTTTTAATCACATTTGGCCGTGTTTTGCTGAAAATGTTGAAAGGAATTAATTATGGGTATTTCTGTTCAATGACCCAGTGGTGTCTAACGACCAGCAATATTTGTTACTTCATTTGCCAAACAGGAGGGTGTCTGAAGTCTGTACTTCTATTTCCTTGTAACAATTTCATCAGATCACTTTGTTATAATTTCATGGTCTACGGAGCGCATAGAACAACCATACCATAGGCTATTTTATGGTTGGCTAAAGAGTTAGGCTGGTTTGCAATGACAGCGATTTTTTGTATCAGTTACATAAATTTTAATTTAATACATCTTCATCTTATTTCTTGAAATTTAATAAGCTTATTTTAGAGCGTTTGAAACTGTTATCTATTTTCAAGGATGTTCTGTGATGGTTTGCTTCTCTACACGGCAACGACAACAATAACAAAATCTGTTATAATTTTGAAACACAAATATATTATATAGTATGAAAAATCGATACTGGTGAAAGTTATATTTTATAAACTGTCGGCAAACAACATTCGTATTATGATAGTCATATGAGCGAATTAACATCCAACACTCGGAATTGGTATACAACCATAATAATTAGATATTACTCATTAATTTAAAGCAAATTCTAACGATAACCCACCAATAATTTCTAAAAATATCTTTAGAATGTAAATAGTAAAGTGCGATAGTATGAATATTCAATGTTTAAAAAAATAGTTGCAAATGTTGCAGATTTTACTCATGTCCCCACGATACCACAAGGAAAAATATATTTCAGTTTTAGTTTCCGTGGCTCAAATTATGGACGCAAGTAGTGTTGAAAAGAACCACACCATAAAAAAAAGTGCAGTCATATCGAAACGTTAGATTCACCACCAGATGTTAAGCTATCTCAACAGCCAAAGAAAGTTTCTTCATTCTTTTTCCTCATCCTCATTGTCATAATTTCGGCATTCATCAACGAAGTTTATTTTCATTTTACGCGACAAGATTGCTTTGACTAAATTAAATTAAATCAAATCAAATAAATGATAATAAATAATTAAATAACAAATAACACTGGGGTGCTGTATTGCAAAATCCTCAGGGAAACGAAGAAGAAGGCTTCGTGCAATGAGTCAAAATATTCATATATGCGATGAATTACCTCACGGTGCTTAGTCCGCGTGATCTAAACCGGACGTGGAATCTAAACCCGACTAAACCAACCACCTTCCTTTCCTTGAGCAATTGTAATTCGATTTTGTATACAACGTGATATTAATCTCACATCGTAGCTGTGGACTTTAATCAAGCAACGATTATTTTGTTTAATATGGGGGAATTTTATTCGTCATGAAATTCGAATGAATTCCAGTCATAAGAATATACATAGGATGGCACTGATGGTGACCACCTTCTTATACAAAACTCTTTATATGCTTTGGATATTTAATTTGGCTTGATTCATATCTTTGATTTTAAAATGAACAGACAAAAGTATAATGGTGACAGTATTAAACTTTCCCAAACATTTTCTAATATATTGAACATAATTTGTCGTCACCTGCTCAATACTTTGTGAACTCTTCTTTAAAGCGCTTAAAATTCGGTATGTAATAACAGCTCCTCCTCCATGAAAAGTTAAATTCATCGGTTCCAATGCCAATTGGAAACCTTTCTCGATGCCAGGACTTCTTACTAACTTCTATATCAATTGCAATAAACTTTTAGAGAATTGCGGTCTGAAATAAATTTAGTATGATGCAATTCTTAATGCTAGCTTACAAAATTTTCAATAAATGTGTTTTTAAAATGTTGCATTTGTGTTGGTGTCAACTTTATGTCGAATAATTCATTGAGTTAAACAAATGTTCACACAAGAAGTAGCAGAGAACAACCTAGTAGTGAATAAAAAAAACACATGTAATCATTTGACAATATCGCACTAATTTCAACACGCTCTTTGCAAGCTTACGTTTTCATAATATATCAGATTATTTGATATCTTCCCTTTTCACCAGCTATTTATTTTTTGTGACATAAAAACATATTTTATATTTACATATAAAGTGTAGCGCAAGATTTGTGTATTAAGCGAATAAAAATAGAACATCTTAGATTTCTTTTTCTGTAATACAACTGATAACGTCTTATCCTACAGTTTCATCTCAGTGGGATTTCAAAGGACATGCTTTGTCAGCATGAAAGAAGATCTATTACAGCTATGAAACTTTAACATCTGCACATTCACAACTGATTTGTAACATTTAGTTTCCCCGCCCTTTTTTGACTGGATTCCAAAACACCTTCCACAAATTTTCTCCCATTTTGATATTTCTCTGTGCCAAAAAAATTGTGGCTTTTATTGCGTATTTTAATCCGATACGATTGATGACAGAAGAAAGCGAAAAGTTCTTTTGCATCAATCAATTAAACAATTGTTTTCCATTTCTCGATGCCTCCCTCAATGCAGAGGGCACAGAGAAAATGTGTATGGAAAGACAATTTTATGTCCGCTCATAGTTGCGATACTTACGAAAAGCCACTGGAAGAAGTAAATTCGTAAAAAGCACTATTTTATTCCATCTTATCATTATGATGCCAAAGATAAGCAAATGAACTGAAATTACTTAATAAAACCCAAATTGCGTGTCAAATCTGGGTGTATCCTCTGTTATCCTTATGTCTATGTGAGTGGGTGGATCCATAGGGGTGGTCCGCAGTGAATGGCTTTGCTGACTGCTAGTGTAGCCATTTGGTGTTGGATCATAACGAACAACATAAAATCATCATTGCTTAATCTGGGAACATAGCCCAGAATCTCACACTATTGCTGAGCGAATAAATAGCGCTTAAAAGAATGCTTTGCTCATTTTCCTGCCACGACATTCGTATTTCTTTTCCACAATTTTCATGGTATTTTTCTATGTTTTCTTATTCGTTTGCGAAAATTATACCCATTCCACCGAGACATTTCAACAATATGGTGCGATATGGGCTGAATACGTATAGGGAATACAAAAAGATTCTCTTATGGCAATATTTTTGAATGGGTTCATGCGTGCGTTTGTGTACCCTGTACATAGACATACATACGCATTGTACTTTAGATATTTTCCTTCACTATTTTTCTTATTTTTATGTACTACATAAACACATACATACGCGCGGACTCACATCGTATCGTATTTCACCAGAGAAGGGATATCTGCTTCTATCGAGCCAGCGGAGCAGAATGATTCCCTGGTGGGCTGAAAAATTGTTGTGACATTTATGATCCTTCAGGAACGTATAATGGCAAGAAAAACCTTTTAAAACTTACAATGTGATTCAATACGGGCGCAGCGGAGAATTGTTAACTGAATAAAATAAAATCGCATCACGAATTTGGGCTCGATTTCATATCAAAATTGAAATTGGTTGTAGTTGAAATATTATTGCTTGTATGCTATTGAATGATTTTTATACTGAAATGAATGGGTTGTAAGTACAAGTGAATGTAGACCACTTGTAACATAACTGCGTATCAAATTATTCGATTCTTGATCTTGCTCCACTTTTGGATCACATTAGAGTTTTAAAGGTCCATTTTATGACACAGATATGCACCCCAAATGAAAGACAAAATGCTTGTTTTGATTTGTCTGGATACTTTTAAATTTTTATCTTTTCATCCCGATTTACTAGATTAATGCTAACAACAATATTACATTTCCCCTCAAATCCGCTAACACCCACAAACGATACTGTGTAGACGAGAATCTAAAGTATCCAGTTTACAACTTCATGGAATGCTTTAATTTTTAAAAAAATCTAAAGCAAAAACTGCAAATAAAATTCTTGTAACTAAAAGAAGCCAATGCATTTTTAATTGTAGTTATGGTAAAACTGAAATATAATCTAGAAAAAAAAACAATTTTTAACAATATTCGAGGACGAAAATCTTGAAAGCATACATGTGATTTTCTAATTTTTGTATACAGCATTTCAAAAAGAAAATAAAACAAGTTTCGTTTTTAAAAATTACATAACCGATTAAGTGTTTATACATTTCTTTGTTTCATAGAATACAGCAACTTTTCTGCCAAATTAGTGTAAAAAGTATCAGCTTTTCTCGATCAGTCCAACTGTAGAAGATATTACGCAAATAAAATGGTAGTAGGCTTTTTAATCTAGATGTTTTTAAATACGATATGCAAAAAAATAAAGATTTTCTTTAGAAAATTACAGGCCTGATACAAAAAAATTAAATAAATCAGAATTATACAAAACCGATTAACTTTTACGATTTAAAAGTCTTCCTTTGTGACGGAAGCACATCATTAAATTAACTTTACATTGGTGAAGTTAGGCCACCGCCAAATCTATGCAATGCAATCAGCACGAGAATATCATGTTTAAATTGTATCACATATATATCGTCACTAGGCCACAAACTTAGCTATATGTATTTTATTAACCTTGCAGAAGAAAGAACTATGATTATACATGGCACGGACTATTTACTCGTACATCTATGTAGTATAGAATTTCCGGTCAAATGAACTGGACTTGCAAATGCTTTCATCCAACATCTTTTTACATTGTACGGGTTGCCCGAAGGAGCGTGGTGAATTGCTTGATCCAAATCAAACATTAATGTGAATAAACTCAAAGTAAAAGCCTTCCGTTTATAAAGTAAAGATATACCATTAATATTTGCCAAATCGACTAATTTATGCGGGAGGCACAAAGTGCAAGCATTATAAAACAATATAACGGACGAAGTCGTAGCTAAACGCAGGCTACCATTTAGCAATTTTAGAGGAAAAATTTCAATCAATCGGTCAGCTTATTTGAGGGATACCAGAAGGGGTGATACGGGTCATAGACATGCAGACAGACAAAACGAATTAGAATATAATTCTGAGTAGATGGAGTTATTGGGCTTATCAAATATACTTTTGGATTTTACACTCCTCACAATTAAATCAATACTACATGCGGTATTTGATATGATCAGCATCTCCCGATTTTCAATAATAGTCATGTTGTCATATTTCACGCTAGTACATATTCTCGTAATAAATTGATGATTTTTGTTCCACGAAATTTGGTTTCTGTGTCTTGAATTTCAGTTCATGAACTTTGAACCCTCATTACATTTTAATACCAAAATCAATATTTTTACGTTTTTCCCCACGAGTTTGAAACCCGATATTCATTTCCATAATTCCCTTCAAATTCAACAATTATTCGGAAAACAATTGAATCAAAACGTTCATTAAAATCTTTCTGCCAATATAAATAATGTACAAAACTTGCAATTTTTAAAGCCGACAAAATTATTTAGTTGGAAAGCAAAGTCAGAAGTTGATAATAAAAATTTAACTAAACGATTTAAAAGGTCGGATGCCTAAAAATGATTCACAATTGGAAATAAAGCGCAATGTAGTATGTCCTGCGTAATGTGGAAAGTTCCCAAAAATTAAATTTTCCCTTTCATTTTCAAAGTAAAATCTGAAAATTATCCAATTACCTAAGAATCAGTTCACAATTTGAATTGGTATTTTCTAGCGTGCGATACACATTTCCCAAATTGAGAAAATTTGAAATTTCGAAGTGAGTTAAATAAGTGGGAGAGTAAAATGCCTAGAAATGGATGTCAATGACAATTCGGGATATCTCTGAATTTTTAATACTTCACTACTTTGCATGAGATACCACATTTTGTAGATAAATTGGTTAAAGTGTATTTCCATGCTCCAAAAACATAATGGTAAATAAATAGCCGACGAATGTTGCAACGACCCAAATTTTTGACTTTAAAACCAATAATGCTATATTTATAACTTACTCTCTGATGGGCTTGTGACATTAATGCGGAAAGTATTATTTGATTAATACAAAAGTTGAATAATTCACGCAATATTCAGTTAAAATTGATATCATTAAGCTATTAATATTTTCTCAAATATACAAAAACACATCAATTAAACTAATTTATATTAAACACTCAATGCAATTGAAATTTATGCTATCAAAGTAAAAACTTGATTTTTTCGCCTATATTAGGAAATACCTTTGTCAGTAATAAAATCTGAAACTTTGTAGAACACAAAATTTCGAAACCAACTGGATGACGTTTTATAGTATTCAAGCAATTTTTCTATTCTATAAAAATTCGTATTTATCCTCCCTCCTAACATTAGAATTTTTATTTTGCTTCCTTATTATATCCTTACATTTGGAAATGCTCTAGCAAAAATAACAAACGATTTATAGTTTACGATCGCTTATTATACAAAACAAATTTAACGTAAACACTGTGCCGAACATGATTCACTTCCACCATAATCTAATCAAACAGTTTTTGCAATTACGCTTGCAAAATAGAATTAAGATAATAGTGAAATTATCGTGAGATTTTTCCGGCAATAAGGAAGCCCCCCCCCCCCCAATATACGGCGTATTGAATTTTCAAGCTACGTTTTCCTTTAAGTACTAAATTTATAAATTGTCAGCAATTTTTCTAGGCAATAACACTTTTATGTTTGCTCATAATAAATATTTAATACAGGGAGGAAACTAAAACTTTTCCAGCTCTGCCGAAGGAATAATTTGTGGTCATTAGAATCGTAAAACTTCTACTCACAGAAAAAGGATACTTCTCTTGGTCGGCTGACTGTGCGAAAGATTTAACTTAACCATCATTGTTTTTGCTGTAGTTATATTGACGGTTGAGACCCATAAACACTTACACAAAATCACACTACAGCTTCTGCAGACCCACACACTCTTACATGTGTATACAGAATGCTAATGTACGCAAAGGACGTATAGAGCAGAGTTATTGTACCTATACATACAAAACAATGTAGGCTATATTGAGACTATGCACGAACACTGCGTAAAGAAGTGTGGGTGTTTGCGTTCAGGGTTTCTTTCGCCTTTCATACCACATTAACTGTATTTGCAACTGGGCGAGAGCGTTAAAGCATGAGGAGGGAAGTTAATATCAATGTATGTGAATGTAGGAATTTGAATATAATGAACGAATGAATATAAAAATTACATTCATGGAACTAAACAGAAAAATACTAAACAAAATTGGAATGGTTTTTACTCATTTGGTCAGCCAAATAGACAATGAATAAAAAATTATGGCAAATCAAAAAGATGGAAAAGAACCCAAAAGCAACGACAGCAATAACAATAAGACACTAGTAACAAAGGAAACAAGTCAAAATCAACGAATATACGAAGAATGTGAAAAAAGACAGTGGTTCTTGAAACTTGTGTTTACATTTAGTTTGATAAAGTTTTTTTTTTTTTTTTTTTTTGAGCATGATAAAATAGCATTTTCGTTCTGTGTGACAAAGGCCACACAGAGACAGTTGCTTGCAATTCACTGCAGTTCACTTCTGAGCGTTAGGAGATGGACATAAACTTTTTCATAATTAAAGCTTGGTAGAGAATCGATTTAGTTTAGTACGAATAAAATATGTTCTAAACAATTTAATGAAGGTTTAAGGAGAATTTTTTTTTTTTTTTTTTTTTTTTTTTAAAAATTTATTCTATAAATATTTACGTATTCCGGACTAGGACTTTAATTACTTCTAGAGTCCATACCCGACCATTTTCCGAATTCATATGCATAATTTAAAAAGTACAATTTGTGTTATCTTTACTTATACTTTCCAATCTAATCAGCATAAAAAAACATTGCCTAATCAAATAAACGATACCTTTACGATATGGTACGGAAATGCCGGTTTCTTCAGATTAAAATGTAACTACACCATACTTGAAACCTTCCGTTTGCCTTTTAAGAAATATACGAAAAATTATTATTGGTTGGACTTTAAGAGTCTCAAATGTTCAAAATAAGGTCCTAAAATTGTATTTGAAGGTTTATTTATTTTTTGCAAAATTGTTTTCAAAACATTTCATTTGTAAATTTGTGAACATCACATCATTCATATATTTTTCTTTGAATTTTGTTTTCAAATGGAATAAAAATTCTCAGTAAATGAAATACCACCGTTGTTACATTAAAGCGATACTACCTTCTTGGCATTCATTGTCGTAAGAAAAAATCTCTGATGATAAGAAAAAATTAAATGTCTTTACGTCATCGTTATTCAAAGAAAATATAGCATCGTTTTTAAATCGAGGAACCCGGAAAAATGATATCAAAACCATTATTTGACGGAAACAAGTTCTGCCTTGAAGTGATTATGTTATTATATTACGATATCCTTATTAGTATCTCAATCTCTGGTAACCTCGGCATTGCTGCATAATGCAGGGTGTTAGTTATAGTCACTTTTTCATGCTCGTAAGTAAAAAATATAAAAAAAACATTTTTGTAGAGTAATCTTTATAATAATACAAAAGAATTATTCTTTTGGTTGTGTTGGTCGTGTCTGCGTCTAACACGACCCATTCTGAGATTCCAGTTTTCGATAACGCTTTCGAGCGTTTCAAGTGAGGCAAGTAAGTATAGCTTTCAAATGCTCCTATTTTAAAATATGATATATTATTCTCAATTATCAGACCGAATCATAATCGTTATTTACAGCGATGCCGTCCTCGATATCCTAATATAGGTTATTGGATTTTGAAACTTTATATTAATATATAGATCATTCCCCAACTGCAAACTGATTTTGTATTATTCGTTTTCACTTCTGTGGCTCCATATTTTACAGACATACATGCCTCGTGTACGGATTTTTATTTTAAATCATAAACTGTAAATTTGATTTTCTCAATAATGCCAACATTTATTTTCCAACATTATTATTTTCCAATACTGAACTGATTATAATTCTATCAGGATTTTAGGCGCTCATAGCAAAGAGTGCCACACAATCCTGTTTTCTGCGTTTCTTTTCCAATTAATTACATCAAGATTTGATAGAAATTTAATGGAGATTTTTGTCTTTCCATTTTTCTAAGCTAACCATAAAGTTTGCAGTTGAAGACTATTAGCACTGCAATCGTTCGTCATGATTCAATCATATAGTTAAAATTCTCTCAACTCTGAAAATTCAATTAAGTCCAAAATTCTCCGGTGTCTTTAGAAGTCTAAATATTATCCACAGTATTTGTTTTTCTAAAACTACCACAATTCGCACTTAGCTCAAATCAGCATCGAATTGCAAAAAATAGTTTTATTTTTTCTTCTTTGCTAGATAAATAAATAAATCGACCACGTTAAAGCTATATTTGTCAATACGTTTTCATTGTCTAAACTATTTGTTCGTTTAGACGATGACTGCAGTAAGTTCGAGTAATTTCAGTCCAATGTCAAGTGTTACAAATGGTAAAAGTATTTACTGCAGCTTTCCTAATTGCCATCTTCATAATGTTATTTAAGAAATGGTATTATATGATAAGTTGCTTCTTTGTCGAAGAACATTTTGGGAATCGAAAAACTCTGCAATATCCCTGCCTCTCTTCACCCTGATCTCTATGATCAAGAACCATTTTGCTAACACATATCAGATTCACAGAAACACTAAACTCCAAGAAATCCCCTAATAAATTTCCCCGTATCGGACAGTGGAGCCGGATCTTTCTAAGTAATAAACCGGTATACGTATTCAACTCTTCCTTGTGGCTCTTTCCCAACATTTTGGTTCATCGATAGTGAGCTATAAATTGGACATAATCGTTCATACGATACGCTTAAGACAAACTTATAAGAAAAACATAAATCTTGTCTTTTAAAGCAAGAAATCGTATGACGACACTCCATTTAGCATGCTTTAAGTTGAATAACTTCTGCGACTTTAAAATCTCTAAGGTGAGGCATTGCTGTTCATTCCTCAGTTCCATTTCTTCGCTCTTAGTTTGTGTTTCCTGGACCAAGGTCTCGCCAAAATAGCATTTCCATCTGTATTTCCAATGTACGTGATGAAATTTGTATTCTTAACGCTAATAGGCTCACCTTAGCCTTTGTTTCAGAATCGAATGAGGGTATAATTAAATCTCTCAACTATAAGGATATTTGCGTTTTTGTCACCTTAATTTTATAGCTTTTTTTCGCTGTGTAGTCAGTCTTCCTTTTCTATGGAAGCTGTATGACCCTACTCTCCACAACCCATTACGCCAGTATGATGTACGATGCGTAACATACATTGAAAAGTACGGTGAAAATTTGGAGTAATTTTGAGCTTGGCAGTTTTGCCATGACTAGCTTCTTTTATTTTCGATTACATACATTTCTTTCTCTGCCCAACAACTTATATGTCTTAGTTGCATTTAGGTGGTCTATTTTAGTCCCACAGTTTAAAGGCGCATCCTAATCATTAGATTACGTATCCAGTCTGTTCTGATAAATGTGGTATTCGACATTCTCTTCAGGAGATAGTCAAGTTTTCATGTAGAATTCTTCGTATTCAAATCCACTTACCAACATGGTCTTCGCCGCCGCGAAACTAGGTTGAGGTGTAGGCATTTAGATAGGATTTTCAGGAACGTCAAAGCTTTGATTTTTTTACAATAACAACTTAATGTGTTGGCCAAGGTAACAATCGAATGTTTTGTCAGAACATACGCTGTTTGCTGAGGTAACGATTTATTTTGTTGACCGTATAACACCTTCTTCTGCCGAGGTTTGCCCAGATTGAGATACACATATTTCAGCTCTATTATTTCTTATAAAATATACTTCCACACCATAATTCGTGTTAGTTTAACTGCTGGTGTAATCCAAAAGCCATCCTCTATATTGTATACGTCACATGTTTACCGCATTGTGGGTCGAAGATAATCGCATCCATTTTATGGGAAAGAGCATAAGTATTCAACAACTGCCGTTAAATTGGCACAAACTTTCGACTATTATGTAAGCAAACGAAACATTTGGGAAATGTTATAGTTTCATTTCAAAGCTTTCTCAACTTTACTCTTTGGATATGGTTTAGCTTGTTTAGCATTTATGTGATGGGGTTTTAACAACAATAATCGCATTGACTTCAACTGAACGAATACATAGCACATGCAACAGATGAATCTAAATAACACAGCAAAGCCACACATATAATGGATTTAGAATTCAAACAATTGTTTTCCTTTGGCGGTGTTCTCAAACCACGGTGTAACGCAAAATGTGGGTGGTTTATCTAATTGAACATGTCATACTCCGTCTATCTCTCCATGTATCTGTGGTTGCAAATGTATGTGTATACAGATAGATGTACGTAGCGCTATGCTACACGTACATGCACATACAACATTTTTCACAATTTCTACAACAACTTAAGTGGCAATTTATATTCCCTTTTTGACTTTAGTTTGTTGGTTTCGTTATGTTGTTTTTCCTCCTTTCCTACGGTGCGATGTGTTGGCAGTGCTTATTTTTTTATAAACTATAGAAACCATTTGCAACGACCATTATTACCGCATTCCACCATCATCACTGCTGTTTTCTTCATATGCTTTATCTCGGCGCGTGTTGTCTTATTCACTCGCTTACCCACACGCTAGCTATTTGTGCGATGATGCTAGGCGGTACTGCAACAATCCCCGCAAATAACTCGTTTGAATATGTTGGTGAAATGATACGAGGTTGGGCTGAAAATTTAGAGTTTTTACATTGGGACGCGGCTAGTTTTTAGTAAACGTATTAGTTTTGATTTAATATATGAGCTTGTTAGTACTGAACAGCATTTTCTGTAAGTACACTTATTAATTTTCACAAAGATTCATAAAGTAAAATAATTTGATCGAAAATGATCCTTACTTTCTACGTGGCAAAATACGTAAGTCTGATTTTGGTAGCATACCAAGTCAAACAATAACTACACAGATATTATGCCACATAGTTCTTTTCCGAAGAAAGGCACTGAAACCTAAATTCAATATCAAATATTCCAAGTTTTGAACTAGAGAATTATGCAACAGTTTGAAAACGTACAATTTCCAATCTATGAAATTTAAAACTAAAAAATAAGAAACAGTAAATAAAAATTTTTTCAATTCATTTCCATCCAACTAAGCTCCAGCATAAATTGTTCTTTGATTAAGACTTCCCATTTTTTGCTAATTACAGAAGTTTTATGTTTATCAGATGCACAGTTTCATAAAGGCAATCAACTTAACACCCTATTTGGTTGCTTTCGACTGCTTTCTTTTGGGATATTTGAAGTCTTAAAATCCACTGACCTTCGTAGCTCATACAGAGGATATTGAAGCGGAAATCACAAATATACAGGCCGATACATTGAGAAAAGTAATGTAAAATGTCTTGGAATGGGCCTAAATGTGCACAAATACTGGCGCTGTGCTCTTAGCTGGCATTATATTCACAATTAACAGGAAAAATTTATATATTCGCATACGCTCTTTTTCATTCATAAATAAGTTTATGACAAAAAAGGTTCTATTACATCTCAAGAATGAGGTAAGGGAAAGTTTCTCACATTCAGTGCGCTTACACGCATCACTCGACATGACCTACTGTGTGACGACGATTCCGAACGTCACAGTGTGAAAGCCATTTACTAGGGATTGAAACCGGGATCATTCGAACGATAGTTGCGCTACAAACAAATTTATAGTTATGGGAAGTCGGCTGGTTGCTTTTTAAACGCAATTGTCACTATTGTTCCGCTCTCTTCAGAGCTATAACGCTACTCGACTTGTTGACATGTTTTATATATCGCTCTTCTTCACAAGTGCCAAAATTGCAATGACGGTCGAAGCTTTTTCCAAAAATGAGCTATCAAAAACAATACAAAAACAATTGGTTATAGATAGGTCCTAATTTAAAATATATATCATACTTGAAGCACAAAAAAAGACTATGCGAAACATTTTTGTTGTCTTCACTTTTCGTCAGTAAGTGGTTAACAGCGTCTAGGCAAAAAAACTGAGTGTACTCAAATTGTTACCTATAATTGCTGTACATCTAAGAGGATCTCCTTTCGACTTTATAACTTAATTACGGGCTTCGGTCCATCTTTACTTAGGCCTTAGAGATCTATCTTAACTTTAAGCCAACGGATGGACATGGACTAAATCTTCAAAAAGTGTATCTCAAGTTCAGCGTTTGCTATTAAGTTTTGCCAGGCACATTCCAGCTTGATAAATTTGTAAATCAGTACAGGATAGTTATATGTTTTTTAGTTACAATGAACACACACATTTTATCCCTCGGATTTTCTGAAATACATGCGAACTATCAATTCCCGGTTGCCAATTTGGAAGAGAAGATGACATTATATGGCTTCTATAGATCACTATTATTATTATTTCCCAACTTATCAACAGCACTTCAACTACTGACTGCATGTCCATACAGCAACAATCATCAACACGTTTATCACGACCATCGCAACAGTGTGATGTGTGAGAGTCAACAGCGGATACCCCATAATGTTACCAGCAACAAAGAGGAAGTGGAAATAGCAACATAATTTCAATCTGTAGTTGTATCTCTGGCTGGGATCTGTGCATCCACCAACTAACCTTATTGCCTGGGAAGCCATACATGGCAACGATATGAACTCATTAGTTCTTTGTTTTTGTTGCTTATGCTCATGATTTCTGTGCACATCCTTTTTAAGTGAGGACACTGTTTTATATTTTCTCTTCTCACTCTTTCTCTCTCCTCCATGTTGTTTTGCTTGGTTTTGTTTTGGCTTTCTATTTATTCCTGTGGCTAATTTTTTCTATTTGCTGTTCATTTTTTTACTGTCGTTGTATCGTTCTTTCACTCGTTTGTGATTTTTGCTGTTGTGCTGGTTATCCTGGTCGTCCCTTTGTATGCATTTACATTTTGAGATCCGTTTATCGTTAAACAAAACAATTTTTGTTACGCTTCTTCCATTGTGTCGTTTTCTTTTTGCTGACTTCCCGTCTCTCTGCGCACATGTATCCTTGTCACTTGGTGCTTATTATCAAATGCCTCCTCCTTTATGATGTTTGAGTTGGGTCTTACAGGCGTTGGTCATTGCAGTTTTGGTCATTTCGGTCAATTCGCTGGTTCCAACACCCGAACTGATAACAAAACTGGTATTTACTCTCTTTGGCTCTTGGCTTTGATGTGTAAGTGGGTGTGCAATGTGGGTGTTGTTTCTAACAATAACTTTCTAAATGTTTTGTTTACTTGCTATGCTGAAAGTAGTTTAGAGAGCTTAGGGAAGCAAATTCATATGTTATGAGAGATTGCCACAAATGGTTGCAGCGTTAGGATTTGACAATAATTGTTGTGTACTTAGTATTTGATTTTTAAATTGGCAAATTTTTAATTTGAAGCATCCACTGCAAACGTGCAACCATTAAAAAATTTACATGTCCAAAATTTAGCAGGGTAATGACAACAAATTTGTGTGGGATTTGTTTGTATAAAATTTGCAAATTGAAAATTCCAACTGTATACAGTATCGTTACGTGATATACGAAACTAAAACACAAATTGATTTAATCAATCTGACGATGTGTATTTGTCATTTGCAATAATTTCAGACAATTAGTATATGCCGTGATATTCCAGTAATTAATTTATGTGTTATTCTATCGAGAGGTCAAATTAACTCACTGCGAACAAAAGGAACACCAATTTGGAAAGCATTTAATGTTTGAAATTCTCGCCATCAGATACAGTTTGCATGCAGGCATACAAATCTGATTGATTTTTAATGTAATTCGTAAGTGTCTAATCAATGTTAATGATCGATATTTAGTGTAACTTCGACTAAAACTATGACATTTAAAATCAATACAACTTGGCTCGGACAACGCCGCCATGTGGGGACCATGTCAGAAACGTACTGTTTTCGACTATATTACAATGCGTTCGTAGTAGTTTAACAAGGACTTTACTATGAAAGCCTTCCTCAATGCGACAGTCAGCATCCCTAACAGCACATGTTCTGTTAAAACAAAACTCGCAAGATGTTCCCACAAAAACAAAATAACTCTTGGTGGCCTTAATTTAGTTTCTTTCTTCTGGGTCAATTGTGGCCAACTTCAAGCTTATCCGGAATACGCATAGAGACCTTGGTTGGTATATTTCCGTATTTTATAATTGGGCTTGTAGATTATATTTAATTAACAAATAAATGGCAAAATTTTGAAAAATTTTCCAAATTTTCCCATCTTCAAATTTGAGTTCTTCTGCGGTAATCATGGCAATTTCGAGCTTAACCAGAATACGAAGAGAGAGACTTTCATGCAAAAATTGATTACAAAATTGTTAATTTTTAGATCAATATAGATTTTGATGGTGAACAGGAAAACATAATTATAACTAAAAATATGTATATAAAACAAAATGCAGCTAAAGCTATAATACCACAAAATTCCTCATACATTCTAAATACCGTCTTAATCGATGTTAATCTCAGTCAATCTTCTTTTGCTACTCTCCTTTGCAGATCCTTACATGTATTTACACATCCATGTTGATTTTGTTTTTTTTTTTTTTTTTTTTTTTTGTTATATCTATATTCTCTTTAGTTACTCCCATCTGACCAGCAGATTTAAAAGTAAATTTACGGATTGGCGAGTAATGTTCAGGATTTATTGAGTGTATCATGTTTCGCATAAAGGAAAACGAAAATTACATGGATATCAAACCAAATGAAATAAACTGCACCATAAACAGACGGAAGTTTATGTTGGCTTCGGGCTTTAGACTCGAGGCGAGAGAGTTCAATTTATATTTTTCTTGTGCTAAAGAATAGTGGCTCCATTTGTCCAGGACAATCTTTGGCCCTATTCCCAGTTGTGCTTTATTCATATCGCAATTATAATCTTGGAGTTTTTTTTTCAGATTCTTTTTGAGTTAAGTTAGTTCATTCATATTTTTCACCTTTTTGGGTCCATTGGCCATAAAACAGCAGTAACGGCAGCAGCAGCAGCAACAGCGGAAATAATCCTTGGAACTGAGGTGTATCGCTTTTTAAGCATTGCATTTATTTAAAAATAATATTGTGGTTTATGATGCTGTAAGAATTCAAATGCTGGAATGATGTGCCATGTTATATGTTGGAGCTTTGAAAAGAAGACCAAAGTACTCATTCAAAAATCTTTAGAAAAGTAAACTGGTGCTCTTTTGTCTCGACTCGGTAAACACCTCCATACAAACTCATTTTCAGTTAGTAGCACAACGACAATGGAGGCCGAATCTCGCATCATAGCAATAAATGCGAGACATCTGGAAAGAGTTTAATGAGAAACTGATATTCAACTTTATGTAATAATGAGAAATTTGAATTGGAATTTAAAATTTCGGTTCAAATCAAGTATTGCAACACGCATGATGAATATCACGGCTACTTTATATAATTCGTACAGTGTAAGCAAATAAGGAATTTCGAGTATTTCCCCCAATAAAATTTTCAGAAACGAAAAATTTAAATTTATAAAATATCTTGCAAAAAAAAAATTTCGAAAGATTATGCGCACATAATGATATGTTTTCCAATGACCAAAATTAGTACAGGCAAACCGAATTCATGAAACAACACAAGGAGGAAATTAAGTAAAATGAAATCGAACTATATAGACATCCAAAAATCCTTACGGTTGGATTCAATTCAAGAACATAGCCTAAATCTGATAAATGGATTTTCTAACCTTTGGATTTTAGATGAACAGTTGTAGATGATGAAAGTATTCCCACCTCTGGCTATGATATCGATTGTTATAAAGCAGGATTGATGATGCTTCAGTACAGGCATGTGCTTTAAATTTATATATTGGCAAACTATGCCGACTACTATTTCTGCACAACAGACTTTACTGCAACGACAATCAAACTGAAGAAAATGACCGCAACCAAACTATTTACTATTTCCATGACTGTACAGAGTTTCAAAAATTTAACTTTTTGGAGCTCAACGATGTGTTTTTCCAGCGTGTTCAGGTCGAAGTTTAAGTTATTGCAGTTTTTACGATTTTGCATTATACAAACTTCGGAATAAGCTACTTAACGCTCCATTTGGAAAAGCTGTATTGCATGAAATCATTTTTTAAGTAATAACCAATGAATTGGTTACACTGTAGAATCGCATTTTTGCTGCATTAAGAACTGCGAACGGTTTCTAAGTCTCCCAGCTATGAGATGTTCGGAAAAGTCCTTACTAGGGATGTGCAATTAAATAAGAATTCGGCCAACCGGATTAAGAAAAATCCAGAGATCTTTTACGTCCTACAATTCTGATTTTCCCATAATTTATAATTCATATTTTAAATTCAAATTGTTGATGGGATTTCCTCAAATTGATGATAAGATTTTGTCGAATAAAAGAAAAAATTAAAGAACATCTATTTAGCAGCAAGTGGATAACACTTTCAAACCTGACTAAAATGAACGCAAGAAAACTAAACTTTAAATACGTTTTTCGATTTAATGGAACCGGTACATACAAGTAATTTTATTTGAAGAATTGGTTGTAATTACTTATCGTGTTTTACATTGTATGGAAGGATATGACATGTATAATAATATGGTATTTTCGGTTGGTGTACATAATGCAAAATCATCCATATAAAGTAAAAAAAGTAATCACATTGATTTTTATTATGAGTCAACAAATAACATTCAACTTTGTGCTGAAGTATGGACTGCATCTATAAATGTCAGTCGTGGAGTGATTGTTAGTTACTACAGTTTTTCTTTGAGCTTTTCTTGAGTTTTTCTTCGAGCAATTAGTAAATTTAGTAAAAGGTTTACAAGCATCATTAAACTGTACCTTCACTTCAATGAGTGTAAAAATAGAATATACATATATATATATACATACTCACTAAATGGGAGAAAATTATCCCAAATTTCATTCACGGATGCTTAAATATATTGGTTTGATAACAGTTTCTCTTTCAATTTATGGTGATCGTGAAAGAAACCATTTTAAAATATTTTTTTTTAAAACTAACCAAATGAACAGCACGATTTCTGTTATTTAAACGATATTTTTTTTTAAACATTCACAAGGCTTTCTTTTTTGGTCAATTCAAACATTTTTTTCCAACCTCTAGATAATGAACGCGACTGACAACATATACAATGTAGTTGCACATTTTTCAAACTTCTGTTATACCCCACCTTCTTGTGGCGACCATATGTACATAAAGTGCAATTTATTCTTGTGTATTCGTATTTATGAGACTGTATGATTTCTGGCTTCTTGTGTTTGTTGTTTCGAAACTCTTCCTTTGTCGTAAATTATTCAAACGTAAATATTACCAACTGTAGCTTTCATATCAATCTTGTATCGCATATGAGTACGATGTTCTTTATGATGTTGTTGACGATGTTTCTTTACGTATTCTCAAGAAAGTCTGCATATGAGATGGAGTGTTGAAAGAAGACCATTTACAGTATTGCCATTCATGTAGGGAAATTCAAACCATTTCATACGCAATAAACAAGTTTTTGTTTTAGTTCCAGTTTTGTTCTTAGTTTTTGCAACTTTTTGCTGTTTCACATTTGTTTTTTATAGCCGAGCAACATTATTTTTCTTTAGTCCTTAACGTCCTCGTAGTTGTCATCATTATTCTCATTATGAAGCAGCATACAAAAATAGCAGCAACAACAAGAAAGATGACAACGGCAGCGACGACGACAACAAGAACACCGGTAACATCAACATCCCGCTCTACATCGAGAGCCACATAGTTATCATCATCGCCATTCTGCCGTCGTTATGGCAACAGGAATAGAACAACGATCATTAAGTTGAACAAACATTATTAGTTTTTCCTATGAATAGTGTCCTTTTTGAGAATGAATTGCCGCCAACACTAGCCCAAGGAGGGAGTAAAAGTGTGAGACAAAATTGTTTTTTGTATCCTGTTACTCAAGATTTTTGCTGTTTGTGGTTCTTTAAATAGAAACCAAAAGCCAACACAACTTTATCTTCAGAGTTACAATATGAACCGTAAACTTAAGCTCGACTGGAATTACAAAACATCACATTACATTAGCCCAGGGAATACACGGAGAGAAAAGGCACTGCAGGCAAAAGGACCTTGAGGGAGATATTTGTTGTTTGATGAACTTATTATAAGTTATAAATTTTTATGAACTTGTAAATCAACTTAGGTCCATAAGAAATGCATGTGCCCAGCTGGTGACTAATCCATTTAAGTGAAAAAGATTCAGTTATTTTTAAAAGGATGAATGAAAAAGAATTCATAGCCATATTCAATTTTGGTGACATAGAAAATAATTTTTTACTACCTAAATTAATCTATTTAATTGTACTCCCGACTGATTTTAAAATCGTCGTTACTCATGTTATTAGTATGGCTTTGAATGAGTAATAATTTTACAATTCCAAAAATTCGCTGTTCGATATCTTTATGATCGACGGCTTTACAGCCAAGGAAAGCACAAATTTCAATATATCTTCATATATAAATCAAGAGATCAAAAGGTAAATGTCAAAACTTTTGGGCTAATCAATATATTGATTAAATTCTGTCTTTCAAATATGATTTATACATATTTTTTTTTGAATATTTTAAATATATATCTAAGTAAGCTAAATTTTTTTAACATCGGAATCCGGCACCAAAATGCCGATACTAAGCCCACATTTCAGGCAAAAGATTAAAGATCATATTTCATATCTCGTAGCCCAGAACCTCTAATGATCTTCAGAATATTACTGAAATATGATATATAGAGGTATGTTTGTGCAGGTGAGGAATCCTGCGTTGTCTCAGTTTGGCTCTAGTAAATAAAGGATAACAATAAAAGAATAATGCATGCAAAATTTGGACTGTCTGACTGTGAAGTATAGATGACACGAAATAATTTAATTAAAGCAGTTGCTAAAAAAATTCCCCGAATCATAAAAATATTCTTTGTTGAACTCAAACCCTTTTTCTAAGACGTCAATACCCCTTAAAACCCAAAATATATTTCTTAAATGTTTTTAGCAAATACTATTTTAAATACTAAATACTTTTTCTGAAAATTAAAAGGCTCAAACTCAATATAAATTCCATAACCACGAAAAGTGTATAAAACAAATTATCTAATGATGATGATGTGATAATTTTTTATGTATATAATAGTTTTTATTGCGTTCCGACCAAATATTTGTTCGAAAGACTTTAATATAACATATGAATACATATTCGGATTTTTGTTAAGACGTCACTAATAATTAGCCAGAACCTTTTCAACTAAGTGTCAGAAATTATGATATACTGTTTGATTTGTCTACTTTATCAAACTTGAATTAACGATTCATGGCTGAATCCTTGAGCGAGCGTCACATTTTTTCGGTAGTTTACGATGTCTATTTTTGGCCCGTCCACTTGTTGACTTGTTTTATTTTACTTTTCCACATGAATAAGTCCGCATTTTTTAAGTTGTTGAAATTAATTTTGCGCTACCCAGCAATTCTGGTATACGATATCTTCGCTAATACCGGAAACATACTGTAGAGCGTATGCGTAACGTAGAGAATGTCTCGTATTTCATACGTTCAATTCAATTAAATTTTTGGAAGAGACTTGTTTGATAATCGTGGTGTGCATACTCCGATGTACTTTCAGAGACAGAAAACGTCGCAAACAATGAAACAATTGATTCCAAAATTATAATTATATGTATTCCAATGCGTTCCCTTTTCTGTTAGATCAAGGAAGTAATACGTAAATAGAAATAGAATCAATGATTGATCTCCCGTTCAATCGCATGAAAAGTTGTATCATTTTTTCTAGAATTCCATACGGACAATTTTTAAAACGTTTCCAATTGGAGGGAATTTGTGTACATTTTCTGTAATGCTATTAAAAATTTTACTAAAAATGTCCCAGAACAAAGCTAATAATAATATCAATTTTTAAACTGGACGTAAATAATAAATTGTTTTGTCATTTAATGGAATATTATTAGCAAAAGAAAAAGTAAATCTTATGAAATTACATTAAAATATGCTGAATATTGATACTTTGTCGGTGAATATACAATTTCCATTAATTTATTAAAATGTTATGTATTAGATTTTGGTTCTTTATTTGGTTCAAGGTCGATTTTATATTAATAACTTTATTATTACAAATAGACAATATTTCAGAAATTTGTGAAATTGACTTGTGAATTGATTAGATTATAATTGAAAAGCAAGTGATCGCATTGTGCAACTTGAAAGGTAATTTTCGTGGCAGTATTAAGTACAACTGAAATTAATCTGCTCTGAGGCAAATTTTCCGTGAAGGTTTGACAATCGCCTTGGTATAACCCAAAAATTCTCAACATTTCCATATTCATAACTTAGAGTTTTACCTCTTTTCTTCATTATAATATTAAACTGTCATTGATTTCTCCAATATTTGACGAAATACTTTTCCATTAACTTTAAAACAATACTGCATACATTCCTCACATTGTCACTCTAAAAATGTTAGCCAACCAAAATACTGCCATAATCCGAGACCAAACAACAAACATTTGAGGTTTTCAAAGTTTAGCTGGCCCGGATTTTGTAGAGCTTTTAATGCTTGCATAGAGAAAATACATCTCCCGTATTTGACCATAGGACGCTTTACAGGATGGCAATGGAGGGGAATTTTCTGTCAGTGTCTGGAATAAAATATTCCTCAGCCAGATACAACTAAGGACTCATACATATGTAAATACCCTATACATATGCATGTATAATGCTTGTATACTCGTATGTGTACGTTTATTTTTGTAGCAGTTTATGACTCTTACCGAATGCTCAAGTGTTTGTTGCTATTGTTGGTGTTGCATGTTGATACATACTTTGTCTATGCCACCAACGGACAAGTACATACCGGTACAACGGTAGGACGGGAGAATATTCATACCATTCTTCCCACTTGTATGTATCCTTATGCTCAACGGTAGTCGCTGTGCTACAACTTCAACCTCTTGTTGCAATAGCAGCAACAATAATCATAAGCAAATGTTAGAAAAAATCGTAATGTATGCAATGTTAAACATAAATAGCATTTGCTCTACATGTTCTACTACATGTTTATGCTGCACGCCACTCGTGCTTAGCGTTGTTGCAGATACCATTGTTGATGCTACCTCCTGTCGACTTTGTGGTACTTTAATTCATTTTTTCCTTTCTCGGTTTGCATCACAGGTAATATACAAGCAAGCGGCGTAACAGTTCTCAGCCGCCGAAGTTTCAGTTGTTGGCGGCGTCCGTAGAAGAGGATGTTGACACCAATTCCGATCCATTCCACTGCTGCCACTGGCCGTTCGGCTGGCGAACAGTCGGTGTGGAGCCGTAGCCGTTAGTTGCTTGTGGATGTGTGCGCGTATGTATGCGTGTATGTATGTGTGTGGAGGCTGTACATAAATATTTCCAAACAGAATTGTAACTTTTGCGAAATGTTTAAAGATCAAAAGAGATTAATTGGTTTTGTAAAATGAATGGTAAATGTGGTCTGTGGGTTGCTTGGTTGGCTGCACGCTAGCTTATCTATGGAGGAAGTGGCCTACAAAAAACACGCAAGTATCATGTGGAATCTTTTGTTATTAAGGGCAAAAGTTTCTGTTTTAGCACTCCCACGACACTCGTAATGAATTTTTTTTTTTTACAAAACGTTAATCGTTTTCCAGGAAATTTATGAGCAAAATATCAGTTTGGGATGTTTTTGTTATGCGTCTTGCCTATAATTTCAGGATGACCAAGTATGAGTACATATTTTGCTCAATAACAACGGTCTATGGGCCCATAGATACTTGGTAAGCCCAACGGCCAGCTTTGAACAATTAACGCCGATTGCATGAATCTGTATTTGTAGGACGCAATCTTGCATCAATAAATTGAATTATTATTAAATTCGTGTTTGCGAAATGTTTGTGCACTGATGAGAATTTTCAGTTAAGATGTACTCACTCGTGGCAAGATGATAATCACGCATTTGGTCAGTATATTACTAATCGAAATAAGCATACGCTTTTTTATATATGTATGTCGTAATGACATACAATATGAATTGATATGACGTAAAAGTAGAACCCAGAAGGGTGTGTAAAAAGCACCAAATATCCAGAAAATGTTCATTTTACGGTCGTTGAGGTCCGCCATATATCTCTGTGTTAGTGCTAATGGTCCCAAATATTTTGGACTTTTTTAACAGGCTAAGTTTGGGGATAATTTGAAAAACTTAGTCGATTTTCTACAACATCAAATCGTATCTAAAACAAACTTATTCTCCCAAATATAATTGGATGCTTATTCTTCATTTGCTTAAAGTTCTTCAGAAATATGCTAAAAAGGTATTGCATTCAACACTTGGGAAAGGCAAGGAAGAAGTTTTTTTTTTGTTTGTCTCAACGTGCCATTCTTATCCATCATTGTTAATGCCAACTATACGTCTTTTAAGTTGTGATAAATGTGCAGCTCCTAAAGAAATCTCTGCCCTGTTTTCTCATTACATATAATTATATTTTTTGCTTTTGCTTTAATTTACAATTCTTTTTATCTTGGCTGAAAGCATTACAACAGATTTCTACAGAATTTCTAGTTATAAGCTCTCCAAGGTGTTTCAATTACCACATTTACTTTTAAATACGATTTGATAAACAAATAGTAGCTTCCAGCAGTCAATGGCTGCATCTCAAATACCCGCTCGTCTACGCCTTAACCGACTTCGAACTCTTGACCAACCTACATCCACGCTGCGTGCAAACGTTTTGCAAAGTGATAAACCTAAAAGTGCAGAAAATATTGCAGAAAAGAAATATTGTTATGGAAAATAATAAAAAAAATAATAATAAATTTCTGAGTTGTTTTTCATCCATATTTCCTTGGCAATTGTTTATGTAACCGATTTAAGTACGTTGTGAAAATGAAAATATAATCATAATTTTTAACGATTACAGGGAGAAGAGAAGTCTTATAACCACTACCTACTACTTTATACCAAGTGCAAACTAATTGTGATTGTCGACATGAAATTATAGCTTTTTTTTCTTCTTGTTGAACTCTCCCTCCACTTTGCTCGCCGAGCTTAGTTCAGCTTAACTTTGCAGTTTTTCTAGAGTTTCCATTTTCACTTCATTTTTATAGTTTCTCATTTTGCGTTGGTGGATTTATAATGCCCTTGATGTAGTTGCTATTGTTGTTGTTGATGGTTACAAACTATTTTTTTTATTTTTTGGAAAAACATTAAGACCAGAGGGTACTGCAGTAATTTCTCTACTTTATAGAAGGACAATGATAGTTGAATTGAATTAAATTACAAATATAGGGGAATATGTGGGTGGACCACACACTTTGCTTTAGTAGAGAGGCCACATTGGGAGGAAATGTGTGTCCTTGAATGGATATATGTATAAATAGCTAACTAACTCTAACATCTGATTGAGAGTTTTTAGTTCCTTAATTTTGATAAACTTTAGAGTAGAGTACGAATTTTTAAAAAGATTTACAGTAATTTTTTTTGAAGACTCTGGTTACTTTTCCTATTTAAATAACGATATTGTAGGGACCATATATGTATTTATGTATATTATGTCCGAGTCAATGAGTTTTACTTTAACAGAACATTTGATAGATGCCGCATTTATACTTAAATGATCACACTCTTATTCATCAAAGGAGTTTTAGATGTTGCCCAATCCCAAATCAACCTATATTTGGGATCCACTGAAGAAACACGGATGCTTCATAGCAAACCAAGTTTTAATTGCGACGAAAAAGACCAAAACATTCGCCAACAACATCATGGCGACCTTTTATTTAAGGCACATGTAATTAATATCGGTTTCTTTTAAAGAGAAACAACAATCAAACCAACAAATATTTCTGCAAAGATGAGCCAGTGCAGCTACGATCAAACGAAGGAATTTCGTAAACAATAAAATAATTTTCCCTCAGACAATTTATTGACGCAGCTGTCATAGCGAAATATCATGAATTTGGATTTTGTTTAAAGCGAAGCAATGCATTTCTACACCGTATCCATCTGTTTGGAAAAAAATTAATTCACATTACTCAAAATGTAGCAACAGAATGTGTTGTTTACAATTTTGTTTAGAATATATTGACAATGTGTTGATAACTTGTCGAAAACTATTCTAAAGTTATAGTCAAATCATGTAAATCTGTCTTTTATTGTTTTTGTATATTCCAATTTATTTATTTATGTTCTGTTTTGTCTTTTGATAAAATGTAAAATATTCTGATTATTAAATTAATATCACCGATTTTGTATAGATGAATTTAATCGCGTTCGTATAAGCACTTTTCAAAAAAAAAGAAAAAAACATTACACCAAAGAATTTTGTAGAATTCTGCTCCTTAAGCAGATTGGTAAAATCGATTTACTTCGGCGTTCAAAAAAAAGGTTATCACAAGAGCAATGATCAACAAAATCCACAATTGGGGGATGGCAACACAATTTTCCATAGTTGTAATGGAGATAACATTTCCAAGCTTATCAGTTCTCAGTCGATCTTCATAGGATTCCGGTGAAAAAGTGAACAATTACCTCAGATCAGATCCTTGCAAAGATGTGTTCCTGCTAAGCTTAGCAATCTCTACAAATTCCAGCTCTACACTCAGCAGAAAATGTACTTAAAATATGCAGGTTCATAATTTTATCCGTCACGATGTTGGCACGGCCTTAAAAACAAATGAATAAAAATCACCCATTACACACAGTATAAGCAAATTAACATGTCAGTGGCTACCACACATAGCAATTAGTTGTACAATCCCCAATCAGAGTTTGTGCGACGAATTAGGCAAAAAATGTAATATTTAAAACATAGTCGAAAAAATATGCCTTGCTGAACAATACAAATTCAAATCTAAGACAAGAAAATTCTTCAGAAAATTATAATTTATTATAATTTATCATTTTGTTAACCTATGCAATGGATTCTTGCTACAACGTAACTTTCAAAAATCTACAAAACGAATTATGTTATGTTATACTCCATTGTAATATCATCTTTGTGTTTATAATGACACTTGATTCGATATTACCAACTATATGAGTCCTCAGCAGAGGACAACAACCTCTTACCTACCAATATGTAACAACTTTTCCTCACTGTGCTGTGTAAAGTACACGCAGCCCTACACAACAATTCAAAGTACGAAGATATTACGATAGTACATGCTGGCACTACATTGCCACCAAGAGTGTCATTAAAATGATAAGAAAAGCCATATTTTGCGGTGAAGCTTAAAGTGGATCATATTTATCACAGCCAGCGAGAGTAAACTGAAAACGAAAGATAATTGCACTACTTACCAATTAGTACGGAAGGGCGGTTGGGGGTCGATAGAACCCCAACAACACCTTTACAAGACAACGCTTAAGTTTCCAGACTCCCTCTGTGTTAATCTCTAACGAATTGATTTCTACAAGCAACAATAAACAAAGTTTAGCAATAATATTTGTGTCTCTCCTAAATATATGGACGTTCGAATAAATATCCAGGAAGTATAAATTCTAATTATCGTCATAGGAAATATTTGAGTTTTTTTTTCCATTCGGTTTTGTGGCCTGATGGCTTGTGTCACATTACAATGTGCCTCCCTCTTGTGCGTGTTGTAACAACACAATTCATATCACAAAGTGGAGACTGAAAACTTTTGCAAACAACATTTTTATAGACTGAGATGTGTGGATATTTTTAAAGAATTGCGCTTCCATGCGATGCCGAGAAACATTCCCAAAACTTTCGAAGAGACTAGAATAATGTTAAAGAAGTTTAAGTTACCTACTAATTGGATTATCTTGTAAGAACTCTTGCAAAAGTGAAATTGGTATTCCTCAAAACTTGTCAATAGAAGTTTCGTTACTAGCCTTAGTACAGCATTGTGCTACGGAAAATATGGGATGGAAATCTTAAAGCCACATGTTGCAAATAAACGTTTATGAGGAACTTTCTGATAAACTTTCAACCAATTGTGTAATTTCCTCTATGCGTTTGCAGCCATTTAAATTGAGATACATTATATATTTTCACAAAATTGATTTTCAGCTATTTAAGTTGTACTGAAATGTTTTTTTGGGGTGCTACACATAGTGCCTGCTAGGTGACATCCCTTTTGTAATAATTTATTCTTACTTTCATATAAAACAAATTAAAGTTGTCTCATAAAGTATTCAAAATACCACTCTCAAAAAAATTATTTTGTCAAAGCTTTAAAAATATTCTTTTTTTCCCAATACACACGTCTTGGACTTCATTACGACCACTAACGACAACTTTCTGATCACAGCAGAAGAAATCGTAACCCAAACTATCTGTAGGGCATCCAAATACACCCACGTACCAGCTTCTCAAATTACGCATCGTTTGAGACCCCGTCCGGTATGGAATTTCAAAAAATGCGTCATTGAGTTAAGTTTGATTTTATGTATTATATATTTATGATTATGATTTTTCCAAAATCTGTAACAAATAAGACAAATCTGTAATACTTTTCTAAACCACCGTATGCCATATATATCCAAACTTAGGAAGAGCTATTACACCGCCGCCAAAACCTATGACAGAAAACAATCCATAATGAGCCACCCATTAAGCCGTTCTTTTAACTAACACCTCAGGATCTGAAAAATTTAAAGTATTTTACTCGAATTACACAAAATCTTCTCAACTTTTGAAGACAAGATAGACTACAGATTACTTATATTTTTCAATGTTTTTTTGTTAAAACAATAACATGGTAAAATAACTGCTAATTGTTATTTATATTACCTCATTCCACTTGTTAAAAATTCAACATTGTAATTTAAAAGAAGATTGTAATGAGAGTTCACCATGTATATGTAAATCGATTTATACTTCTGCAAGATTATACAAAAGAATCTTTATAGCCCTTCAAACAGCTATCGACCTGGTGACCCTAACAACCGGATATGAATAAATGACATAAACAAAGTCACATTACGGACTCTCACTCTCCGCTTCTCCGTCTCTCCTTCGCTTGCCCCATCCCATTCAATTCATCTATATGGCCCATTAAGGGCCATCAGAAACACCAAAAATTGTTTACATGCATCACCCTCTGTTCACGATTTTGCTCGTACAATAAAAATTACATTATAGATTCATTCACACAATTTTAAACCTCATGACATAAACATTTACATTGCCAGTGTCTTACTGAGACTACATAAAGAGATACTCCTCCAATAATCGAACTGACGGATATTGAACCGTTCAACCCACAACCACCAGATGCATTAACATGAAAACAACAACATTATCAACTGCTGAGCTAAGGAGAGGATATTGCAATGTAATGAATGAATGTGTGCATCGTAAAGGGATGTAAAGTTCAGAAATTCGCTTCTTTTTTTATTTGCCGCTTTAAGGAGACCAATAACGGATATTTATGGTGTAATGATTTTTAATGGTGAAAAATCGTTTTTTAATAAAAATTTTCATTTCTTCTACTACTGCTCTTCATTGCAAGCTTGCGATAACATATTGGAAAAAATTACAAAAATAAAGGAGCCAGAAATGAATGGAAAGGATTAACTTGGTACAGGGACTGTGAGGATTAAAAATTATGAACTGAAACTGCCAACAGATTTTATTAGGCAATATTGTACTATTAACCAAATTTGAAAAATTCATTGAGGAAACGAAAAGTTAGCTGTCTCCTTCACACGGATTGATACATGTCAAACTACATGTGGCATGCAGAAGGAGTACAGGTTAAGCTTTTAATTTTCATACTTATTTTAAATGGAAAATTTTCTTAACAATAGCCGCTAAGTTGAAGGACATCGGCATTATTCAATATGAGTTCATGTTTTAATATTCACTTTGGTAGCAGGCTGTGCCTAAACATAAGAGAACAAGTGTGGAGTGGCTGACGGGGCTAAAATAGTGACGGTTTAAAATGGTGGTTTAAAATCTTGAAAAAGTCTACGCTTGGCGCTTGTGGGGGAGCCATGTAAAAACAAGGATTCCTGCTTTTAATATGTATTCTATTTATTTATAGTATTATCAATCAATCAATAACCGAAATTCCTAAATTTTACATCTTATATATTTTCCAAAAATTTATTTTTTTAGGCACGAAAGCCTGTTCCTGTATGCTTTGTCTTCGACAGCAACTAACATTACCTACCAATATTGACTTCTTCATCAGACAAATTATTTTTATTGAAAGGAAAAAAACATCAACGAAAATTATGGAATTATGGAAATTATGGGAAAAAGACCGCATTTGGTGAAAAAGAGAGAGTTTTTCAACTCCTCCAACTTCATCTATTCACAAACTGGCCATGCGGCCATCGATATAGTTTCTGAGTCCAAGAGCCAATATTTTCAGAATACGAACACTAACTTACAACACATAATGTGATATAAGATACGAATTCGCTAAAATATTATCCGTAAATAATTGTTTCACTCTTGAAATAAATACATTTGCTGTCGTTAAAATAAGAAAACAAATAATTCTTGGAAATATGAATGGCTTCATTTTGTAAAATTGAAAGAGAATAAGCGCAATAATTCAATTCTATAATGTAATATCATTGTGAAAATGCTCAAATATTAACTGAAAACTTGTTTAAAATAATTTGTACGAAATTTAAATCTTACTTTGTATCTAACTTTGGTACATTATCGCAATTATTTTTTTTTGCGATTAGACGCTAGATTAAAGAGTGACAAATACTTTCGAAATTGAGCGAAATTTCTGTTTTTCTTTCACCTTCGACTGAAAAATGAGGTCATGTTTGCGATTGAATACTTCATCACCGATATATATTATTTTAATTTATCGATTTCATTCAATATGATCATGATATGTTGAGAATGGCGATCAATTGTTAAGGGGTATTATAACAGGCATAAGCGCAAGATAATGAGTTGGTTGTGCAGATATAACTTTCATTATATGCAATAGCTATATTTTCTTTCCACATGTCGAGGGGGAACTTCCGGAACGAAGAGAATGCATCACCAATCTTATGTGCGGGATGAAAAGTAAGAGGCATCGTTGCGATACTACATTTCAAATACAGTAAACATTACCTATTTTTTGATATACTCAACTGACGCAATAACATCAGTATACCTATGATTAGGTTTAAAATATTTTAAGAAACTTATTCAAAAAATGATTCCGCATATCGCATATCGCCGTGCTACGCACTCCGTTTCGTACAAACGTCATATTTTACTAGGAATGAGTGGGATATGAATATATAAAATTTTATAGATGTTGATCATTTGACCAATATATATGGGTATATATACCTATAGGTTAACCCCTAATGGATGGAATTATGCTGTTATAGAATTGCCATATTGTTGGCAGGTAGTCCATTTTATAAAAAATGTTTCTCAAAAATTTCACAACTGAAAAGATCCCTAATGTCAAATTTGCCTATTACATCATAATACAATAAGCTGAAAGTTGTTCTAAGTCCAATCAGTCCCCATAACTATGCTTAATATAACATTTGGGATAAGCAACGGTCTTGGCGTTTTCAATATATCTCCAAATTATTAACTTTTTTATCACATATCATCATATATATATATATATATATACTAGCCGACCCGGCAAACGTTGCTTTGCCTTCAAATTTTAGCAGGAGCAGAAATAATTGCTTTTTAATTTGTGGTTTGTGTAGGAGGTACCACTCCCCATTGTCCAATCCCGCCCATATTTGCAGTAGCACTTAAGATATGTACACCAAACCGATGTACCAAATTCTGTTCAAATACCGTAAACAGGAGCAGAAATATTGGATATTTAATTTATGGTTTGTATGGGAGGTACCACGCCCCATTGTCCAATCCCGCCCATATTTGCAGTAGCACTTAAGATATGTACACCAAATCTACACACCAAATTTTGTTCAAATACCGTAAGCAGGAGCAGAAATAATTGATTTTCAATTTTTTGTTTGTATGGGAGGTACCACGCCCCTTTGTCCAATTGGACCGAATTGTAAATCTAAACCATCCCGGGCACCACCCAGACGCATATACAAAAATTTATGCAAAGCGGTCCAGCCGTTTAGAAGGAGTTCACTGACAACGCCCGTACAGTAGAATTATATATATAAAGATATATATATATTTTTTTTTTGATTAACATTTATAAATCGCCCTTGATTTGTCCGTCGTGACCTAATTAGAATTTAATTTTCGACATCATTAATTTTCCCCTTAAACATATCGCTCTGTAAGGTATTTATAGATATCACTGTATACCACTGAGTTGCTTATATCTACATAGTGATTAAAAGGTTGTCAAGCTACCAACCAAATTTAACACATTTTTTGGCTCCTTATCAAACCCAAATGCACTTAAGCAAACTTGAAACGAAATAATACAATTTCAGGAAAACTCTCTACAAACCCAATTTTGATGGCCAATGACAACAAAGAGATAGCAGGAACATTCACTCAGACTCAGAGGGGGCGAATGCGTTTCTTACCATTAATTCTCGTCAAGATAGAGAACATTTCGCACAATTTCGGATGTATCAAATATCTAGTTCAATGCATGTACACGAGTATACAAGGCTGTGCCGTATTTACATTGAAAGCACGTGTTCGTGGAGGTGGCATCACAAACGAGAAAAGAAAAATGTATGGCAGCAACCCAAAAGCAGAAACTAAAAGGAAAATAAGACAGGAAAGTCCCTTAGCAAAAAGAAGCCGCTTTTAAGATTATGTAAATTATGTTGAGGGTTTCTCAACATCGGTTCTGCCGCCACCCCTGTGAGGACATAGATGAAGTCTGAGGAGAGACGAAACTGTGGTATATTCTTTGGCATACTCCCACTATACTATCTTCTTCAACATTACCATGAGCTCAAAATAAACCTACATAAACATATCTTAAATATGTACACAGATACTTGTAGATACATTTAACAAATATACAGATACTTAGGCATAAGAACAGCGGCCACAACCACGGTGGGTACGATTTCAAGAAAGACCTTTGGAGACGCATAAATATTAACGCAAATAGAAAAACATTCCATTTTCGTACTACACTGGGTATGAATGTTTATAAGTAGATGCACGACCAGAACACACTCACATTTCTTTCTACCCATCACATACGGTACGAATTCATTTGCATGACTAAGAGAGCTGCCTACAGTGATCTCCAAGAATAAGTAAATATGAAAAACGAATATTCACAAAAATATTGAAAGTATGTTATTACTTCAGTCTTTTGTAAATTTTGAAAAGGGTAGCCAAAGGGCGCTAAATGTAAAAGACTCAGACGGTAATAATTGTATATAAAAATAAATTTTGATGTTAGTATTAAAATGATATGGAAAAATTGTCTTTTTTTTTTTTTTTGTTTTTGTTTAGAAGATAAAATTTACAAAAATTAATCATTATAGAGTCGAAGTATAATTGATAAAAATGGCTTCGACAAAGATACCCTTCTTGGAAAGCCGGAAGTTAGTCAAATTTTATAGAAATACCAATTTGCTTGTTGTTTTTCTTGTTGTTGAAGCCTTACGTTACGAAAAATTACTAAAATTAAAATGCAATTTATGTTAATGATGTGAACAGAATTCTTATAGAATTATGTTTCGCTTTTCCATAAATTTATGGTTTCCACCACTTCTTTAGGCTGAAAATTACGAATGTAGAACATATTATCTTCACTGCCCGACACAATCCACTTTCCTCCCATTACCGAAAAGTTGGCAAAAATACAGTATATCCAATTTTTGTGTCCTGTATAAGTTTTCAAGCATTTACTTTTCGAATAGTCCCACAATTCCAAAATATTGTCCAAAGTAGCGGCCAATATATACTTGCCATTGGGAAAGAATTTGACAATGCTTACTGGCGGATTATCATCGCCAATCAAAATCTTCAAACATTGACCACTGGCCGTGTCAGATGCGGCAGAGGCCATCATAACTTGCTGCTTTTTGCTGTCGCTGTATATATAAATTTTTATTATATAGAAAAAAAATTATTTTAGTTAACAACCGTTAAGTTATCAGGTCAACAATGAATAGAAAATGAAGAGCATAAATTTATGGCAGTTACCTCCGTGTGGGTATGAATACTTATAAACCATACACGCAATTGTACTTAAATGCTTAAGTGTATGTGTGCTCATCGTATAAATTTCATAAAAAATTATTTTTTTCTAGTTCCAGTTCGCATTGTATATGATTAAAATATATTAAACCTTTATAATGTATGTTAAATCCACTCATACATATACATGCAATGCAATATTCACACATATACACAAATAGCGTAAACACACATGAAAAAACGTACGCGTGTATTATGTTGATGGTGGTAGTAAGACATGATGAACCATAAGTTTGAATACAGCCATAGGATGAAGTGTGAGTTACTTTACTGCTACTTAGCAGTTTGTTTGAATGACATAAATAGGCCTCTGGGGTGTCACACATCAAGGTGTTTCTCTGAGCTACTGTAGCATAAACAGGAATCCTGCGGTGACCTTCATGACCTTCAAGAGATTAACAATTAGAAAGGTGCTTAAGGTTGGAGGCAACGCAAAGGTTTCTTGCTCCTGCCATAATATATTAATGTTGAAATAGTCATAAAACATTTATAACAATTTAGTATGGCAATAAATGCTATCAAAAATAAAGCTTACAAATTAAATGTTGTCCTTTTTTCAAGATATTATGATGAGTTATGATCCCAAGAACCAAATATTTTATGGTTTTAGGGCGGAACATATTTGAGATATTTTCGTATTTTCGGTTAATGCTAAATAACTTTACAAGTTTTGATATTTATATTAATGTTTGGTTTTTGGGAATATATGATAACACAACATCAGTTTGTTTTTCCTTTCCTTTATCCTTAATATAATAGAAATACACAATTATGAGATTCCATTCCAGTCAAACAAAAAGCTTCATCTATGTTAGAAACTCTTGAGTTGGTGGTAATTCCAAATTATCAAAGGACAAAAATATACAACGGCTTTCGCAATTATGGACGATGCAAGATAAATCCCATGCAAAACTTCATATGATTTGTGTCTCAATTTGATTATTAACCGCTCGAATGGCATTCGGATGTCAAAAATTCAATTATCCTTAGGTTTGCCTATTAAACTAGTAGTTAGTGTTTGTATATTAAAAAGAAAGCCTGAAATAACTATCATTATTGAATGCGAAACTATTTCAAGACCAATATGTATTGTTTTGCTGCGAAATAATGATGCCAACGGAAAATTATTGACGAAATAATACAAATTTGATTCAATATGATTTTCTTTATGCTTCAATCCTAGTTGTGATTCTAAATGATAATTCTTTATTAGGCAAGTTTGCACTTCTGTTTTATTCTTACGAAAATAAATATTTAAAAATTCCCATTTCTGCACTTTGTAAAATTTGATTTTTACAAAAATTTGTTTTAGCGTCACATATTAGTAATTCCAGTATGTGTAGAATACAATTATGTCAAAAGTTTTAAAATATTTTACAGACATTTTATAATACGCAAGAAGTGAGTGCAAGCGTACGAATTTGAAAAAAGTACTTGTTGAGACTTCTTCTGCAAGATCTAGAAAATTTAAAATTTTGTTCGAAATACTATATTAAACAAATATTAATTTACTAATTACAATTTGTAATTTGTAACTGTATCAGCAGCAATGGTAAAAAGTGGACCGATGTTAAAAGTTTGGCCAAAATGAAACTTGTGTGGTTCCTACAGTGTCAAGGACCATGTACTGAAATATCCACTGAAATATACTCATATATTTGATATCTCTCAATAACCAGGGTCACAAACTGGAATGTACTATTCCCATTTCCACTGCATATTTTTGTTTAACAAAAACATGAAATTTTAGGAAAATATCAATAACACGTCTTCTCGAAGATTGACTTGTCTTTGCATTGGCTCGTTTTTTCAGTTTTCCAATTTTCCCATGTTCATATGGGAAATGTACAAGCTCATGGTCAGCTCATCCATAAAAGGTGTGCCAAATACGGGTTCTTCCCATTTATAATATATTACCTTACGTTATCTTTTTAAGAGATAAAGTTTTTTGCAACTTTTCAATAACCACGGCCACAACTAGGACGGTCCCTGGAGTCCTACTTCCCGTATCTATAAAATACCATCCCACATAGTTTTTAATAAAGGAATGAATGGTAAAAATAGCAGAGACATTCTAAAAAGTTACACCTTTCAAAAAAGCGATATCGACATTTTAATCGTGTAAACATTGTATCGAACAATATTTATAAAAAATTAATAACAATATTCATAAAAATTATAACCATACCTTCTACCTAGAAATTGCAGAGGAAACATTTGATTTTTTCTAAATCGGTCAAGGTGTAGGAGGTACTCGAACACTAAAAACCCCCAGAAGAGACATGGTTACTATCGGAGTTTTTTTTTTTAGTTTTTTAAGTATTATTCAGATATACGTAGACAATAAGTTAGGTCACTGAAGTCTGTCAACCATAAATCACAGAGAAGAGATTGAGGCACCTAAGTTTATCAAAATCGTGATGTGTGAAAAATTTAGCAGGACTTGGTGCAATGGAATGATATTACATGAACATAAAAATATGTTAAATCAGAAGCTTCCAGAAAGGGCGAAGTTAATTGATCCATATTTCAAAATTTGCCAAGCACTGTAAAGCAATGCATTGAACATAGATTTAGATTATTGCACTCCAATAAATAGAAGTTACAAAGGCATTAGGCTGTGCCACGACTTAAGCAGTTTCATCAAGTTTTATTACAGTTTTTGTATCTACTATCCAGTCAAACAAAGCAGCGCTTTCTCTAGGTGTTAAATGTTTGCCATATCCCAAATGATATATTCCCCCATTAACTCCGCAGAAGGTGTAGATACTTCATATTGATATCTTGATATCAACTGATGGCTTCGATAATTTGTCTTTCTGCAACGTTAAGTCTCAAAATTATAAAACCTTGAATTTTGATGTTAAAAACTCTTGTGCAGGAAGGTGGCATCTTGTTCTCATTCCGACACTTCTGGCATGACAACCTTACATTTAGCGAGAAATTTTTTGTCGATTAATGATTGATAAACCTTTTACGTAATGAATCAGGTCCATATAGTGCCTATAGACTTTATATATATCTGGTTGTTGTTTGATTTTGTGACAAAACCACCAGATTTTTCTTCTTGGGATGGCTAGTGCTATATTATATATAATTATATTGACTTCCATCTACGATTTTGTTTTATCAATTAATGCTGCGAGTCTGGTGCTATATCAAGGGCATTGTATCCGACAATATACTCATTGGCAGTTCAACTCAATTTAAAATGGGTAATTTTCGTATAATGAACATTTAGCCTTGATTTCAGAAGCCTGCTTTAACTAAGTTTCCTGGAAATCATATATTCCCGGATTTACAACTTATTGCCGACCTCACTGATGACTTCAGTGTCTGTCTATTGCACATTGTGACAAATATACAACATCAAGAATATTCTTCACCCACTTTGCCATGTCTTTGTCTGTAACCTTGACAACAACCGAGTTGATTTGGCATTCCTCTGTCGCCTCTCAGGATATTTATGTTATTAACATGTTGCAAAGTTTAAAATATTTCATATACAGATGAAATTTACTTAACATGGCACCAACATCATCGCCCAATGTGTTGGGCGACATGGAATGGAATGAAGGAAATTTTGCCTCATATTCATTAAGCATTATTAAGTAATATTAAATCTTCTAACACCCGAGGATGGTTGCTACTCATTTACAAGTGGGCGAGTATGAATTTCATATTTACTCAAATATTCTCT
>JAHXMU010000016.1:1987989-1999534 GCA_019455685.1 Philornis downsi
CCACTCTTGTTGTTGCTGTGTATGTGAATGCTGGTGCTGTTGTTGTTATCCTGCTGTCCTTTATGTCACTTTTTATCCGCATTGTCATAATTTGTCCAAGTGCTAGTAATTTTGCAGTGGTTCCAATGTGCCCGTAGCACCACCTCACTGCATTCCGACCAACCCAGAGATGATGGATGTCCAATTCAAACATTAACTTAAAATTGGCCCACTCTCTGGTCTCTGCTTCATCCATCTCTTTCTCTCTTCCTTCTCTTCTCGTCTGTGATTTCTTTTGTAAATTAAATTAAATTAAAATTGCTTGCTGTTACTGTTGTCGCTCATTTATTGTAATTTAGTATTAAGTTCAGTTGTTACCAATGTTTACGAGGCTGTGACAGGAGGTTTCCGCAAATCAGTTTGTAATATTGAAACTAGCTTGAGGACAGTTCACCTTTTGAAATTTACAGGTCTGCTGATAAGAAAAAATTTTTAAGAAATTATTAATAAAGTGTTTATGACTACTTAATCAATCTTTCGTAAACAGTTTGCCAACATTTAGAGTTCTAAATGAACTGGGACGATAAGCGGCAACATAATTCATAATAGCATTTGAATTTATGTCCTATTTCGACAACGAGATATTTATTTTGCTACTTTCCTCCCCATAGACTTTTATAACAAACGAAAAATAAGAAATAGGTCATATCTCAAAGCAATTTCCGCTGTGGTTTTTCTCAATTTGTAGGCTACGTTTGTTATTGAAAATTGAAGAACAACTGAGACTTTGATTCAAATTTGAAAGAATATGAATTGTGAAATGTGGCGCCATTCACAAAGTATTAGCCATAGCTAATTCCGTTTGCAACTTAGTTACCGTGTCATGTCTTTTTAAATGTTAATGGCAATTTGTTATTTTGAATCGTTATGAAATTTGTTTATTCAAAGCTGTGCAACAATCGTTTACTTAACTATGACTTACTACTTTTCTAGGTATACAAATAACCCTGGCTTTGATGTTATTCACATCTGTAAATACAGAAATATTAAAATACATGTAAATTTGGATATCGTTTGAACTCCATGACTGCTTTTACGCATTCTTCCAGAAAAACTCAAAATGAATAAAACAATGTCAAAGTTTCCATGGTTTCCTGATCTGGTGACCTGGTTTCGTATTGAATGTTAATTTTTCGAAATGAATGTTTTCAAGTTGGAGCATCCCCGTTAAGGAAACCCACTAATGTGGAAATCTTTATCGATTGTGTAACAACTTTCATTATGCATTCGATTGTTTTCCTGGTAGGAACGTAAGGTGTTACCCTTTGATTTTATACCTTCCTCAAATTCCTGTTTATAAACAAATGATCATCCCGTTGTTGCAGAAATAGGGGGCGATGCCTACACCAGGAATGAAAAACATATTATATAAAACTGTGTTGACAAGGAAAAACGACTTAATTCTGAAGTTGCAGTTTTAAGATACCAAGCATTTTTCAAAAAATCACTGTTGCAAATATTTTTTACAACTTTCTTAAAAATACAAACATTGATAATAAAAGACCTGTTCTTACTTACGTCAATATTTAGCTTTATTGATCGTGATCGTTGTTTTGAAAAATTGCTATAACTTGACGATGAATAAACTGGACTTTGTTCTGACTCCATTTAAGTTATTTATTCTTGTGGGCACTTAAATAATAAATTATCTTTCGGACAAATACTAAAGTGAGTAAATACCGCTTTATGATGTTGTGCGTGACTAATAATTTTTGTAATACATAATAAATCAGCATTATTATATAATAGAAAATCTGTCACACGCATCTGTAAATAAGGCATTATTAAAGACTTTTTTTTAAATAATTTTACTAATTATTATTATTTGGATATTGACAGAAAACACACCGATTCGTATGCCTTAATGAAGAGTAGAATTAATGAAAACCACTTAAAAAAGCGATAACTTCGTTACCACCATAATAGATCAGAAATGTTACAAATGGATGACTTTCAGTGTTTTTGATAATTTTACGATTTTCTCATTAATTAAAAGCGACATATACATACATTTTTGAAAGGACTTGGAGCGATTATTCAAAATGATGCATGCAACGACTCTTTTAAAAAAGTAGGCATATTGAAATAGTTCCTATACAAATATGCCAAATTAAGTCCCAATTTTATTTCTGCATGTTTGAGAGACAAGTTTTCTATTTTTTATAGCAAGTTAAGTAATATGATAAAAAGATTTAAAAGCAAATTTAAAATTAAATTGGCTTTCGCCATATTTCGTGTAGAGATTCAAGTCTTGTGCTTCGTTGTTACGTCAAAATTTGGCATAAATCTAGCTAATTTATGTATTTTATAAACTATATGAGATCTGGAAGAGCCACTTGAAATTAACACGAAAAAAATCTCATTTTATTCCTATATGAATGTAATTTGTTTCATTATTCTGAAGCGAAGGCATAATACAAAAGTTTCCCAAATATGCACCTTGTACTCTGATAGTAAGTATAAAAGTTGCTTGAGTGAGTTTAAAAATAACTCACTAAATGTGAGGAGCTCTTCATTTCTCATTCATGGGATGCAAGGGAATTTGTTTTTTTCTGTTTTTATGCTTAGGTGTACTCGTATGTAGTTTTCCTGGGTTCCTTTTAGGTTTGATATCATAAATAACACTTTTTACTATTCATATTTTCAATAAGTTTATTATTTTTCCATATTTCAAATGACTTCCCTGACCATCTTTGGAGGATTTTTATTTTGCCAATTCTCTAAAGCATCTGCGGGGCAGATTGGAAGGTTGTTTTTACTTATAAAGAAAAAATAAATCGACTGACGGAATAGATTATTGTATCAATGGAATTAATAAATCAACGGTAATACTGAAACAAGTATTGTGAATAAAGATTAATCATATAAACAGAAAGCCTGTTCAACTTGACAAAATAATTGTAAATTACTCATCCAGTAAAGTATTCTAAATTCACAATACTTTGTGAACAACTCCAGAAAACAAATTTAAATTAACGACACCATGACATTATAATGGGTTATCCTAAGACAACCCACTGTGCGAAAGAGTTTTTGTAATACAGTTAACTCTAAAAACAGGCTCGTAAGAAGTGATTTCAAACAAAGAACTCTGCTACAGCATTTTTAACCACAAATAACCTACAAAATTTCTGGTCCAAGTTTCATATCAGGTGATTCATTTATGGAGAAATAAAAAACAATTAATAACAATTTTTATTTGAAGTAATGTAATATAATTTTAAGAAATAATTTACAAAACAACCATTGTTTACTATTTTATAATCGTGGAACGTATTTCCAATTTATTGTCAACTTTATTCATTCTTTCAAAAACACAAAATCGTTCTATTTATAGTAAAATTACGTATTCTAAAAAATGCTAAAAGATTTAAGAGAACACATGTTTACATAAAGGGTGCGATTAAGACAAACATATTTTCAGAATAGTGTTGCTTAACATAAACTCACTTCTATAATGCTCTTATTTCGACTTATTTATTTACTTATTTCTTTCTAAAAAATATAATACGCTTAGAGAAATTAAACTTATGTGTGCATACTACGTTATTACTTTTCAAAAATTATTTATTTCCAACTGTGGCCATTCTGGCATTCAAACGTACGATGACGTGTTCGAGCATTGCGAGTAGCATTTGCTGCATGACACTAGTAATGTCCTCTTTTGATTCCTTAATTGTAGTCATCTTTTCCACGCAAACTTTGAACTTTATGTAGAGATGTGCTATCACTTGGTTTGGGTAGCCATTTTATCGAACTGAAACGTAAAATTTACTATTCGCCAAATTGTGCTTGCATTAATGACGTTATTTCACAGGCTCGTTGGAACCAAATGTTATTATGTTATTATGGGGTGCATTCACAGTTACGTTCCCGCTTGCTTCTTTTCGGAGATGTGTGAACTGATTTTTCCAAACGCAACACTAAATTATTTTTGAAAAAATTTCCAGCTATGATTCATAACATTTCATAATAACCATATACACCATATTTATTGTATTTAAAGGCTGCTCTTCGAATTGCTCTTTTTTCCAGATATGACAATTTTGTTATTGACATAGCCATTAACCCTGAATTGAGCTTCACCTATTCAGTCGAAAGCAATGGAACTTTTTCGAACTTTTCGAAATAGTGACTACTTGAATTTTGCATCCTTTCAGACTAAGAACCTTACTCAGAATACTCGAACGCAGTTATCACCAACATCTTTTGCACATTCACCTATTGCCTTCCTCGAATGTAGTCTATATGCATTATCCAAAAATAAAATCTAAGTTTTAAATATTTCAATAGCATACCGAATTGGATTGATTTTCATGGTAATTTTACGGCTAAGTCTTTCAACGATAAAATGTCATAACACTGAATAATATTGAATAATAATAATAATAATACTGAATCTCTACGGGAAAAAATACCTCTGATTAAATCATCTGTTACAATATATATACATATATATAATGAAAAATGTATATAAGCATCTATCGAACCCAACTTCTTTTATTAGATATTTAATCATAATTGTAATCCCACGACTGAAAATAAAAAAGGTTCCTTCATTTTCATTGTAGGACAATGAAAATTGTATTGTAATGTTGTATTCAATCCTTTAGCGCATAATTTTTGGGTGCTCCTGTTTTAATTATAATATGTATATTTAAATATTTAAAGAATATACTAAGTACTGCTGAAACAAGAACGCATGTTATTGCAATTAAAATTAATTTTATAGCATTGCTAACTTCATTACGCAATAGGAAAATGGAAATTTTATTACAAAGATAAACTATTATGGTAATTAATGCCTTTTTCATGCTAACGAAAGTAGTATAAATATCCAACAACACTAACTAAATTTCTTTTGATATTCAAATTGTCGGAGTCTTACAATCTTCCACCAATTTATTTACACAACAAATATGCACAACACTTTGTGTGTGAACATTTGATACAGACATAGTAGAAGTTTTATAAAAATTAACAAGTTTGCTGCTGCCCTCGTACCAATGAGCTCATTCATTGTCTTTTTATAACATTCCTTGCATCCTATTTCACAATAGAAAAATTTATGTAATAAAATGCTTTTTACTTTTGTCTTCTACAAATGGATAATAAAACATACAACTTTTATATCAGACTTTTTGCCACTCTTGCTACCCGACGCTTTGCTTTTAGAAAAATATTTAATTAAATAAAATGAATTGTGTAACCTCAAGAGTGTCCAAATAGGATTTATTACGACTCTTTTTGCAGCCCCACCCAAGCTCACTTAACCTATCATCTTACAACATTCAACATAGAATTCAACTCATACTGATGTCAATTCCTTTTACTTCCTTTGCAGCTCGGATTCAACTGTACAGACACTCATTCACTGCAGCTCACTTGTGAACTGAAGAAACAGAAGCAGAAAACAACAACCTGGGTATAGAGAATAGCGACAGCAACAGTCACAAAACAAACGGCAACGGCAACAGCAATAGCAGCAGCAGCAGTGGCAACGATATTATAAGAAAGGAGTAGGATTTAAAATTCACACCAAAATTCAATTAGTAAGTGTTGACAATACTCTGCATTCCATTCATGCCAGGGCTCCATTCACTCATCTACTTATTCACACTTTCAGTCATTCTTGTGTGAATACTTAGAATGGAGGAGAATACATATGAAAGAGGTGACATATTACTCACTCACTCTGTGTATAGCTACCAATAAAAAATGATCAAGAAAGCAATTAAGCAATATCACAAATTACCAGCACTCTTTGAGATTAAGCCATATGGAATGCTCAGATTTTAAGATCCGAAAATCCGAGTTGCTTTTGTTTTAATTTTCCATTTGTTAACTTTTTCTAGAAATTTTTTTTTAAAGTTCCTAATGATTATTATTATTTTGAGAATTCTGGCACACGTACATTTGTAATGATATGAAATAGAATTAATTAGGCTTTGTAAAATCATTTTCATTTACAAATCTGACATTGATGCCCCAAGGTAGGAATACATCTCAAGTATATATGGAGATCACAAAAGCTTCTACAACTAGAATTTCGCGCGTGGTTCACCTGTCTCTTTTTCTCAATAGAAATCTCGCTCATAGCATGTATTATAATAGGATGTAGCGTCGGCATATGTGCAGCATCCTTTTCTTTAGACACTATAATGCATTCCTCGTCATATCATCGCTTGTATATGTTAAGCGCGGTCAGCACTGTAATGGGTGATTCACTGCGGCAGAACGAAATAGTCCACAAATGGAGTAACACCCGAATGAAAAATGAAATAATTTCTAATGAAATAAAGGTAAAAAAAAACATTAAATAAACCTCAAGATGAAAAAATGAAACTACGCCTACATTTACAGAATTTATTTCCAAACATGAAGTTAAATAAGCCTACAAATTTTTTACTCTATTTTATAACAAAATACTTCACCAAAAAAAATAAATTATCCCCTATGAAATAAACCACAAAATAAATTTAATTAAACTTAAACATGTTCATACTAATAATAATAATACGTAATAATTTACAAACACGCTTGAACGGTACCATCTATTTCAATTTCAATATTCCATATTTTTTTTGTTTTTTTTTTGTCATTAAAAAGTTGATAAACGGAATTGGTATATTTTAGTCGTGAAAGTTGCACAGCTGAAATATAACCGAAAGAGAGAAAGACTTGGTTTAAAAAAACTAACTATTTTGATCAATTTTCATCTGCGGCTTTATAACGTTCAAGTAAATAACTTTAGTGAACAAATGAGAAAATATATTGTTTAGCATTGTGCATTACTGTAAATAAGATATTTCCAAATAATTTGAAAAAATTTAGTTTAAAAAAAATTTTCAGATTTTTTGCATGCCTCGTTTTTTTATCAAAGCTGAGGAAATGTATAATTTTGGTTTACTATGTAGCTTAATTTCTTAAACGTTTTAGTTGAGCAAAGTGCATCGAATAAAAAAACACTTCTGAGTGGCTCTCCGACACTTAATTCTCTTAAAGAATTTCCGCTTTCCATTCGGTTTGCCCTTATTTTCTTAATCATGTTGGTCATAATGTTACGATCTCCAAAGTTGTTACTTTCCAAGAATTCCCCATTCATTAGGCACACCCGCTATCTTCATTTTATGCAGTTTATTATTATAATTGCTTTTTTTGCCTCAATTTTCCCTCAATGAATTCAATAATTTTGGTATTTCTTCGTTTTCAACTCATAATTTCAAAATCTGTGTCAATATCCTAGAAATGTTTGTACGACCCTTGGCCCATTCAAAAATGTCTTTAGAGTTATTTCAATAAACATTTTGACTGAATAATAATGCAATCAGTTGTAGTTCCAAATTTAGCAAATTTACAACAATTTAATTTCTCACAAAATGAATTAAAAGAATTAAACGAAATGGTTCCCAAACGCTCATATGATGAAATATTACCCAAACAAAATTTATTTCGGCTTCGTTTCAGTTAGAGATTATTATCATTATGAAATTGCCAATGAAATATCATCCAAAAGAGGAAAACCCATTCTCAAGATTACATTTTTTTTAAATTTGTTTTTGGTATAATTGAATTTCTTTGTTTGGGAGTTATTTCGTAGCGACATTTGCTGCCACTACGCATCGGTAATGTTGGGAACCGGTGCAATGCCGCAACTTGTGATTTATCACCAAAACATTTGCACGCCTACTACCTCCAGATCTATACGGGATTTTGGTATACTGTTCAGTGGATAGACAATTTGACTTTGGGGTGTCTGTGCGTATAAATAATCCTCATTTCTGGCAGAACATACCAGTCTAAATTATCCAACTATTGGCTCAAGATTGGAGTTTTCATCTTATATTGAAATCCTTCGTTAGCATATTTCTTCCGGGAATCCATGCCTTGTATTTTTGATTTTGTTAAATTTCTCTCTGCTAGTGGCTTGCGTACAAGTTAGCGTGATGTCCGTAGCAGTTAGGCAATCACTTACAATTTTGAATCGCACGGCAGCTGTTGTATACGTCCCAGTATTTCCATCATGTACATCCCTGTCCTACCAAAGAGGCTAACCTTCTATAGAGAATTCAAAAGGCGTATTCTTAAATCATAGTCCCTATAATATTTAAGGGGAAAGTCAGATTTTTATTTTTTACTAGCTGATCCGGCAAACGTTGTTTTGCCTTCAAAATGTTAATGTGGTAAAAAAAATTAATTGCAAAAATCTCATCTCCAACGCCATCTATCACTTCAAATAAAACCTTTTGGACCTTCCGGAATACTCTACCAATAATTTAAGACCAAAATGAGCCAAATCGGTCCAACCGTTCTCGAGCTTTAGCGAGACTAAAGCACAGCAATTGATTTTTATATATACAGATATAGGAGATGGCCTTTTATGGTCGGCAAATCTTTGGATGCATTACCATCAAGGACTAACAACAGCCGCGTCCATAACCCGCTTGATGCAGTGAAAGTTCTACCTGAACCGCAAGCTCTACATTGCATCTCTTTGACACTAAAATAATCAAACAATCATTCATTCTAAAAAGTCTAAGCTTTCTGTTCGTGTGAGGGAAAGTCGCACCCTTCGCAGCCAACGCAATGTTTCCTTGTCGATTCGGTAACTACACTCTTAAGCATAATGACGCTGCTGTGATATAGTGTTAATGATGATTCTGCGGTTTGTTGGGTTTCATTCTTTTCTTGATTGTTCGGTTGCTGAGTTACGAATGTTCAAATTCTTGCTCTTTCACTTTTCAATTTCATTTCGCAGCTTCTTATGTTTATTTCATACACTCCTTATGACATTTTCATTTCAATTTTGTTCTCCCTTCACCGGGTTTGTGTCTCTGGCCCACAACTGAAGTATATTTGTTTGAGTTTTTTATATTCTTAAGTTGCACGAAATTGGTTCAAGTAGCTGAAGTTGTTGCCTTCATCATCAACATCTTCATCTTGTGGTAAATAAAAGATTCATAACTTTTCTTTTCATCTACTTTACGTATTTCTCTGCTGTAAGTAAGTGGAAAGGAAATTGGGATTGGGGCGGAATACGTGCGGTGAGCTGAGTTTGGTTCAATGGACCAATTGAAGGCACACGAGTTTCGTAAAAATATCAGCACAGAATCAAAAATGTTGACATAATTTTATTATGGAAAACGTGAAAAAAATCCCCTTACAAAATTTTGTAGTTGTGGTAACAACAGCAAACTTTTAAGCAACATTTACTGACTCACGTACTCTGACATCAAGTAGTTAACATCCCGTGAGTTGTTCATTTTACATTTTGGCTCTTGTGGAAAAGGGTCACCCGTTTTGAGGTGACATATAATGTAATGCCTGTTGGTTATGTTATGTGAAAGATGACACCAACTTAAAAATAATTAGTATTAGTATTTGGTGTTATCTCCACTGAGTAGTTGTTGTCTGATATCGTAAAAATAAGTTTGAGTACTGCTTATCATGCCAACCATACGACAAAGAAGGAATTGTGATATTATTTTGTTGATGTGAACAAATTTCGTACATTGAAATATATTTAATAAAATGGAAATACATACCGATAAATTTATGATAGTTAGATGTTCACACATCTCTTCATCCATGTGTAGGCAAAAGCATTTTTAGTTTACCTCTCATTACCATTCTCAAGAAGAAAATTAGTATAAAAAGACTGAGATCAATTCTTTGGATAAAAACAGGAATCTGATTCCAAATCAGTTACCTTTGTACAATGCATTTTTTTTCTTGGGAAAGGCAAATGAACACAATTGGGATAGCCTAACAAATTATAAATACCATAAAGTATCAGCTCAGTAACGTCCAATTAGTTGTGATACTTTGCAACAACAGCTAAAATTTGGCAGAGTTGGAATTCGCCTACTGTGCGGCACACAATTTGCCTAATTCGCACGCAACGCAAGATAAATAAACCCTTTGATGGCCTTGCACACCTGGTAAGATGTAATATAATATATTTCAAGCTATCTTTTTATGAATTATTTAGACGGCGTTTATCACTTTAGTGAGCACATTAAAATTTCCTGCATTTACTGGGAACTTGTGGCCTTCAGTACCTGTGGTCTCCAACCAAATAACAAAGTTTCCGCTCGCTTTGTCCTCTTCCGCCATCTTTACCATAGCGAATTCTTAGTTTATGCATATTTCACTACGTCACGTATTTTTTATATTTGTCTGTTTCATTCCGCACTTTTTGACGTGACACTGAGCGCAAAAAAAGCCAGCATAGCAAACATGACAAATATGTTGCGAAAGAATTCAGTTGTTACAATGTATATTTTTATCGTTCTCGTCTCGTTTATTCTCATCCCATTTATCCTGCATTGCCTTAGTAACTTTTCCTCCAGTTTCCGCTTAGACTTTAGCTTCAACATCATTATCGTCATAGTTTTCTGCATCATCGCCATTGCTAACATCATCGTCCCCAGCATCAGCATCTACGTAGCGGTTTGTCGTCCTGTTCATCGTCATCTTAAATAATACTTGTATCCGTAATGTAATCATATGCTTCTTTGACCTTTATGGTTAGTTAAGCCTGATTTTGTGCCATCATAACTTTTGTAGTTTTCGACGTTCAACTTGAGTTTGGAGAGCCTTCGCGTCATTTCTCAAACCCTAACACTTAACACGTGCTACAACCGTATAAACCAAAATTCAAGTAGTGCGCGAGGCGTAACAGCAAGGTGAAATAACTAAATGTAATGCAATGCGTTGGCAATGGCGATGACTCAGTACTACAACAGTGGGAGCAAAAATTTGATTTCGAAGTAACTGTTGTATGCTAATGGACTAGCAAATGCTTCGCTACTGGCCAATTTGAATGTGTTGTATTAAGTTGCCCGAAACTGATGCCACAGAACAAAAAATGATCAATTTGTTATTTACATAACGCCCAATCGAACATCACCCAGTCGTGGCCAAAACACATCGAAAATTGTAAGATTAATGTTATATATGGAAAAAGTACTCCAAGACATTTTTAATGATTTGATTTCATACTCTTTGATCGGAGATTAACACAGGGTGGGCCAAATAAGACGTAAGTAGTGGTCTACAAATAAGACCTGGTGGTCTTGCGGTAGCAGTGCTTGCACAATTTGAATTTTGTATGGGTACATCTTAAGATCCAACTTTAAAATTCTACGCAATGTCGTTCTGGAAATGCCCAATTGGCTGGAACGACGGCGAGTTCAGACAGATGGATCATCAGCAACACTCTGCCGCACAGTTTTCACGTTGTCTTCAGTGCGAATATTTCGATGGACAACTCGTCCAGGACGGTCGGACACTGAACCCAGTTCCTCAAAACGACCGACCAAACTCCTAATCATGAAGGCTGTGGGAGCTGATCTGGAATTAAAATGTTGCCGATATTTACGCTGCGTTAAAACATTTGATCGTTGACAAGAATAGAAAAACTCGATAATTTTAACGCATTGTGTTGTACTGTAGGGTTCCATAATAAATTTCCAACATTTCAATTATAACCTACAAAAAGAGA
>JAHXMU010000016.1:2008137-2224534 GCA_019455685.1 Philornis downsi
TGTGAAAAGTACAGAAAGAAAGTACTATTTGTAATGCTCTAGCCATGACTATAATGTGGTTTTATTTGTCAAACGATGTTAAAAGATTATCCGCCAGGCTGAGCATCAGGTAACAATTTTGCTTAATTTCGTTTGAAGAAGGCAAAAAACTGATTGGCACACCCCACTAAGGCTCATATGATAGTGAGTTTGAGATTTTATATAGCCACCATATAACCATTTGCACTAATCGACAAGGTGTTTCTCAAAACATCGTTAGGAATCGTCCTTAAACAGAAAATCCATTTAGCTTTGCCTAAAAATAGAATGCGCACAAGTTTGCTGAATATGAGAAGCTTCCATATTTCCTATTCGTTGCGTACATGGGAAGTTATTGTATTGTACGAGCACGGACTCGTTTATCCACCCATGATGAAACATCAATACTGTCGACAAGTGTTTGCGTATACAAAATCCAAAAATCACAGCCAATAGCAATCAACACTGTTGCAGAATTGTTTGCGCGGGATCCAAAGCAAAAATTACATTGAAGACAAAATATTCATGAAATATCGGATGGATGCTTTCCTGACCAGTGTCCAAAGATGACATAATCTTGCAATATACCACAAGATGATCATGCGCTATTGGGTCACTTGAATCATCAATGTTCTGCGACACAGTAGCTCCATCTATGTGATTTCGTCCAAATATTTCCATTTGGGCCGCCAATCCAGCAATAAGCCAAATGGCTTATATTAGTTTTGTATGGAGATTTTAAATATTTAAACCATTAAAGAAATTTTCGATGTTTATGAAAACCGTCGTCTAAGGTAATGCTGATTTCCTCCATGTATGGCTATAAAGAGCAGCATTCTCAAAGACTGCGAGCGGACAAATAAAAAATTAAAAATATCGTCCAATTTATCTATGCAGAATTCATATGGAACCAAAAATATCATTATTATGAAAATAAAAATAAATTTTGACTTTTGTTAAAGACATTTCTAGTTTTAGACTGTGTTAGACATTTCTGCCTCCTTACAGCCCGGCAACTTCAGTGATCCCGAGTACGTTGTGGGAAGATTTTTAAGGTCTTTGCTCAGTATTTAATTCCTTGGATGAATAACTAATTTTTGGACTCTATATACTCGTATGTTGTTAGCATTTCGATGTTCTAACTCTTTGACAATAAACAATTTTGTACTGCGAAATACAACTCAGGTGCAACATTGGATCACTTAACCATCATACCGGATGAAAGATAATCATTGACTCAAAAATTTTTTGGTCTTGCAACACGATTTTAGTTCGCAAGTCAAATGTTATTCTCATTCTTTTCTTTCTCATTCCCACCAAAAAGTAGCAAAACATCACCACTAGAGTTTTTTAGAAAAAACCAATGACCATTTGTCTGACTGTGAGCATTTGATATGATTTATTAGGAAACATAACATACAAAAATAATGGGAATCTACTATAATTTTGACACGCTTTTTTCAGAATTAAACCATTTTTTTAAATTGTCTCATATATGATATGGGGCTTTAGTTTGCTCTATTTGAGATGCAGAAATTTACTGGAAAAGCTTATATAAAAAACGAAATCTGATTTGTTGGACAAATATTATTTCTTTTTGTTGCTTGCTAGGTAAAAACCGCGTCTGTTACTAAATTTTATTCCAGCAGAAACTTACAACGTTTTCACTTTGAAATACTTTTACGACATTGTTATGATTCTTCAAGCCGATACAGTTCTTCAAGAGAGACTTGTTAACAGCGAACTTATACTCAAATACATCACATCCCATGGAATTTGCAATAGATGTAAAAGTTTTTACTTCATGTGCATTATCCTCCTACTCATAGTATTTGCAGGAAGAGGATGATGTAAGCTTTATAAAACCTAATCCAACATTCCAGGTGCACATCTTTAAACCGTGGTCCTTATAATGTTGTCACTACCACCGACATTTGTAAGTTTGATTCTGTATTTGTAAGCAAGTGCAACTATCATACCTCTTGCCCTTACCTGTCATTTCAACCATCACATGCAAATACTGCCCTAAATGCCAGTGCGTAGATCTTTTGGGATCCAAGTGTCCCTATTCCCATAAAGCCTCATGCAAAAGGGTCATTGAAACACAAAAGAAAACAAAACCTTGCACTTTTTTAATGTGTCTTTGATGGCTTATTGCTAAACTTCCGATTTCTCTTATCATAACACTTCCTTCGAATCCTGGAATGAAATCTATACTCCAAGTGCCACAGAGCCCAGAATTGGGAGTTGCACTTATATATCACAACGTGGACCAGTACATATATATATATCGAACAGCTTTTGCATATTTTATTAAGGGCTCCTTGGAAACATACATCAAATTGATACAATATCCAAAAAGTTAAATCCTACAGCCCACAATTTTCTTGGAATTCTATCGATAAATGAACAGATCTCATTTTTTTCCGGGATGCTACAAAGATCCGGAATATTGTTTTATTTTATAGCGAGATGTATCATATTTGCATACTCGTATGTGATAAATACAACTCAAAGTACATATTTCTTTATTCCGTACACTTGTCCCATAGACGATAACTATCCTTCACCATGCTCTTACAACTCCAACTGAATCCATAGCGACATACATTAATGCTTATCAATTTTGGCCAAGTGAAAACCCCAATACCAAAACCAAACTTATTGAAATTGTGGCTTTCATGGCTTTCCGCTCGTTCGATATTATGAATGGCTCAAACAACACCAGCAGTAGAGTCAAGGTGTTTATCGGAATATGTGCACTGTACAAATATGTGTAGGTGAGCAAGAGAGCACGCACACTTCGCAATACGCTTTGTATGTGGCCGAGTATGTAGGGATGTAAGGATGGATGGTAATGACATTTGGTAACTTAATAACGTTAATATTGTGCGGTGAAAGATAAAGTATTGAACAAACAGCCATAATTTGGAAATACACAGCTACACGCGATTAAAATTCATTGAATCACACGCACGCCCCAGGCTGAACTTCATGAACTTTTTGCGCGTACAGCAGAGAATAGCGGCGATGAGGTCGTAGTACCGCTACTGCTGCTGCTGCTGATGGTGATGCTGATACTACTGTTGAGCAATCGGTAGCCATGTCAATAGTGAGTGGGCAATGAAGAGTTGTAAATTGCGAACGCACAACTATAACAACTCCCGTGCGTATACATTTACTGACGGACGGTTTCGCTATGGGTCAGAGACTCATTCTTTTCATGCCTTTCTTGATGAGCGAAAGGCTCATTGGAAAATTAACATGCAAATATGCAAATATTTGCCAACTTCATTGTAAAGTTTCCCCTTTCCAGAACCGGGTAATGGTCATTCAATGATGTGCAAATTGGAATTTCGCATAAGCAGGCAGTGGACATATCGGTCTGTACGTGTGTACATGGTCACACAAATACCAGAAATTCCTTAATTAACAACGAACAGTGGGAAATGGTGGACGAGGATCATAACAAAAATGCTTCTTTTTTTATTGTAAAATTTATAATTGGTTAAAGCAATAAAGCAGAGTAACTCGGACCTGAAGAGGTTTGCAAGGGGGATGTACTAAAGTTTTAATGGATTTAATTCAAACTTAAGCGAATACTTCTCAACCAATAAGAAACTCATATAACAATTGTTTTTAGATAACTGATTAAGGGATTCGGACCAAAAGTTTGACTTATACGCATTTGTTTTTCGAATGAAATTAGGTCACGTGCCGACATTAGTCCTTATCGGATGGAATATGTAATTAATCAAATTGCGACGTTTCAATAAATTTTTCTTGACCAAAAAGAAACATTTGAAGTGGCTGCGAATTATTGTCTATTTTGAATCCATTTGTGCCCATTGTATGCGTTGAACTAATTTGAGTTTAGAACGAAATATCTGAAATTTTTTCTTTTTTGGCTCACTACGAGGAAGGAGTTCTTTTTTGTGTCCTCTGTCCCAAAGTGCCCCAAAATTTTCCACTAGAAATCATTCAATTCATAATATTATAGTTAGGACTTAATGCTCAGGCAATAACTCTCTGTCTCTCTCCCTCTTCCATTACATTCATTATCAAAACAGAACACTCGACGTATTTAAGACGAGGGTATATTTAACAATAAGTTGAACACAACCTTGCGTAAAAATCACAGTATAAAATCCTGTCACCCAACCGAGAGAGGTTCGTGCTTACACACATCAGAATCGTTGCCCATTAACTACCTCCTAACTTTAATGATCTTGTTCTCGCGATGTCAAACAAAAAATTAAATGTCATTTGAACCGAAACCAGCAAAACTACATGCAGCGGTTGCTTAAACTGTATAAACCTGATAATAAATGTGATTATTTTAATCTCTGTAGTATTAAGTGTTCGGCCGGAGACACATGAGTGCGAGTTTAAATGGACGTGAGTGAGTGTATCCGTGTTATTATGGCAAAACTGTTAAATTAAATAAACATGACCAATGTGAATTAAATTATCTACCTGGTTATGTGACCTCTGCTCTGCTCCACCTGTTGTTGTTTGGCATTGTCGCCATTTCAGGCCGCTGTTGCCTTTGTTGTTTTTATAAATGTTTAATGAAGTTCTTTCGACTCTTGTTCAACGGCCATTCGCTCTATAAACCGAAAAAGCAGTTTTTAATGAGTTTGAAACACTCCGCAATTACCGCGAATGAACGTTGAGAGGCCGACGTTTTTCCCTCTTTCTCTGTATTTCTGTTTCAACGAAGGAGCATAACAAACGAGCGACACTACAAATAACCACAACAGCTCGGACAACTTACTCGGGTTGGAGGTGGGTAATTAATGTGTTGTTGTATGAAATGAGTGTTCTAGAACTGTGGTTTAAGCGGGGAAAACGGGTTCCTCTGGCTTGACTTTTATAACAACAATTGTTGGGTTTCCATTTAAGAAAGTTAACGATCGTTTTCCCCCCAAATCAACAACAAATTGTAAACTTTTATTTGATAAAAGTTTTTCTGTATTTTACGGCATCCTACAAATACTTTACTCTTTGAATATCCTAAAAGCACACTCATACGCCTAAATGATGGGGTGAAGATTTTGTATTTCCAAAATATGAGCAGATATCAAGTTAATTTTATTAAAATAATATAAATTATTGCCAATAGGTGATATGTTGTTTACCAGAAAATACTACGCCATACAACAAATACAGTCCAACAAAACTTATGACAAAACTACGCTGCTCATTGGGGTGTTCTGTTCCATTGGTGCTTGAATTCTGTCAATAACTTATGACATTCATTATTGTGATTATTGCTCTAAAAGCATTCCTATAATTCATCCTGCAAACTGCAGAGTGTTTCATGAAACACTCATCTGAGTATACATGTCCGCTTGTTCTTTAAAATAGCGATAGTTTCGCGACCTTTCATCCGAATATGACATAAGATTATTTGATAGGCATTCCAAATTAGAAATGGTAGAAACATTTCCACATCAGCAATATTGTATATGCTGGTGGTGAATAGAAAGAACTATCCCTTACTCATGGTTGTTGAGAAATATTAAAAAGCACACATTCCTATAGGGAAAAAATGTTAAGTCGATATTTTATGTAAGAGAAGAAAACGTTTCAACCTCGCTCACTAATCTTGCAATGAGTCTTTATGTCATCCTCTATATTGTGGATAGCAGGTGCCCGAAATCATCGAAATCAGTCCTGCTAATCCCTGCCAATCCTATCACTAAATAAAAATTATTTTCAACCATTTCTGTACTTACTCGTTAATTAAAAGAGATAAATGATTATGGTTGATAGCAATTGGGGGCGTGGTTGTTACGAAAAAGTACCGGAAAAAGGTATATTACATGAAGCAAATCGTTTCTGTTAAAAAATGTATTAAGCCAGAAAAGGCATTTTCCAGATTTGTTCCAATAGTTTATAGTTGTAGTTGATACAAACAAGAAACAACTATTATAGTCCACACGCATTTTAATTACGCTGAATATGATTGTGAACGTGATTGTAGAAAAGTACTAAAAATATATATCAAAGCATATCTAATTAAAAAAAAAGACGCCGTTTGATTATGCCTGAGAACAAGACGATTTCACCATTCCCTTTTATCTTGCAATAAAGAGTACATAGTTCATGCCGACGTGAGTAACAGTTCATGGATATGGCTCTATAAAATTCGGTCGATCAAAACTTTTGGCGCCTATTGCATTTTGCGCCTACCCACTTGTGGTATATAAAATATTCTTTTGAAAGTACCACCCATTCCTTTATATATAACGTCAGACTTGTAGGTATTTACAACATCTATCAATTGAATGGACACACACACTCTCTGGATAGATTCCAAGCCCACGAACCTTGTGGGCTCAACAATAGGTGTTCCCCTCCCCTGTGCATTCATTGGCATTTTTAACTGAAGCGAAAATGCAAGCAATTCTTTGTGTCAAATTATATTTTTAGCAAAGATTGATGAAAAAAAAACATTTTAAAACCACAAATTAACGTATTTTGTTAAAAGCACTTTTCCCAAAAATGCCACAATCCCCAAATAATCCGAAACTTTTGCATTTGCGAGATTAAATTACACGACGTACGATACTGAAATGGTTAAATACAAACAACCAATTTATTAAACGAGAACTCACCTCACAACAAATTCCACTGGACTTTTTCATTTCCGGTTATTTGCCAAGCAAAAACAGCTGCTGAGATTCATTTACTCGCACACAAACACAGCCGCATTCATTTCTACATTCCCATGCACTCCCCGGTGACTGTTGTACACAGGACACTCGGCCATATGTCTTGTTAATGCCACACACATATCCATCTATGTGTGTTGGTGCACATTTAAACTTTATGTGAATGTGTGACAAAAAAAGTCTTGTATCTGACACTTGACATTTTGGCTTTTCTCCTCAGAGTTTTTTTTTTTTGTGTGTGTTGGGAGTATGCGTGAATTTTCTGGTGACGCAAAATATGACAAATGTTTGTATTTGTATAAATTACGATAGTGAGAAGTTATTCATACCGGTAAGCAGGTTTAAATCTGCACAATGGTTTAATTATTAAAGTTCATTTGTGGAAATACATACAAGTATATATATAATATATTTATATTTTTATATATATAATTCTACTGTACGGGCGTTGTCAGTGAACTCCTCTTAAACGGCTGGACTGCTCTGCATAAATTTTTGTATATGCATCTGGGTGGTGCCCGGGATGGTTTAGATTTAGAATTCAGTCCAATTGGACAAAGGGGCGTGGTACCTCCCATACAAACAAAAAATTAAAAATCAATTATTTCTGCTCCTGCTTACGGTATTTGAACAAAATTTGGTGCGTAGGTTTGGTGTACATATCTTAAGTGCTACTGCAAGTATGGGCGGGATTGGACAATGGGGCGTGGTACCTCCCATACAAACCATAAATTAAATATCCAATATTTCTGCTCCTGTTTACGGTATTTAAACAAAATTTGGTACATCAGTTTGGTGTGCATATCTTAAGTGGTGCTGCAAATATGGGCGGGATTGAACAATGGGGAGTGGTACCTCCTATACAAACCACAAATTAAAAAGCAATTATTTCGGCTCCCGCTAAAATTTGAAGGCAAAGCAACGCTTGCCGGGTCGGCTAGTATATATATATATATATATATTGTTCAAACATATTTCTTGTGCCTGCATTGTTGATCATTTCACTAATCAGACTTTAGGCTTTTCAGGCAGAAACATTCTAGGTATTCTTCTATCATAGTCCAATCATACATATTAAAAAACAGTATGTTTAATCTATCAGTGGCTAAAATACCATAACTTTTTTGCAACTTTCTGAACAATTTAATAAGCATTTTCTCACTTCATCCTTTGCCTCTGATAATGGTTGGCCACTAATGGGACAAGAAATGTCTGATACATATTTATTTTCATTGAAAAAGTTTGCATGCAATGAGATATTTTTAATTGCTTCTCAACATTAAGAACAGAATAAAACTGGAATAAAAGGATTGTAACAAAGATATAATAGGAAAATGAATGCCTACATGAAAATTCCGAACATCTGTTTGAGAAGCTTTACCAGACTTTATTAGATAACCACTCAAGCAAAGAGACATGGTGGAATTGGGGCTATAACCTACAATCATACACCAGTTAGTCGCATTTACTAAGCATTGAACCATGGTTGGTCCTAATTATAACTAACAAAAATCGATCCATGTAAGTGCTAACGAAAATCCGTTTTTTATCCACGATAGTTAAAAAACATTTCAGATTTTGCAAAATAAGAATTGAAGCAACAACAACATGGAACAAATTTATTGTTAACCTCTAAAGCACAGCATCGTGTTTGTTCTCGTTACCAACAATTATTGCAATGACCCGTAAACTAAATTTACATACTTGAATACACAATTGGTGACTTAAATCTTTAAAATGTCCCTATTATCCAAACGCAAAGGGCAAACTTTTAACAAATGTATGCATTTACACTAAAAGTCGCAGAAATTGTTATTATTTTACCTTTTCGCCCTTTTTTCTTTGACAAAATTTGCACATTTTTTACACTTTACAAGTTTTGCAAACAATAACGAAACACGATAAAGGCAAAACTGTGAACATTTCGATGATTTGTGACGCGCGTATAAATCTTAATTTTAATAAATAAGCAATTTACACTGAAGGTTCAACACACTTTGCCGAAATGGGATCCTTTCTCTACTTGACTGCTCTCTTACTCTCGCGAATTAATTAAATTTGTACAATTTTGTGAAATCGTTAAATATGCGTTTGCTATAATAACCGTAATTGTAGACCGCGCTGGTGGAGGTGTGGAACAATTATTAAAATATTTCTTCAGAGTCCGTACGCACACGCTCACACAATACGATTTACAAAAGTGTACTCGTACATATTTTACAATCACACATCACATACGCACAAATTCATATGCCGACAGGATCTTAAGTGGAAATAATAAATTTACCAAAAAATAAACTAAAAGGAGAATTGAAATAAAAGTTTTACCAAAATCGGCGAAGGGAATGATATCAATTACACAAAAGAGGCACAATGCCGACTGCTTGAGTCTCGTAACATACGAGAGTGTCCTTGGATTCTGAATTTACGGGTGTTGTTATATATTAGTGTTTCTGATTGTGCCTGAATGTGTGAAGTGAAGCGTACAATCGCACAGGAGGAAGGCAAAAATTGAAAGTGCCAACACCATCAGCAGTAACAAAACAAAATACAATTCAAACCCCTAACAATCACATACACATATGCTGTGACTCACATGTCGGACACATATCGTATCCCGCCTGAGGGCAGCATAATCAGTTGGAGAAACAAAACTTTATTACTAATCTCTCAGTAATTTTATTGAAATAAATGTTGATGGGGATTCAAAAGCTTTATTGTCCTCTCATGTATTATTAAGAAATCGTAGGCAATAAATTCTAACTATAACCAACTACAAAATTGTTAGATACATTGTTGCTGTTACCAACTAAGTTTACATGAAAACTAACTTAACATTTTGGATATTTCGTTGTGATTTCATTTTACAACTTTAGTTACAATAAGTAAGAGGAGCTAGTATTGCCCAATATCGAAAAGACCGTCTTCTACAATATAATGTTCCTTCAATATAGTTAACATAAAGTTTGTGCGAAAACTGCATTGAATAGGATTAGCACCGGCTTTAATAACACAATACCGTTTTTTCCTTTACTTATCTATTATTATATCAAATTTAAAAGCTGTTAATTACATACTTAAATGTAAAAAGAAGTGGAAGTTGTTAATATTTTTGTTTTAAATATTAAGCAAATATAATGTCAAGCAATAGATAAAAATTCAATATTGGAGAAGATTGCGGGACACAGATGACGCTCTGCTGATAAGCTGTAGATGACTTTAGTAATCTGATACCTTTCGTTACGCTAGATAGACCGAAAAGTTACTAAGACGGACCAGGTTGCTAAAAAGGAATGAAAATCGAAATTAAGATTCTTCGGTTTCTTCCAAAGATGTGTAAATACACAATTTAGACATTCGTGGTTTTGTTCAGAAGTTTATATGTTTCTAACATCGTAAATCATAATACACAATTATTTCATAGTAAAATAGCCAAATTAGGTTACTTCGACTGCTAAATTAGATAAACTTTTATATATGATTCATAAAACGAGTTACATTTATAAACCCATTCATAAAAACTCAGTATATCCGTCATATGTTAGAACTTGTTCTTAAACCCGAGTTTGGAAGCCAGGTTATATACAACGACCAATCATGTATTTAAATTCCTCTTTTACAGTATTTTCAGAAATAACTTGTAAATTTTTAGTCGAGGAATTTTTTTTTGATCTGCCATCTCACTATGAAGCCATTGAATTATTACATTATGATTTATCTAGTATAAAGCATGTGTACCTTTAGTAAGGGGACATTTGTTTACTATACGACCATTTTTCACTCTCGGATGTGTTTTGAAAAAAAAAACCCAAAAACTGAATTCACAAATTCCACTCATTTTGCAGACATTTATGGAGGAATTCCTAAGACACCAAAAATCGCGATTCTTGACTTAAATGGAAATTCAATATCATTCAGTTTATTTGCCACGTTTTTTTGGTTCCAGCAATGTCGTTTGCAGAATCCTTTGGCCTTCCGGTTTGCTAATAATGGCATGACAGTCTTCTCCCTTAACGTTTCCAACATTCTGGCTGCTACCGTAGACGTTGCTAGGTATTTGAACTATTTATTAGAAGACCAAGTGTCCCATTTATGAAAGAGTCAGGACTGTCAAGACTATTATGAGGTGAACACAACAACCAGCAAAATATGAACAAATCTAAAATTTGGGGATAATTATGTACATGTCCTAATTTACAGAATGTTTAATTTTGCTATGATAAAGGAAGTAGTACTTATAACGTAAAAAAGTTATCACATTTTTAGCTGTTTAGCATTAGAGCTTCCCAAAGTTTACATAAACAGTTTTAAGTTGTCCTTCAGATGTTGCCAACGCGCATAACTTTCTGCCATAAAAGAAAGCCTTGCTAAAAACCAATTTTCAAATTACCGCCCTCATTCTTTAGAATGTATTCAAATCCTTCCACTCGCCGCCTTCTTTCAAATTTTTCGTACAACAACGAATGGAATGTAATGAAATATGTGTAATATCTACACATGATTGTACTTTAGCCTTTATCACACTAGAATGACTGCCATTTCCTTTCAAAATGCTGCAAGTGTTCCATATGAACGCTGCTCTGTGCCATCTTTTCGTTTCACTTTTTCACTTTACCTACTAATTTTCATTTCATTTAGCGTTGTTATTCCATTCCTCTGCCTTCTCGTATTTCCTAAAACAACATGAAATCTAACATCGTCTGCAACCTAGCGAAGAAATTAAAGTTGAATGCGATACATATTTCCTTTTCCATCCAACGGGCAGACGGACGAGCATGTTAACGGACGCCCATTCCCAGCCTGTAGCCGAGTGCTTAAAATTAAATTTATAAAATTCTTTTGCATTCTCCAAGTGAGATTTCCTCGCAGCATGATTATGAGCGTGTGAGTCCTTTTTCTTGCCATGTTTTTAGTTTCCATTTTATGTGTGATTTACAATCGAAAAGAAAGCTCTGGGGTGGCAGAATGAATAAATAACGGAGCAAAGCGAGTCGAATATAAAAACGATGGCAAATTTAACAAAAACTGGCACTGGCAGTAATGGAAGAGATACAATTTCAATTACACTTAACTTTGTATTACGAACGGAAATTGTAAAACACTCGAAACTGGGTTGACATGTGACACAACCATTTGTAATGTAATGGCACACACACAAATGTGAAAAGGTTCAAATGTTGCCTTTTTCCTATTTAATAATTTTGCCCATCCGCTCCGTACCCTTCTTCCAGTAGTAAACCATTCGTGATGAAATTATTAAATTTCGGTTTGTTGTTTGCCACTCAATTGAATTCAATGTTGTGTACCGAAAGCAACACTTGATGTGAGTGCGACAAGGTGCACTTGGCTCAATGGTGTTGGAATGCTAAAATAAAATACAGTACGAGCTCCACATGTGTAACCAAGACTCAGAAGATGGAGACACTCTCCACTATCGATATGAAGTTGATGTATTTTACAGGATATGGACAACTTTATATACGATATAATAGTTTTCCAGCAAAGTGTTGCATTCATTGTTTTTGTTCGGAATATCGGCAATTAGTAATAAATTTACGTAGCAAGTAGCTACTGTACACTTTTTTCTAACTCTATATTATGCGGTGTTTAACAACCCTGCTACGGAGCTTCTGAAGATGGAAAATGGAATCATTATATTACAATTAGTTCTTACCCACCGTTAAATGGATGACCTACGATATGACGGCCGCTTTCCACTTCTACGGATATTTTATATGTTACCGCAGTGTTTTCTTAGTACGAAAACGTAATCATTCAAGTGAATTAAATCAGTTTCGTCGCCTTTAATTTGCTACTGTTAAACTGAATCCCAAACTTGATTGGATGATTACAATATTCAACACAAAAATGAAATTAGCCTCTGAAAACCATTTTATAAATTCTTCTTAAATTCATAAAGCATATAATTACCCTTTTATTTAGATCAGTTCAGCATTACACTATTGTAGACTCCAAGGCAAGACCTATTTTACAATTAAAAAAAAAAATAAATAAACACAGGCCAAATCATTTCAATCCACTCTAAATGCTTTCTGGTTGATAAGTTTCACTTTAAGAATGTGAGTATGAGTCAACTGAGTAGGGCCAAGTTCTCTCTGTTGCTTCATAAACGGACCAATCGACAATGCTTTCCATAAACTGCCTCCGACTTTTTTATGGTATCATCAATCTAAACTATTAGAACAGCGTTTTGTTACTCTCATATTTCAACCGTCAAGCCATCTCTCGAAACATTTCGCACATGATTTCTTTTGTACTTCTCGATGTAACCCCGAATTTCTCTTTGATGCATCAAAAGCGCATCTATATATGTACACATCTTATGATTCTTTCGACAGGTAACTCCCCCGATTCATACATCAATTTGCCTCAGAACCATTGTCTGATGCTGCTACATTTTTGTTCTGTAAAAGTACATACTTACTTAATCCGGTATAAAGCATACTTATTTATGAACAGTAATTTCCTTCGAACTTCCCGACTGTCTTTTATGTTACTGATCAGATTGGCACAGAAACCAAATTCGACAAAATTGGCATTGGCTTCAAATGACTAATTTTTACAAAATAGGTTTGAGTGCCAAGTTTGTGATTGGTAAAGTGCAAGTCATTTCAATAAATGCAGTTTATATAAATCCCTCGCATAGAAACTGAATTAATTTGGAATTCACCTCAAGAACGCAGAGAAAAACTTACAATGGGATGGCCGGTATATAAAGCAGATCAGGTAAAACAACACGCACATTCCGTCAAATAATTACTCTACTAGGGAAGGAGCGTAAGTTGTTTTGATAAACGCGACTTTAATATATGATGACAGGTACATTGATTGTAATTTTAAAACTGCTAACGTAAAATGAACTTTTCATTTTATGGCTCTAGAAAAACTGGCCCTCACATTTTAGCATTACAATTTTCCAGAAGAACTGTAATACCATGTGAACCTTTGTCTAGGATATCTATCAGGCAGAACCGCCTTCTCTACAATCTTCTTTATATCATTACAAAGTATGAGAACGTCTTCAACATTTCAACAATTCTGTTACTTTCCTTTCATAAAGCACAGCCATCAAGATAATTCATCACTTACATTATGTGCGTCAGCTTTCCAATAGCCGACTTAATGCACAATTTATGCTTTGAATCGCAATGATACCAAAACTGCATGAAATATGTCAAAAATATATGCAATATTTTCAATTTGAGAAATATAAAACTATAATTGAATCTAATCTATTTAAATCGTAATAATCCATTTCATTACTTCCGCCCTCATTTTTCTTACAAAATATTCCCAAGAAAACTTCAATGTTCAAATTATACTGCAAATATGAGTATAATATAATGTTTTATTTTTGAGGATATTTGCTTCAAACATGTTTCTACAACATTTCATGTCGCAAATTCCTTGTTTTAAGACATATGTTTCACACTTATTAAAAAAAGTAAAAGTTTCAAAAATACTACAATTCTCCTCGTAAACCTTTTTTAGTTTCCCGACGATTGACTTCAAAGTTCACTTCATCCAAGTATATAAAATAAATGTTACCTCTTAGTGAACTGACCTTAGAAATTTTACCATATTTGTTTTATTTTATTCAGCCACATAATATTCCATAAAGTTGAATCGTTTAGATTTTTCTTTGACTAAATTTTTCTATTGCCTATGCAATATTATAACGTTGTAAAAACCGAGCTGACACTGTGTTTCAACAAAATTGTGGTTACTAAAGAGGTAATATAAATTGATTTGTAAACAAATATCAGCTACTCACGCTCAAAATAACGGAATGTTTTGAAAAAGTAGGAAGTCGGTAAAATAGAATTAGTACAAGTTTCGTAAAAAATGGACCTATTGCACAAAAAAAACGCAGTGGAAAAAACCACATAATATTAGTATACGAATGAATTTTCGATATCCTTTCTTTTTAGACTTAAAACAAAATAGACATTTGGGTTCAGTATTGTTTGGAAAATCACCGTTATAAAAACAAACCAGAGGTATAAACGGAGAGGCTACAGCGGTTTTATAAGTTTCACTAATTTAGTTATATCGTCGTAAACTTTCGACGGACAATGGAATTTGGAAATAGGTATATGTGGCTCCATTTCGTGATTGGTTCAAGTTGATTGAGTTCAAGTTCTATTAGACTACAATAAAACTTCGACGCATTACTAATATTGGTGGGAATTGCCACGCAATTTTTGTGACTTTCCAGCATCCCTTTCCACGAAACAACAACTTTACGTTTTTAATAAATTGATTATTCAACTTCGTTCACAAAATCTTCAACAAAATATCTAAATGTTGTACAATTGAGTAATCGCTTAATTGAAATTGTGTCAAAATACAAATATTTCACTTGTTCTCGTATGTTTTCTGTACGCAAAAATTACAGTTGCTTTATTCGTTTGATATACTTAGATTCGAATTTCCCATTACCACAGAATATTGAATTATATCCGCGCTCCAACAAAAATTGTTCACTAATGGAGTAGACTTCCAACAACAACGTAACTCTACATTTTGTTTTTCTCTCTGATTCTCCTGACTGGCAGAAAATGCAATTACAGCTGATTTTATTGTTATTTTTTATACTTTATCTACAGCCAGGGCTAGCACATTACCATAACCATAGTAATTTGAGATTAATAGCTTGTGTGTTTCCAAATCCCCAAAAGTTATGCTTCAACATCAGAGCTTTCTAAAGCTGAATAGAGAGAAACCCGAATTCGAAGAAGATTATTGGCAATTTCTTTTAGGTTTCAAGAAATAAAAATAAAACAGCATACATTTTGTTTATATGCCAAGGATGGGCAAAGGTTTGAACGCTGTGTTAGAAAGTGTTAACTAATTAACTTAACTAACTAAAAATTTGTTATTTTAAGACGATTAATAAAAATGTGATCAGGAGGTCACAAAACCAAAAAAAAAAAAAACAAAAAAAAAACAAAAATATCCGCACACAGTTTCCACTGAATATACTATGAAATGTGAGTATTACAATAAACAGACATTTCAAAAATTGTTTGGATTCTCGTTATTAGAATATCAATTAAGTATATGAGAATTTTTTATTACTTAAACGTCGTTCAAGGCTGCATAGAAAGTCTCAGCTTCTCCAAAATTCCCGTTGACGTCGTTTGAATTGTACTACGATCCCTCTTTAATAACAAAATCAGTGATGAGTAATTAAATTTGTGGTATAATTCATACTTATTGAATTTTGTTTTTCATTTTTTTTTTTTTTTTTTTAAAAAAAAAGGTTAGAATTTCATTAATTTCATTAATTACAAACATAGATTCACTTTTTATATAGAATTATATGAAATTCACATGAAAGTAAAATAAATTTAGTAACAAGCTTTTATTCTGAAATGATTTTTTTTTTAATATTATTTATTTTTTACATTTATTTATTTTAAATATTTTATTTAAATATTTTAAATATTTTTTTTTTTTTTTTTTTTTTTGAAAAAATGAGAATAAAAAGCTATCGTGAAATCTACATCAATTTTTACTTTAAACCATGAAACACTCTCAAATTATAATAGCTTGTGATTTTAAATGTATTCCTAGTTTCGGAAAACATCAATTATTGACTTATCTGTGGACATCTATCGAGCCAAATTAAAATCAAAGTAACCAATAGTGGTCTTAAGAATATAAAAGTTGCAGACGTCTCTGTTTCCTGCATTCCAAGCTCGTCCACGTAAATCTTAGTACGTGAAAAATTAATAGCAGTCCCATCCTACCGATTAAGAATTACTACTGTATCTTTAGACTTGGTTACATATGTTTACAACCAATAATGCTGCATTCGATGATCCGATACCGCAACAATTTTATGGTAAAAGTAGCCGATTAACTATCGTAAACTGTGGCGTATGAGGCATACATACATATGAGGCAACTGTAGCATACTTATACCACATTGTAAACCTAACGTCCCTTACTGAATTTAGTTACAAACACGAACACAAATAAAAGGCTTTTGATGAACGAAATCTATTGAAAATTTAAACATGTGTCCACATTTACAACGTCTAATATCTCCCGTCTTCATTGCCTAATAGCTTCCTTTTGATTAGGATTCCCCTCTGACGAACTAATTTAAAAGCATTGTTAACCGCATAATTACCAGTTATAGAGAAGTCTGTGATGAATTGATTCTCGGTGCTTTTGGAAGTACAAAAAGCAATTTTGTGCTTACTTTCATTGCAAGAAGCTTCGTATTCTAGGTTTTTCAATATGGCTTAAGGATATTTTTTAGATCTGTGAGTTACAATGAGAATTCATTAGTCCTACTGAATTATTTATTCTTATCCCTCACAATAAACGTTCAAAATGATATGGAAACATAATTTAAGAAATCAATTTATTTATTCGTTATAATAATGGTTCGTTAGGCATTTTAAACACTGGAATTTATATAAGCATTGTCAAAACAATGGAATGAAGCCAATGTTCGCTATCTTATAACTTGTATTCCGTATAATCGTTAGGTTTGTAAATCATAAACCTTAACTTAAACACAAATTAGTAATATTTTATTATTTCAATAGGAAAATCTCCTTATGTTGTGGTAGAAAAAATGAGAAAAAATTCGTAGTTTTGCATTTTATTTTAATTGCCTATGAAGGTTTTATTCCGAAATTTTAAACATGTAAAACTATTTGTCAGCAAAAAAAATTAAAAGTGCGCTTTCTTTAGATTTTAGCTTTAAAACCATTTTTTCAGTTAAAAGAAGAAGCTGTGACTTTTAACTTTTCAAATGATGGAAACAACTTAACAATGAGTTTTTAAATATGATACCACAAATATAGCATTGCCTGCTGAAAAAGGCATGCAAAACAACGCCACTTAATATATGACATAATCTTTTGAATTTTGACATTTTCGACATAGATGATCACACGCAGTGCTCTCAGTGATACGTCACATATCTTTTTCTACATTTGGACTCCTTCACGATTATGCTTCTGTGACCTTTATGTTATCCTGGGAGTCGTAGTAAATCATCATGCATATGCTGGTACATTAACGTAAGCTAACCGGGTTTTTTATTCCGATTTGAGAAATAGTATTTCTTTACTTTCGACGCCTCTGATGGCTCGTTTACAAAAAGATCGAGGGACTTTACTTAAACTTTTTCTTTGTTCCATACATTTTGCATAAGCATCCCGAAATTGTTTAAATTCAAGAATTCTGCAGAAAATACTATTTACGGATTGAGAGTAACATAAAATGCAGAAGAGATAGCACAATTACTGTCGGAATAACTTTAATTAGTACCACTGGTATGAGATCAATGCAATACAATTATATGCTTTGCATCCGTAATTTTATAGCATTTTAATATAAGTACTGTACGCATCTTGCACACCCCCAAAAATTTGTTAAACTTAAATAAGATTATCGCACTTCCAAAGGTTTCACAAACAACATCCCAGTATAACCAGACTTGAGCCTTTGACCAAAAATTCCAAAATATCCAAGATTTATGTTCTCAAAGAGACTTTTGAACTAAAGGAAAAACATGGTCAAAGATGAAGAACAACTTTTTTTGATACACATACATATACATACGTGCATGTATTCAAAAGTATAGCAATAAATTTTACGTATGCAATTCCGCACATACAACGGTAACGTAACGTAATATGTAGTATTCCTTCCGCATGTATATTTTATTGGCAATAAAAACATGAATTGTCTTTGGTGTGAATGTGTAAATGCCTTGGTATGTGTGCTTAGTAATGTTCATTTTATTACACGTACATAGTAATGTAATGAATAGTGTAAATATCTACATACGTCGTATACATACTTCGTCGTATTTTCCATACTTTGATCCGTCCATATATCAACCAGTACTAACGACATTAGCCCGAAACGATGAGAATCAGAGTGATGTGAGTATGGCGTAAATAACGACTGTACAGTAGTTTATTCAACAGCATTATGTAAATATAGATATTCCATGTTTGTCACCTGCAGGATTCCAAAGTAAGCAATTGTTATATTGTTGTGTCAAGGATAATGACCAGGTCATGGTACAGTAACTTAATAGGATGTAAACCTCCAGTTACAACATCCCAATTTGCTTTAGGTAGTATTAGTAATTCTGATTTCTAGTTCCACTAAATTGAAATTTAAAGGAGTTTTTACATATAACTGAATTTGTGAGTTGTCTCCATAAACTCTAAATCCAATGCAATCAGATCAAAAAGGTTCAACTCAAATGGTCAGAAGTCGTCGACATGAAGTGAACTCTCCGAAATTACAATGATTCATTTCGGCTTGGGGTCGTTAAATCCAAAATATGTTCACATATAGACGGGTGAACAAGTACTCAAAATCGGCCTCAAACCAAAAATGAAGATTTAATTAGAAATTTTGCCACAAAAGATGCCAATACCTTTAATAAGTAAAAAAAACTTTTGCACTTCTAAAGCTAAGCGGATCAGATTTTTTCATTGTTCGTCTAAACCTAATAAATATCGAACAACTCTTGGACCTGTCATCGTTTTAGGTATCCTTTATATTCATTGATATTTTTGCTTGGTTTCATTATAAAATGAAGAAAATTCTGGAAAATATCAACCAGTCAGGGACTTGCAAACCGACAGTTGACCAAAACGCCAATTTTTTTTAATACACTCAATACCCGCTTTCTATAGTGATTTCACGGTTGGGTAGATGGCCAAATTAGTTATTCTCGGAAAGAATAATAGGTATCGAATAAAAAACACAGAATATGATCCAAAAACATAAGTTAACAGCTTAAACTTATTGAGTATACCACGGTTTTATCATTTTAGTTTTGGAAACGGTTCGTCAAACATCTTCTCCGAAAATCTATTAGAAATACGATGCTCATAAAATTTTGAAACGGATACCATAAAAACGAATAGATCAATATTTCACACTAAAACAGGGTTTACTTTGTAATTCAACATTTCGATCACTGTCCGCAAAAAACTTTTATTGATCGTATTTAAAACAAAAGGAATCATTCTGTAAGGAATGTACCTAGAACGCTTCAAGTACACCAAAATATTGCTTATGTCCTTATCTATCTAATATTTTGATTTCTATGCTAAAATTTTTTTTATCTTCAAATTTGTTATACAACCAAACTTCATACAAAATACGACTCAGCACAGCATAACATTATAGAGGCTATTTGACAAAATAATTACATCAAAATATTTTAGTATAGCAACCGTAACTCTGCTAACATCAAATTCAACTAATTTTTGGAAACATCTAATTCCAATACATGTAATTCAATATTAGCTCAATTCAATTCACATGAGAAGCTCTACAATATTTTGCAAAAAATAATTTTTCAATGATGATTTAAATAATGAACATTTTTCTACTGATTTTAACTGTAGCGGTAAAATATTGTATTGACGTCTACCGGAATGTTCAAAACGCTGCTTTGTTGTGTGGGGTCGACAAAAAGCTATTCTCAAACTGTCATTATATCTCGTATTGAATCTGTATTGATTTTGGGAAAAGTTAATCTTGTGGTGCCCTGTAATAACCAAGCATATGTTAGCAATTATTTTAATTTAATTTTAAAATTTAATTTAATTAAATTTAAAAACTTAATTTAAAATTTTATTTAATTCAAAATTTAAATTTTATTTAATTAAATTTAAGAATTTATTTTAAAAATTTAAAATTTAATTTAATTTAGATTTACATAAAAAAAATGCTGGCAAAGCGTCTCTGTATACAGAAAGCGAGCAATACGAAGTAGGCAAGCTCACTTCAACTTTTAATGGCTTATTTTGTTGGCATAATGCGATTTTCATTCAGGTATCTTTTTATAATCATACATTATTGTTAAATAATTACAATGACTTTGAAGTAAAACTTAAAATATCATAAATATAGTATTTAGATCCACTATATTTCTAAATTTGTACAATAAACCAATAGCTGTCAACATATTATTTTGGATATCTATCCAAATATGAGCTACTTTTTATGTTTGGTTTTTCAGTCTTCAAATAAAAATTATCGGTTTCTGTTTTGAATAAAAGTTATTGAGCGGGATTTACTTTACTATACGAGTACATCGAAAATCAATCTGAGATTTTGCATTCTATATAAAACTTTTTTAAAAACTTCTTTTTCTTACAACGTATCTTTCTTAAATAGGCATTATTGCTATTGCAAACCGAACTACATTTTTTTGCGAGACATTAAAATTTAGATAACTCTGAACAATGTTGTCTGTACATAGTAAGGGTTATTTTAGTCTTTCTTTTAAGAAATAGCTAAAAAGAGTTTCAAAATATTTTACAATATTCCTCAAATTGCAATATAAGTTGTTCAAGACAAGAATCTTTTGTTTGTAGTCTCCACATGCTCATTAAACTTATGCAATTTTCTTAAATAAAATCTATTTACCCCAGTATCCATGATTCTGCGCTATATAATAAGGTAGATAAAATCAGTATTAGATCCAGATAGATTCCAGTTCATCAAAAGACTTTGATTCTGAATTAAAAATTTGGAATCTGAAAAAAATATCTCCAATGTGTTCACATTATTTATTATTTTCCTTCAAAAATAATAAGCAAAAAAACACTGTGCATAGCAGCATGCCGTGTCTGTCTCACACAACACCATCGTAACATTTGTTCCAAACGATGAAAATGAGAATTACAACGCGCGTTCAGCGCACAACGATGCCCCATTAGAGCCAACATAGTTGCTAGTACCCATTACACTACAATTACAAACAGCTTTTTCATTCTATGATTTTCATCCGATAGCTTTCCCCATTCATTCTCTGGAAAGAAATGGGAACTGTAGTATATTAAAATGCTGTTGCGACTCTCCAAATACAAACTCGCTTTATGGCACTGGAGCATAGGAATGTTCATGTGAGTTTGTCTGTCAATCAGACAAAACATCAAAGTTGCAACGCCAAAGGCAACAGCTATGGCAACGTTAGCTCCGTTTGCAACAAAAAATTACCTCTCATTCACACATTAGTAGCAGTGACAAACTCAGTATCGTCTGTAGCAGGATTCGTGCTTCCGTGTGAGCCGTAGCGGCGTTATGACTAAAAATAGCAGTAACAGTAGCAGAAATGGGACGTCACCATCAGTTTTCCAATGTAGAAAGATGTCAATTTCATTCAAACTTATTGCTTTGATAAGGTTGTTCTATACCTCTTTTAACATCATTTACGGTTGGTTGTCCTGCTTCTTCCGTTTGTTTGATTTCTGCCAGTTTGAAGTACACTGAGACACTGGGTAAGTACACAATCCGGTGTGGAATCGGTTCATTGAGTAAACTACTCAAGTGTCTGGATATTTTGACACTTAACAGAATTTGTATTCGTATTGGCCACTGAAAGATTTAAATATAAGGCAGAAGCAATGCTCAAATCAGATTTAAGGTAGCTGGGTTGTACGATTTCCCTTCCTCAGTTTACAATACTTAACTATTCGCTGGATGAAATTGTCTATGCGGCATTTGTGGAACGAAGGACAACATTAACAAAACTTTATGCAAATTGGAATCCATGGTGAACATCGTTTTGGTCAATGGTTTTTCTGTTATTAGAATACGATTTATTCCCACATACATTTAAACGAAAGTTTTGTAGCAGGTTTGGGAATAAAATTATAATCTACATTTAGTAGAAATCGATACTTGTAAATAAAAAGGCAACTTTTTAACATATCAATGTGACTTCTAATATCCAGTTTCTTTTTTGTATGAAAGCAAATTATATTCTTCTGTAAATATGTCCATAAATCTGTATGCGTAGCCCGTATCTCCTGACCTGATGCTTTGTAATTGCATCAATCTGATTTCCCTTAGTACTGAAGCTCCTTAACGTTACCTACATGAATGTTAAGTTTTTGTCAATTTGTGTTAAATTACACTGCCATTATTTGGCGTTGCTTTTCATCTAACATCCTCTTTGCGTATTTACATGTTGCCACCATAGCTGTTGGCGGCAGCTGCAATGAATTGTGGTGGGGAGGTTGTGGCAGTGGAAGAACTCTTACAATATTTTGTTATCTTCAAATTTATGCCGGTGAATACTTACTCGTACTCTGATGCTTTGGCCTACATTTATATATATGAGAAAATTAAATGTGAAACTTATTCACCCCTAATAAAGATTTACGAGGATGCAATTGGGGGAAAAATTACAACAATTGTATATTACTCGTATTTGTGTGTAAGTATGTAAGTAAATAAGCATTTTATGTGATGCGCTTAGTGGCAAAATTTGGAAAGTATGTTGTGAAGTGCATTAAAACTACTTAAACCACTCGAGCGAATACCTAAGTTTTATGCTAGTTAGTTTGTAATATATGTTTATATGTAACTATACTGTTGATAGGTGGCGCCCGAGTATGTTTATAGAAATCAATGTTCATCATCAACGTGATAAATGTATGTGAAGAATGCAAAATCAATGTACCTTTTCAATTAGAAAAACTTGCTTCAATTGCATATCTCTGATTCTAATCCTCATAACTCGTAGTACTCGGAATTTTGGAATACCAACCCAAAATAATGTCTTTATTTGAATGTGAGGTCTCACGCGGTGAAGACACACGCGGAATTGTCATTTGCAAAGTAAGTATTAAAAAAGTTGGGATTTTATAACATCTTTACATCTTAATATCACGAGCATTTGATCGCATTGTGGCCGATTGAAATATTATGGTTATAACACAATATTATTATGATCGTGAGTTCGATCCCCAATACAATCACCTATCAACGTCGTTAAACTGTAGGACCGGTTGAGCGTGTACGAGTTAACTGACTGAATATGAACATTTATAGTATGCAAGGAAATTTGTTATATTAGTCACACTGAACTGTTGCTGTCAAGTGGGCATACCAAACAAACTTACCACGGCAGTATATTAGTAAGCGATATCATAGTTTTAACATCGAATGCAGCCTAGTCCCGAGAACAAACTTACCACGACAGTATATTAGTAAGCGATATCACAATTTTAACACTGATTCCAGTCTGGTCCTTCCCATTGCATCTCCAAGTTGATGATATCATCGGATTTATGTTTGTCAGGAATTTATGTTTGTTGGAGATTCTGCTTCATTATTTTCAACTATATTTTCATAATAAAAATTATTGATTTACTTTTGTGGCTGAAAACGATATAAAGTTGAATTTCAGTTGCAAACCTTACCTACTTACTTAAAGTGCATCGGTGTTCGGTTAAAATTGAAGATACTCAAACTCGTAGCCTTATCATTTCGGCTACTATTAGACGGGTATACTGGGTATTACCAGGGAATACTTTACCTTACGTATATCAATATTATAATGATTACTAAGTGAATAAAATAATAAAGGATTAAGTGAATATTTAGGCTCTTTATGCACTTAATCCTTTATTATTTTATTCACTTAGAGATCATTATAATATTGATATAGAATTAGAATTTCCCCATTTCGCATAGAAATAGTAATATTAGTAATTTGTATCTTAAAGCATACACCAATGACGATGAAGCAAGGATTCGGTTTGATAATACCATACCTATATACACATCCATTTAATAATACTGTTAGATATGATATCCTCTAATAGGCTTAACACCGGTTAGCCTTAATAAGTATTAAATTTAAACAAATCTTGATACAATTTTAAATACCACAAAATTGTAAGGCAAAATAAATTGTCGAATTGTGTTAAAAATATATTTTTCCCCCTTCTGCCGTAACACGAAAATACAGACTAGAGAAACTCACAACTTGATGTTACCAGGATTAACAAGTTTCTGGGTTACGCACAATTAAGAAGTCTCGAATACTTCAAATGTCAAGTTGCTATCGCAACGCTTTCTATTTGTTCCAAATTTCATAATGAGAACGATTAGGGAGGAAGAGATGAGTTGCCCTTCGTAATTTGTTTTAGAACTTAAATTTTTATTATTTCTATCGTTACTTTTATACATCATCAATAACCTTTAAATGACATCCGTCACCATCGCATGTCTTTTTGATGTAGAAACTCGTATAGAAATACACGCTACTCTTTGTTGATTGTTGAAGTTGGCCACATTTTCCAACTTCAACACATTCATCTTGAGGATTATTTTGGCACTTTTTAGAAGCCGACATGATTTGGCAGTTACGCAAAATATTTTCATCTTACATGCCATGAAACACGAATTCCCAAGACATCACAAACAGCCTTTGGCTGCCGCTCCTTTTTACCTGTCCACAGTTTGTGCATCTTAATTGAAATAAGAAATCGATGATTAATTTCCTATCTGACCTTGGTTATTGTATTTTTACAAAGTTTATACTTCTCCTGAATATAGTTTAATTACACTTTTTTCAATAAGCTCTATTTATCATTTATCATTTCCATCATACACTTTCTTGGAGAGATGCCAAAGGCATGCTTCAAGTTTTACATATATAAATTCTGTTATGGCTCACGAAACAACACGTTCTTCTCACATTCGTTTAATAAATGCTAAACAGCTCTGGACCTATTCACCTGTTAGACTGATGGTATCGCCAAGTGACTCCTCTTGCCCCTCTAAGAAAACCTAAACATCATAACGCACATTTGACGGCGATCAGTATTATTATTACACACTGCTCGCATTGCCAATACAAACTTTTTCTTTGTTCATTCACTGTTCTCTTTTTTAACATTCGTTATTGTTTCTTTCGTTGTTATTTTTGTTTTTATTTCTACGTTTTTCGGTTTTGTTTGCATTTTCATTCAGATGAACAGACGAACACTTTCGCACAATACTCCAGCAAACCGGCCAAAACTGTTTTCACTCTTCACTGAACAAACACAGTTTTTTTTTTTTGCGAAATGCGAATAGACCAAACAAAAGCTGCAGTGCCGAATCATTTGGCAGCCAAAGGATATATGGAAAGCTCTCCGATGGTATCCAATCCAAACACAAGCGCCATTACTGGAATGTGAAGATGAGAGTAAACAGGAATATGTGCAGATGTGTCCGTTGTAAGTTGAGCTCAGCGAAATCCTATGTTTTTTCTGGCCGAAATCCAAACAGAACCAGTGGGGAAATATCAGTCAGGTGAACGAAGTTACAAATATTCTTACCAAATGTCATTTACCGAAATTGTCACAAATGGCGTCTTAACTTGTATGCTGGTGTAAAAGCGCAAAATACTAGTTTTGTCATTATGCCGAGCGAACAGATAGTTGTGCGTGAATATACTTAATAAGTCGAAGTTTGACGCATAAGAGCAATAACTTAAAAAATGTTACAAAGATCGTAGACGAAATCCTATATTTCTTTTTGAACTTTTGTAGTTCATCGAATTATTTGTTTACAAAATTAATTCAATTATATTATTTGTAGTTTGCTTTTCACCGCAAAGGAAATCCATTTGGAATTTTAAATATACGAGTATTCATTATATATTTCCAAAATATACAAATCATATTAAACTATTTGAAATAATAATAACACAAATTCCGGATTGAGCTGCCTCCCACTTGAGAGTTCCCTAAACCCAAGCAATTCTCGACTATCATCCCTCACGGGGAGTATCGGGCTCATATGAATCGCAAGCTGCATCAGCTATAAGTCGACATAGAGTGATGTTGCGATATCAAAACTCCACAGGAACATCGATGGTTAATGCTGAAGAGAGCCCTCATTGGAGAGATCAGACTTTGAAATAATGTCAAAACTGGGACCGCTTAGAATTTTTTATTCTACATGTGGCGCATGACAGATAACATTGAATATCCTACCCGCTGTCTGAATATAAGTAACATAAACGTGCCTAAAACTGCAACTTCACATGAATCTGAAAGTAATGTCAAATAACCATTCACGTGAATGTAAATTTGTGGCAAACCTCAATCAAACGTTTTCAAAAATCATTGAAAACGACTAATTTTTTAAACAGTGGATTTAGTCTCCGCATGGACACGTTTTTCCCCCCAATGGCCCAACTTTTATCACTCGTAACACTTTTGTACCATATAGCAGATGATGTACCGACTCACTTTACACCAGATATGTAAGTCTGTCAATAAAACAACTCTACTACAGTGAAAATTCGATCTTCTTAGAGCTTTTTAATGAGCACGCCAGCAATTAGGGTGGTTATTTAGCGAAGAATTGGGATAATGTTTTCTGTGTCTGTTAATTAATATCTTATACCGCCTTTAATTATCACATAAATGGTAATGTTAATTTCCCACAAATTCTGAAATTTTCCTACTGGTCCGATATTGCCCACAATCTAACTTGACCTGCCTATGAATGTAGGACATTTTTATGTATTTTTCAGTGTTTTAACGATCCTTGCAGCTCGTTCTCTATCGGACCATTAACAGACAAACAGAAATATGGACGGACAAACGGACATGCGTAGATTGACATAGATTATTTGACGTTTTTTACTGGATCACCAATATTTTTGTTTATAATTATTACAAATTAAATGACAAATTGCTTATATATTCCCATATAATGGTGAATGATAGACAAATAATTATTTTCTTGGAATTTTTTCTATACTATAAATCTTCCCCTTTCCATTTTTCCCTTAAACGAGTAAGTAAGAATAAAATTTTCATAACTTGCAATAAAGACCATCCTTATTTGGTCTGGAATAAAAACCAATTTTACTTAGGAGATAACTTTCCCTTTATGAAAAGAAAAAGTAAAGCAGAGCTTGTTAAATTTCCCAAAATAACCAAGATTACTGTGTTATTGCCGATATGCAAATTTTAATAACTGACACCAAGCATTTCCTCCCGGCCACCTCATTTTCTATTCGGCCGAGTACCACCACCAAGAATGTGTTGTAAGTGCATTCGAATTTATGCATGTAGCCATAATGCGGCGCGTATTTCAGTCAGCGTGAGCCAAGTGTTTGCAATTGTTCCACTCTGCCGTAATTTTGGGCATTTTATTTTGCTTCAGAGTTTTTTTCTCATTCTGCCAATTCTGTGCTGCAAACATTTCATTCTAAAAAAAAATACGAGTGTTCGTTAAGTTTATTTTTAGTTTTTATGCGTTTACAACTGCAAGCGCATTGAGGTTTTATTTCCATCCATTTTTTTTCTCCGCATTTCCTTCGCATGAAGAATAAGAAAGAAAACTATGAACAAATTTCGTAAATTTTCCCAAAATGTTAAAGAGTGCAACACTTGGTTATCTAAAGTTTTTCTTTTATCTCACGCTCCGTCTCTTACTTTATCACAAGGCATCTCTTTTTGTGTGTAAGTTAAAATAATATAAAAAAAAAACAACGTAAAAGTTTATTCCTATAACACCATTTAGATTTGCATTATGGGGTTAAAACTCTTTGAACCAAAGACGTCATGTGTGTGAAATATAAATAGTTGGTAACAGTGGTTTGGGAGGAACAAAGAAAAGGAAAACAACTTACATTTTGTGAACGGAATATGTGACAGCTTTTCACATTCAATGAACTTACATGCATATTTATCAGTTAGATAAGCTTTTGTTAGACTTTGCAGTTGCTCAACATCCCGAAGTTTATCGCCTTACAACATAAGATAAATAGTTTCACAAGGGCTTGCGCAAGTACTGTCATATGCGCAATAATTTCATATACTAATCACTGTGCTACGGTCGGTATAGAGACAGAAGGAACTATTGATTATTATCTACCACTGTAAGAGAGAAAATGCAACTATTTCATTCACAAAAGTCAGGAAAATTTTATTTTTTTTTCCTGAAATAGGGAAAATTATTGCCAGCAGCTAATAAATATTTATATTTATTGAAATCCGATGCGTCCGATACCTATAACAAAATTTGATAGAAGTTAATGTAACTGCACAGTCGACATTTTTCTCAGAGTTCATAACACAGATCCGATTGTACCAATTTTTTAGTGTATAGAAAAAATGCGCTACGGAAGCCAATTTCTAAAATATACTTGCAGTTCTTTCAACGTTGTTTACTTAAAAAACTAATACAGGGTGTCCGTCGGGAGGGTATACTACTTTGTTTTGCCCCCATTTTGGTAAACATTAGTCTTGAGCAGTCGTGAATTAGAGACGTGACAAATTTATTATGGGAAAATATTCGATAAACCAACTTGTTTAATTCGTTAAAACATTTTGTCAAAATCAATCATTGATTACTGTGGCGATGAGATAGTTACGTGAAATTTTTGGGAGATACAACGTGTCAACAAGACGCACTATTTATCGTGTACTGAATGATTTCGAAGAAAGAGGGTCCGTAGTTGATAGGGCCAAGCATGGACCACAACGTACTGCAAGATCGGCTGACAACATTACTGCTGCTCAAGAAAGTGTTTAAAACAGTCCATCAACCTTAATTCAAAGCCGTGCTCAAGAGCTTCGTTTTTAAAGAACAACTTTGGCCATAATTTTGCACAAGGATTTGCATTTGTTTCCATTTAAGATTCAGTTGATACAAGAGCTTCTTCCACAAGATCTTTTACGCCGTCGTACATATGCCAATAGGATGTTACAGTTCGTCCATGACAACCCCGATTTTCATGAAAAAATCATAATGAGTGATGAGGCACATTTTCATTTGAATGGATATGTGAATAAACATAGTGGGTTCTGGGCAATGGAAAATCCCCAAATTATTTATAAGTCACTTTCGCATCCATTAAAAGTGATAGTCTGGTGTGCAATGTGGTCAGGAGGAATCATTGGACCTTACTTCTTTGAAAGTGAAAACGGCGTAAAGGTAACTGTCAATGGGGAGTGACATCGTGACATGATTGAAAACTTTTTAACGCCACAACTGCATGCTTTGGGCTTGATTAACATGTGGTATCAGCAAGACGGTACCACATTGCATACAGCCAAGATTACAATGAAATCACTGCAAGACCTCTTTTCACAACAAGTTATTTCAAGAAATGGTGATGTTGATAGGCCCACACGGTCGCCTGATTTGACTGCTCCGGGCTTCTCTTTGTGGGAATATCTGAAAAGCAAGGTTTATGCAAACAAACCAGAAACGCTCAAAAGGGCTCGCATTTGTGAGGCGGACGTTTATCTGATATTATATTCCATACATAATTGCCGACATTAAATAAAACATTTATCAATATAAGATCTCTCTTCATTTAATCCAAAATTATAAACAAACAAAGTAGTAAACCTTCCCAATGGACACTCTGTATTTTTTATTATGTTATATTGGTTTGTGAAACACCAGAAATGAGATCAAAATTAATTCTGAATTTTGAAATTCTGTAATATCTGTAGCTGTACGTATCCAGTTTTTGATAAATATAATATTTCGTTAGCATAGGTTTTTATGTACCAAAATGTTATTTAATTCAGCGGTTTGCTGCTCTAACAATTGGTAATAGCTGTTAATTTGATAGAAAAAAAGGTAATAAAAAATATGTTATAAAAGATAATATATTTTGCAAAAAGATTGAAACTTTGTTTTGGAACTTAACATTCCAGAAGAAAATATTTTTAACATCGTGCATTAAAGCAGTGTGAGGTGTGGAGATGTCAATGTTCGTTTTCTCCGATTATGGTAAAAATTTTGAAAAACAGGAAATTATTTTGCCAGGAGTTTGATAAAAAAAAGTATTGTTGAGATTAAATCTTAGATCTGGGGTAATTAATATAACTTGGATACTTCGGATATACGAGTACAAATACTTTGATATGATGCAAATAACTTATTTGTTTTATGATTTCGACGACCTTATTTAAAAGACGTCACACATTAAATTTTCAATACTTCGTCACTTTCGGAATTTGAATAAAATAGTGACTTCTAGGGGTACCACAATTATCTAGAATTAAATGTATATTCGTATAATATCCATCACAGAATAGCGATTTTGTCATTCTTCCGAGGTAACAACCTTCGTAGCAATCTGCAACAATTGAAGTAGGTTCCTCGACGTGCCTACTTTGAAACCAAGCTCGTTCTATTAAGCTATATTTTGCTTGCAAATATCTCTTAGTTATACGCAGAACAGGTTCAAAAAATAGATAAAATTGGTCAAAACTAAAAAAAAAACTTATCCATACAGCACCAAATCCTTCTTTGAACAAAACCACACGTTTTCCAACATATGTGTATAAATGTTGATTAAGAGTAATACACAATACACTTTTTATTGATACCGCCATAATTGGGGCTAGTGAACAAATTCAGCATGATATAAATCGCCTGATCATAGAGAGAATAAACCCACATGTGGAAAGCGGGCCACTTTCTGCACTCTCCTACCATTTTCACTATTTATAAATTATTTAATAGCGAGATGCTCAATGGTAAGCGATAGCGAAGAGAACGATTCATCTCATATTCATTTTTTGCGGAAATGCAAAATAGATTCAAAAATAGGAAAATAATCATTTAAATTCAGACACCGTCCTAACTATGGACTTGATAAATGAAAAAAGTACATTTATTTGACGACAGGTGGCTATATTTTCAACAACACTGTGGCCGATCACACTTGCTTTTCATATCATTTGAAAATGGTGCAGCGACTGCTTTGATATCATCATATCCAACACATGATCTTCAATATACTGAATAAGCATGCAATATAACAACTTTTAGGGCGTCATTTAAAATTAGTAAATTTAGCCTATCGCTGTCGTCCATAACATTTTTTTAATTTCTTACTATCTGCGTTGTTGAAACCTTTTGCTTTCCAAGTATAAGAAACGGTTATAATTCTACCTTTTAATTCTTTTCCCTGAATCCACTGTTTTCCCTTTGAGAGTTATACACTTCTTGGAGAGGCCATAAAGTTACGTTTATTTTCAAAAGGAACACTTTGGATCTTCCATTTGAGTTGCGAAGGCGCTTAGTTGTTGTTCTCACAAAAACTCCCAAAAATGTACCCAATCGGAAAATATTAGTTGGTGAAAAGAATTTTGTTGTTTTGTGTAAATTGTTTGCCCTACATTTTTGCTAATGGCCAACTCTTCGACTCATGCGCCCACATTGCCCCTCGAATGGCAATGTAGAAGGGACGATTTGCACAGTTACGATCGGGGATGGGTATATCAGTGTAAATTACAAAAGTTCTTGTTGATGTTGTTGGACATGCACACTCACTCGTATAGAGGGCTGCAAAAAAGTTTCTTTTCTCTGGAAACTTTTTGAAATTTGCTGAATGGAAATAAAGTTAAGTTGATGATGCCCTTTTTTTGCATCCTACCACATCGAGACTTTACATTGTCTGAGCTTAATTCGAATGCCTTTTTAGGATAGAAGTTTATGTGGATTTTGGGTTTGTTTCCATTTCATCATCATCCTTTCATCGGCCTCGGTTTCGTCGTCAACATTTGAAATCATCAGAATCAGATGAGAAGGATTTTTGCTACTTTTGTCTGTTTCAACTTTGTATTTTAAATTGGTAATTAAAACATGTGTAATTAATGAGAGTTTCTTCTCCCGTTTCTGTTTCATTTTTTTTTTTTTTTGTTTGGTTTCAAAGTCATAATTTAAATTATAAAACTTTTTTTTTTGCCTGAACCCTCTGTTGAAAACGACGAATATTTCACTCAGCACCATATTTCGACAGAGCGTTTAACCCTGTTTCGCAAATGGTGTAATCGAAAGACGAAGAGTCGCTTCAGTTCCAAGCTGTCGATTAATCACATTTTCCATGTCCAAATATAGTACAATCCTTGATATATTTGTGGCCTGAATACTGGTCATCATGATGACGTCGACAATGACGATGGTGATGGTGATGGTGATGATGATAATGTTACGGATCGGTGTGATGTGATGTTACGTAAAATCACAGTCGACCCACATATAATTTGTATGCCACCGTTGTTGAATGCATAATGTAGCAGTGGATATATGACTGACTGTGCGCTCGGTTTGTGACTTTGGCATCATGCAACAAGTGACCTCTGGACTGGTGTTGGTTGGCGGTGGTTATGAACTGCTCACATAAGTGCAGACATATTTGTATAATAAAGCCACCAGGAATTCTCTAATTTTCCAAACTCTGACACTGTTGAGCGTGGAAACCCACAAAAACAACGTTGAAATGTGGATTGTGGATGTACGTGGAATGTCATGTTTGGTTATGTTGGAGGGAGCTGCTATTGATAACATTATATGCCTGTGCCAAGTCAAAGTGTAGCAGATAATCTGCTGGCTCATTTGATTGAGTTCAAAACATAAAAGCAAATCGGTGAGATGTTTTTACTCACTGTAAATAGTGAGTTCAACTTAAATCTGAAAAAACCAATATTTAGACAATCTGTTAAATTGATTTTTAAATTTAGTTTTATTGCTGTTTTGAACACCATTTTTTGTAAACAATTAACACCACAAAATGAAACAAGTTGGAACGGAATAGCGCAGAAATACGAAACGGTGCGAGCGTAATTTATCTGAAGTATTCAAAAAGCCTACGTTTTCTAGTAATCCCGGATTTAATGGATTTTTTCCAGCGGATTTTTCTATTTTTGTCAACATTTGGAAAGAATTCGGAAACAATGAACAACATTTTTAAAGGTTTCATAAAAAATATATAAGAGCAGAATCAGAAATAATTGTAAAGTTATTTAATAATCGTAATCCAATTATGTCTGTAGCCGAATATTTTTGTTTAAAAGCATTCACTTAAATTTATCTAATTAATGTGAACTAAGAAATGGTGCCAGTTTGAAAACCAGCTGTGGAGAAGTGAGAAAGAAGAAGTTCCATTTAGCAGTGTTTCTTCAGCGAACTCAAGCTTATTCTTGAAAAGGGCTTTTCACAAGCAAAATATTGGCTGAAAAAATTATTTGTATCCAACTTATGCAGTACATAAAAGTATATTATACTTTCAAATTAATATCAAATTGTATTGTACAATTTTAACAGACCAAAGCCACATAAGTATAGAAAAAAAAGTATAGCGTCAGTCCAAAAGCTCCATAGTCAAGTTCAACAAGGTTTTCATTTTGACTGGAGAATAATCATTTGGTAAATCTGGGGTAACAATTTTGTCCTACATTTGTCTATTAGAATAGTAAAAATATGTTTTCTTTATTCTTCACCACAGGAAGATATTTTTTGTGTCAGCTTACTAATCTTTACTTCAGAGCTGTTTTTACCCCATAAGATAAGACATTTCCCATCTGTAAATAAAGAACCGAGTCTTGTGCAATTTATCAATATCAACCAATACCATAAATTGAACTATTTTATTTTCATTCTGTTCAACTTATACTCGTTTTTTCTTTTAGGCTTAACTATTATTGGATAAATACAAATATTAGATAAAGGTAAGTCTACCAGTAAGAGTTACCACATCCGCCACTGATTTCTTGGCGTATGAAATCAACTATTATCAAAACTTTAAAAGAAGAATGAGTGTTATATTGGAGGTAGAACCCATAATCATATGCACGATAATCGCAGTGGCTAACTTTGCCGATGAAGACGGCCATACATTGCATATCATCTTTCATCATTTCACATATGTAGATAGCACTTTCTTCGGTTCTTCCCCTCTTCGTTTCGTTTTATTTGCTATGCTATTTAATTCACACAATTAATTTACACCGGTTAATAAAAGCTGGGTACAAAACTTATATTACATTATATTCTGAAATTCTTAAACTTGACTGCAATGTATAAGCTAAAATGTTATTGAATTGCTTGAGTTTTATATGAAGTCGGTGGTGGCGAAATTAAACAGTATTAATATCCGGCCTTTAATAAAAGTCAAAAAATCATACGTTATCAATTTTTGAAACTATTTCCCTTATAATAAAATCAAATAACCTTTTCAGTTAGTTGAAATTGTTCTTCTCAACTTCAATTTATGCAGCAAGATAAAGAATTCATATGTTTTCAAAATAATGGAAGATAATTTTGTCTATATCCAGTAAATATATCAGTAAATGTATGAACATCGCACAATAATATACTGAATATACTCAATACTGAATTCCTTAAGCCATATCAATTGCATAGAATACTAAATACGGTAATGCAACTCATTAGTAGAATATTTAAAAATTAAGTAATACTTTTAGTCCTATTTTTTATTTGTCTAACGAAGGATCAATTTGATAATCTGTGGAAAAAGTGTTGAGATTCCAAATTTGTGTGTCGGCTATTTCCTTCCTTACAGATACAGCACACTAGACGTGAGTCTGTTAAATAGAATAATATAAAAATTAAGACTCACGCGCCTACAATTGCTGTCGGCGTTTTGTCCTTTCTTTAGAAGATATGAACACATTTTGTTGTATTAGTCGCATTGATATTTTGGGACCAGCTTAATTTTATGAAGACTTTGAGCAAAGATGCTAAAACTTTCTTCTTTGATCGTATTTATTTCGGAATAATGAAAAACTGTTATGTATAATTATTAACAAATATTTGCAAATACACACGCAAAAATAAAAAACAAAAACTTCATTTCGTATTTCAACCGAACACAGACCATACACATCCTTTAAATTTAGCATTTTTCAACCACCAATATCAATGCCCGATATTTAAGCACAATTAAAGTTTCCATAAGAAACTAGTTACCCTCATCCACCTGCCACTGTCCATTTACGGCAACCACTCGCACACGGTTTCATAGATTACAGATAAAGTTTTCTCTCAGGACCACTTGCTTCAATTCATTGTGGTAAACATATTTAAAACTTCATTTATCCATCTTCATATTTAGTTGTGCATAATTTTGTCCAATCCAGTTGAGTACGAACGTAGAAAACTAGACATATAAATGTGTACGCCATAAAATTACTCATACATTCATACCTACAACGTACTTCATCACGCCATCATCATCATCATCATACTCATCTCATCTCATCTTTTTTGCTTTAGATTGTGGTGCAATTCGTTCATCAAATATTCAAAACTTAAATTTAATTTCAAAACTTAACCCAAACGCCTCAAAGTACCTTCAGACATTTTATGCAATAATCTTATTTTCCGTCATGTTTTTCTAACTTCTTCCTTATCGCTGCGTGCTTTGTTCAACGTTCACACGATTATGAAAAACTAATTTTGAAGATATTTGCAAAACGATTGTGTTGTTGTTTTAGTGGAAAACCAGGAAAAATTGTCGGAGTTTATTCAAATCAGATGGAAGTTGAGGTAATTTTATAGCATTTTTCTTCAAATTAAATAATAAAGCTGGGCGTATGATTAATAAAGGAATAATATTCATAATATATCACGTATACGTATAAATTTATACAAAAATGTACCTCTAAAGATGAAAAACGGTATGAATTAAAGCTATCTCCAGAATATTTCAGATCTAGCCAAAAAATATAGCAGTATTTTCTTAACATATTCGACGTTCCTTCTGTAGCGCAACAGTTATCCTGCTATAACAGAAACGCCGCAGTACTCAGGTAATGCATAAACATAATTTTATAATTCGTTTTATGCTTGAGATATCAAGATTTTTGTATAGATTTTCAATGATTCTTTTATAATAAGGAAGATATTTTTGACTACTGTTGACTTGTCTGGCTTTGACTTTGGCACCATCGATCCTTAATGAGTTGAACTAGGATTCCTTTAAGTAAAGTTGATATTCACCACTCCTTAGATTTATTAAACAAAGTAAACTGCATTTAGCATGTAAAAACATAGCAAAAGTTAACAAAAAATTTTATACCAACTTTTATTCGGCAGTGAAATTTACTATATTCCTTACGTGACAAAGTTTTGTTGGATAGCTGAATGGGACGGCTTATATCCATGCCCTTTAGCCTTAGTTCTTAACTTGTACACTAACTGCGAATGAATTTGCAACAAAGATTTATTAAATCGATCAAAGGCCAATGTTGCCAAACGAAGAATTCTTTGATTTATTTTCCAGAAATAAATAGAAGCGGAAAATATCTTTTCATTGGCACCCTGAAATTGTATACAGAACAAAAAACTTACAATACATTTAAAGTGCTGTAAAAATATTATGGATAAAATCAAAAATCTGAAGAAATTATAAACTTTTTTCTATATACGAGTACAGGTGAAATGATAGGCATAAATCCATTATATTTGTAATACGGGCTTCATCCACTACAGTTAGAATGCTCAGATTTAGATCAAGTATGCACCATTTTGTTTGCTAACTTGTTGCCACTTCGAAGGTAGTTCCGCTATACATCTCTCACAGAAATCCACGCCACTGTTGGAAAAAAACTGCCACAGTATATTTTCATAAGATTATTTTCAGGAAATTTTTTGCTAGCAAAATCATTTGCCGTAGATAGAAATCGGTAATAATCACTTGGGACCAAGACTCTGAAGTGGAGACATAAGAATTTGCCAATCAATCTCCTGAATCTTCTGGAAAGTCACTATCTATATATATTGCATAGCGTTATCCTATTGGAATGCAATTCCTCTCACATTGGCCAGAGCATGTCGCTTCTAGACGATTAATTGTTTCAGACGATTCAATTGTCGACAGTACTGGTCAATATTAAGTATCATATGATTTCCAATGGTACACAATTTTTTGCTAATTCCTGAGTTATAACGCAAGTGGATGAATCAGTACTGGCAGTTTTCGAGAAGAAAATACTCCGGAAAATATATGGACCCATCATCGTTAACAGAGAGTATCGTCATCGCATGAACAAAGAACTGTATGAGCTATATGCCGACCTCGACGTGTTCACACAGCGATTGCGTTAGCTGGGTCATGTTATGCGGATGGACCTAAATGCTCTGTCACGAAAAGTTTTCATCAACGAAATCGATGGACAGCGCAGAAGAGGGAGACCAAAACTCTGTTGGAAGGGCCAGGCTTTTGAAACACAGTCGAAGCTTGGTGTGACGACTTGGAGAAGAAGTGCAGAAGATCGAAGTGCTTGGAATTATCTTCTACGGACGGCGTATAATAGATAAGGATGTCCATTCCATTCACTATCTAAGAAGAAGAACAAACACGCAGCAAAATCTTATAAACCGTCAACCTTGACTTGGCCACCGTTTGCACCAGCTTATCATTTCATCACCAAAACTACTGGAAAGGAATCAACGAATTTGCGCATGATTGGCTATTACAGTATTGGGACCATAAACACTGCTCACATTTTCATCCGGGATTACGTTTCGCATTTATTGAAGAAAAGCGCTAAAATATGGTGTATTTTGCCTTTGATAGTGTCCATATTTGACGTGCGTTTACAATATAGAGTCAAACGATCACAAACTGTTTGAGCAGTTTTCTGAGTGCCTTTCTAGCGCCTTCTAGCATAATTCGATCTCTCTTACTCGTATATAATGAGGAACACAGAGTTCTAAAGCCATTTATTGAGAAAATATCGGATTCCTTTTTTCTGAGCAGAAATGGAATACAGACAATATTGCTTAATAGAAAGCACATACTTAGCATATACTTAAACTTTAAAAACGTCCATCTCAAGAAAACAGACGCCATGTCTTAAATACTTTAAAATGAACCTGGTTGCAACTATAAAAGGGTGCATTTGCAACTTTCCTCGTCTCCATGCAAGTCTAGAGATTCTAATATATACAACTGACTTCGTTGCTCCCACTTAATCTTTAATTTACACTTAAAATAAGTTTACATTAACTCATTTATCTTCATTCAATAATAATGAAGTAATCAATCATTAAGTTGTCACATGAATGCAAAATGTAGCACATGAGCCCACTACCAGAAATATGAAATAGAAATAACAGAAATGAACTGTTATTTGTTAATCAATCTGTATTTGAATACATTCGTAAAATCGGTCAAAAAACTTAATATAAATCTTGTATTTAGTATGATGATTACAGATATAGCACTAACGTTGGCTCGTATTACTAGTGTCGAATATCTGTAGGGAGGTGGATCACTCAGAAATGAAGTGTCATGAAAAGGAGTGTTGCTTTGACCTCATTTTAGAGCTTAACGAGAGGCTGGCAAGACTTTCTGGAATCTTGGAAAATTTTAAAAATCAATCCAACTTTCATGGGGAGTGCACAAAAATGCAGTGGAAGAAAAACTTTGTATATCCAATTAAGCATTCACGCATACAAATCTCAATTACTGATTTGTCCGATGTAGTACTATTTAGAATATGTAGTAATTGGTGTTACGACATATGCGGTGCATCATTTTCCTTCAGATGATATTTTAACTGCTAAATAAAAACGAAGATCGTAGACGAGCGCAAAGCAATCCCCATTGACCGCCAACGATAATTTATAAAATAAATTTCTTTTCTTTTTCTTCAACTTTGCCCGCGCACATACTTCTCCTTCGGTGTCATATATCATGTGTGCATCATGACACTCAATCAACCCAAAGAATAAAACTGGTTTTGATTTTCAGTCTGTTATTGATGATCTACAGAAATGGTTCCTGTGTAACGCACATACTGGCACAGACACATACTCGTACACACACCATACAAAGGAAGCTTCGCTTTAGTTGCACACATGGCGTATGATTAACGTGTGAAAAATTACTTTGCGCATACGTCTAAGTGTCTTTCCAAATTCTCTCTTATGCACACTTTCCATATGTGCCCCCTTACGAAATCTATGAATTTGTTTATTTGTTTTCAAATTATATTCAACATACTCGTACGTACGTGATGTGATTTCAAAGAATAATAACGAACGTACGTGTGCTGATCATAAAACCATTACCTAAGTCAACATTCAATAATTTCAATGTGGTGGCATCCATAAATATTGAAGTACCTTATAAAAATTCACAAAATGTTTCTCTAATCAAAGAGAGGGGGACGTCATATACGATTCTTTGCATTATAGTGGTAGGGCAAGAAATAACTCTGCAGTAGTCAGTATGGATAAATATTAAAAAAAAACACATAAAACTTAAATTATTGGGCAGAGATAATAAATTGTTTTGTTGCAGGAAATTTACATTTTCTGCAATATTATTTTAACAATTTTATTCCTTTTGAAAGGGAATAACTTATTATTACACAATGAGGAAAAAATATTGTGATCATTAAGAAGTAAATGCCGTTACATGTTAAATTCTTTTATTTGGAAATGAAGAATAATTTTTCTAAATTGAAAAAATGGACGGTGGTACTGCTTATGGAGTAGTACGTTATCAGATACATGAATGTAAAAAAATGGATCTCGAAAAAGAAGGCGTTTAGTCGCATCCGAAAATATTAAACAGTTCGTTTTTCATTCCTTAATTCTGTCTCCAAATGTGTACCCTTACCAAATGTCTCTAAAAATAAAAAACGCAAAAAGCTATTAAAGTTCACCAGATTATACGCAAGGAATCTATGTTGATCAACGTAGTCGTATTAAACTAAAGTCGATACTCTGTCAGGCGATACTTTAACTTCTTATATCGCTGCACAATCAATTCCTAATGAAGACCACCAATAATAATATTATGTATAGTATGTATGATTCATTGCCCAAATGACTACACCAGATGAGTACATCTCACCATCGAAATGACTAGGATATGTGTGAGCTTTTTTTATTTAATGGGCTTACACGCGTTCTATATTAGACCCACTCAATGGGACCTGCAGTCTAACGACGATCCTTGAACAGCTATTCTTATATATGAGATATATTATGCTAATATTCCAATCACCATGTATAAACTGCATGATTTATATGATTTATTATTTTAGTGATTAACCTGGCGTATTCTATAAAGTGAAAAACAATGTAATCACAACTTATATTGTACTCACCTGACAATATATCTTCGATTCATCATTTGGAACCAGATTCAATAATCGTAATCCAATAATTATGATCAATTGTATTTTTGTAATATTTTCAAGAAATTGCAATGTGCTGACAAAAACTTGATGTAGACATTTTTCAGCTATGGCATTGGGCAGTGGGCCCTAAAATCTCATGTTGTTTATTTACAGTTTGGCGTTATTCGGTTTAGATCAAATATTCTTAGTGCATTATCTCTGACTCCAAGAGAAGGACTGCTTTATTTCAAAAATTAAGTTAAACAAGTACTGGCTTACTTAGATCAGATATTATAAACAATCATATATACCCCATAAATTACACTTCCGCAAGTAATAAGAATTTGTAATTTCAAGTGTTTTATAAAATATTCCCTAACATCTGTTTTTTTTTCTTTTTCCTCTAGATACAAATCACTATTACGTTTATAAAAATTTTTCCAATTTTTCATATAACTTAGTTTGAATCAAAAACGATTACTAGCTATCATTCTAATTGCTCGTTCCCGAAGCCATTTTATATCTCCCCAATGGGTAACAACACTGTTAAGACCAAATCTGGTTTAATCTTTTCTGCATTTACCAAATAAATATTTCCATGTTTATCGAACATGACGCAATTATTGTTCATTTTAGATATCCTTAATTATCGATTTATTACACAAACAAATGCCAATAACGAAAGACCAACAGATGGACCAAAGATAGGAGAACTTGATACTCCTGCTTGCACTCGTACTTATATACAGATGCAAAGGCAAAAGCAGAGACACACAGACACGGATGTACATTCTGGGGTAAGAATGAAATGTGTGGTAGTAATGTTTTCCTTCAACTTTAAGCTGAGAGCAATAAATGAAAGAAGACAGTGGATGGATACTTCCATTTCAGAAGAAGTATTTTTCCTTACAGAAGATATGTATTTTGATTCGAGTAACCCAATGCTATTAATCTTAAAGAAATGTGTTCATATTATAACATAAAGAAATGAATATACGCCCGAGGACAACTTCCTAAAAGGAAAATAGATTTCACACAAGTAAAAAGTAATTTTTATTGAAAACAAAAAACCAATGCTATGGTAGTATGGAGAAAAGTATTAAGCTCACCAAACTTTTTGAAGAACGATTTCATTTTGTTCATATTTCCTGTACAGAGCAAAGCTAAAAGAAAAATATACACTTTTATTGAGAAAAGGCACAAAATTGCTATAGAAAACAAATAGACAGGCACAATGTGGAGCAGATGCTAAATAGTCGGCTAGACTAAAGTACGGGCAATTTTTTTTCTGCGCCGATTTCGGTTGAGACATTTTGTCCATAAACTGAGAACAATGAATTATTATCATAGCCAAAAAAAGGAAGAGTGTCAAAAATGTCGACCGACTTGGTCTACCAAATACATAACCTTCGCAGCGTGAATATTTGGCCGAGGGGACGACGTAGAAGCATGACTAGCAGCCCCCATGACTTTCTTTTATTTTGATTGCTGTAATGAAACCATTTTTCATCATCCGTTACAATACGATAAAGAAACCCCTTCTTTTTTTGTCGCTGAAGCAGTTGTTCACAGGCGAAAAAACGACACTCAACGTCCCTTGGCTTCAACTCACAAAGAAATAGTTTGGCGAGTAACTCCTAATACTGAAGCAACCTCTACCTGCGTTTGATATGGATCAGCATCAAGGAATGCCGTCAATTCGGTGTCTTCCAAGGTTTTTTTTTATCTTCCTTCACGCGAACGGTCATCAACATCAAAATCACCGTCTTTAAGGTGACAGAACCAACCTCAACACGTTGTTTCACTTAAAGCAGCATCTCTGTAAACGTTTTGAAGCTCTCGATCAGCTTCAACCGCCGTCTTCCTCGTTTGAAAGAAGAAAATCAATACTTTCCGCATATGACGATTATTTGACATAAAATCATACATCTTCACACAACAAAAAGAACATGACGTCAAAAGAAAATCACTATTAAGTCGAGACGGCATGTTTACCAAATGCATAAGCTTGGCTCACGACGCTTAGGTTATGGCAAAATCGACTAGCACTTACAGCCGGCGCCATCTATTGGCAAACAGTGGAATTTAGTTCCGCACCTAATATTTAAGACAATTAGAAATTACGGAAGGGTAGGCAATTGTTTTAATATAAAAGAACATTTTCTACATGATGCTGATCTAAGATAAATTTTTGCAGAAGAATGTGATTTCCGTTCAAGTAAAAGTCGTTCTGCTGAAAATATGTCCAAAGTGGCCCAACATATTAATCAGGCGATGAGCCACGCCATTAGACTTCAGACCTCTCTCCCTCTCAAAAACAAAATAAACAAATGCATTTCTATGAAATACGCTAATTAGCGAAACTACCATCTCTGGTCACATAAAATCAACAACAGCCACGAAGAGTTTGGTTTACGGCGAAAATGTGACAGACCCATGTGTTTTTCAACTTTCCGTCGCAACATTAATATTGGATCGCAAAATTTTATAAATTGAAGTTACACAACATGTGGTTTTAGCAGCATGGTGTGACGGTGCTGTGGTAGTATTTTCGTGATTTGCATTAGCCCAGAAAATCTTTCGATTTGGATGGTCCAGACTTCTTTCTCTCGAATTATTTGAAACTTCAACTGTATCGGAGCAAGTCAGAGAACTCGCCAGACCTGAAGGGATTCTTCGAAGAAGAAATAGAAAATCCGTTAATCTATTGAGAAAACACAGCGAACATGTTTCTAACGGTGGCCATCAGGCCGACATTACTTTATCGACCTACCTGTGAAATATACCTTACACATAAACGGAACTCATTTATTCCATTTACAGAAAATGTGTATACTCCATTACAGGTATCGTAGCATCATCTAAGATCTCGTTCAGATCTTTTTCAAACTGCTGCTATAAATCACTGGTTATATAAACTAAACATATTCGATAATTTCATTCTCCTCTTCTCTATGTGAAATCAGCAGTAAACTCAATTTTGAATCTCGTTAATATGTATTTGTAACCAACCACTGTGCAGGTAAACAGGATTGATTGCCGAATGGTCAAATGAATGTTCATATTCCATTTGCCTTCGCAACTAGGAGACCAATATGTTCGCATTTAAGCCACATAAGTTCATGTTTAAGGCAAAGTGGATACCGACATTACGAAAAATATGCGCAAAATATTTCGTAAAGATTAGGATTGTGTGGTAACTAATTGCACTAAATCAAATGTCCTGCTGTTACTATTGAAACACTAAAACTTTTTGAGGGCACTCTTCTCGTAACTTTTGCCAATTTAACGAATATTGATTTTTGTACGTGGTCCTTTGAGGGGGGACTACTTTCATTCAATAAAAGTAAAATAAATGATGAAATAAACAGAAAACGCAGGAAAGTGTATGCGAGATACGCGCGACTCATTGAAAACGATTAGGCATTATTAAGCTGAATTTGGACACAGCCGAACCAGTAATCTTAATTAAGAAAGTTCCAAATCATTCTCTTAATTTAATGGCTTCTAAAGAAAAATGACAACACATTTTTATACTTTCCACCATGGAATGGAGCTGCATTACACCAACTAATAAAATATATCACAGTCTTAGGCAGACTTAGTTTGGAACTAAGTAAAATTGGTCAAGTATGAAACAACTCGCCCATGCAAGAACCAAAACACGAAAAATATTAAAAATGCGCATTTACGTTGGAAAAACAAACTACACCTAAAAAGTTGACGTTTTTAAAAGGAAAGAAGCACGCAATTTTGATAACACCACTTTTTTTGGCGATATGTTGGTATACTGTTCATAATATTGTGGTCTACGAATTTCACAACTGGTAACAATTGGTTCAAAAATTATTGGGATAAATTTGCAATTGAAATAATTTGTGAAAATGAATAGATTTTATTTTATTTATTTTTATTTTAATAAGTTCGCTATTGTTTGGAATAGATTTCAGTGGACATGATTGGACATTGCTTCTAGAAACTTGAGTCTAGCTTAAACATTTTGGATCTCTTTATATTTGCAGTCAATATTCTACGAATCCGAAGGCCACAAAGTTTGCCCATGAAAACTAGTGCACATGTAAACATTTTCGGAATAATAAACTTGCATTTCTTCAAAGTTTATTGTAAGAGCTATCAGCTAAGGGACAATTGAAAATTCTAAAATAGCCTACATGGAACTTATTCTGATTCAATAAAGTTGAAGTACCAAATCAATGAAACCCTTAATTTTGTTTTAAATATATTTTAAAAATTGACATTACCGAGACTTTTCAAAAATATCTATCTAGTAAAAAATGAGATTGTTTTTTATGAGATATCTCTTTATTTAGAAACATCGCCGAGGAACAGGCTAACAACAGGTTAACAGGTCATATTTGATCAGAAAGAGATTATGGAATATAAATATCTTGATGAGAAGGATCCAAAGGTTCAACAAATATAATTTGTGTCCATGTTATTCATACAAAGCGTGTTCGGTAGTCATCGCCTTGCGCTTGAACCCCTTTCCAAAGCGCACAACTTTACCAGTTTAGTTGATATTAACTTTTACTGGAAAGTACTCAACAAGCCGGAAAATAAATAATCAGCATAGGAAAGAATTAATCCAAAAACGAGTATAGTTTGTTAAAATTTGAAATTTTACAGTTCAAAGCCAAAAAAAAAACAACAAAGTCAGATTTTTAATTTTTATAGTCAAATATCTATAAAAATATCACAGCTAGCTAGCCGATTTTATATTTAGTAAACATTTATGAAAATTTAAAGTGTTGAAATGTTTCCAATATAAACGTTTTTTCACTTTGGAAACTATGAAGTCAAATTTTTCAAATTCTCTCCCCTCCCCTATATCTACCTCCAAGGTGTATACCTTGAATGGTAGATATAGGGTTATCAATTTTTCGGTTTCAAAAGTAAAGTTAAATAGAACACACATAAAGCTATGATTTTGATGAAACTTTTATTTCATTATAATGCTTGGACCTTGCTATTATGTACGAAATATTATGCTATTTATATAACCGCCTCTGGATTGGGTGCAGAAATGGATCCTCCAGACCATACTGCGCGCCAAAAAGTCACTTTTTCAGGATGCAGTGGCTTTCCACAATCACTTCTGGCTTCTTCGAGCCCCATATGCGACAATTTTGTTTGTTAACGTAATCACCGAGTGAGAAATGAGCTTCATCGCTGAAGAAAATTTTGTTCGAAAGAAAGAAAATTTAAAACAAAGCCCCTTCAGTTTTCTGCAATATGGGAAAGGGGCACCATTACAAACTATTCATTATATGGGTCATCATGGTATAACTCCATTGTGTCCGTAATTTTGTCTATTTTAAAAACTCTAAAATGGATTTCTTTCATACGGTGTGTCTATCTCACTATAATGAGATAGGCTTTCGAAATTTTTCAATAATCGAGTTTCTAATAATTATATTTAAAAAACTAAGAACTAAATAGTTCGGTTCAATAGCCGATTGTACTAATAATTGTTCATAAAAACATAGTTTGTTCAAATAAAATAGCAATTTAATATTATTCCACCCTCGTACATCAATAATTGATGCCCGTAATATTTATAATTAAATACAAAAATAATTTTATTAAACTCCAACTGTTCATATTCAATCCAATGAACGGCAGCAGCAGCCAAAGCAATAACACCAATAAAAGCATGCAAGTAATTCTATATTTAATTTAGTAATTGTTGGTGTTATTGTTATAGTTTCCGATGCATTTGCACTGCATTTTAAAGTAATTAACAATACAAATAGCAACTATAACAATTTACAATATTTTTCAATACTAACTGCATGTTCGTATTACAAGCAGATATGCAGTGCAAAAAAATCTATGTAAATTTAGTTGTGCTCAATTGTAAATGAATTAAATTTACATGTCCTTTATTTTGTTTAATGGATAAGCACAAGAATTCTTCTCTATTGTCAATAGAAACGTGTGGAAAAATTAAGACAAATAATATTTACATAAATTGCCATCTTAACTATAACACTTGTTATTATTCTCTTTTACGATGAAGGTGTGAGAATGCTGGATGGTCATTTGATTTATTGTAATTGGCCGATGGTTTGACATCGTAGTGCTTAACAATGAATGACAGACAATATGTGGCCCAAATGATAAATTAATTGAAATGTATTTGTTTATTATCTCTACTTGAGATTGTGGAGAAGATAATAAAAACAAGGATGCTAATGAATCTAAGGACTAGACGAACATACACACTCAGTTTAATCTTCAGAGGGCGACAATATGGGCTGTTTAATTGTTGCCATAAATTCAACATATACCTATATTTTATAAGTATGAGACAGCATATGCCCCTTTGCACAAGCAAAGTGATAGCAACTACAATATGAAAAACTCACAAAGAGATTTTTTGTGGCAAATATTTTGAAACCAAAACAGATTAGTTGGAAGTCAATAGTGGCTTTAGGCATTGTGCGTCACATGAAGCCAAGCAGACGAAACAGGTTTTTTTTTTATCGAAATTGATTTATAGAAACAAAATTGTTCATTTGCACATTACACATAGAATGATGCATGCAGATAGTCTCGTAAAAAGGCTTGATTTTGGGCTTAATTCGGGCCTAAAGTAAGCAATTGTAACAAATCTGAATTACAAAAAGATACAGAAAGATTACTATGTCACTAAATTATAAGACTCATTGCCAATTTGTGTTTATTTGATTCTATTTTGCCAAATTAGAGAAGAAGTAATGAATTTGGTGAATACAAAAAGGCATAAAAAGAGATCAATAACCATTTCGTAGGATCTAGAAGTGATTTACATACAGATCGCAAGCAATACTTTTAACATCAACTATTATTTATGTCGTTTTTCAGTGTTTCCGACAAAGCGCAAACTTGTGGTAAATTGAATCAAATTCATTAGAAAATATTTTAAAATTTCAATCTCGTTAGTTTTATTTAGGCATCCTTGTAAAAACTTTTATAATTATAGGAATCGACAAGTCATTTAGATTCAAGACCTTTTGCTAAACTAAAACTAAATTTACCACTGAGATGTTGTACTTCTATAATGCAAATTAAAATGTTGAAGTTTTTATAATCTATCATTTAGGACAGACAATCAATTTTTGCCAATTCTCAATACCAAATATCTCATTTTTTCATGGCCACTAAAGTCAATACTCAATAGGCACCGAATCCACGAAGTAACTAAGACCAATGCAAATTTCGAATTAGAATAATTTACAAATGACAAATGAATGTTAATTACTCTGCCTCTCCATCATTGATAAGATAACTTTTCGGTTGACTATCAATGAAATTTCACCAATTTTAATAACCACTTTTGTTAGAAATTTTGCAAATTTTTATGCTTCCTCCTTATAAAAAACAAATTCCCCCGCATGTCATGAATGAGGCATGGCAAAACTTCTCCCATTCAGTGAGCTTACACGCATTCTATTTTTAAACTCACTCAACGAGACCTATCGTATAACGACGATTCAGAACGTCACGAATTGACAAACATTTCCAAAATTTGTCGACTACTCGAAGTGTTCATCAGTGTTTCTTATATCCTTCCACTATTACAAAGCAAAATGAGATCATAAAGGAAAACTCATAATAACAACTCTTTGAATGTAAGTAAAATTAAATTCTTATTCTAAAGTATATATCTGTGATCACAAGGAAACCAACTTAAGTGAAGTTGGGATAAAGTTCGTTATTATTATTGTACCTGGAGCTTATTAAAAATTAACTCCCTACAGAAATGACACAACTGGGCCAACTACCAACTACATACCATAAAATAAAATAATCAGATGCCATTATTTCCATATTTCCATAAATATTGCTCTAACTAAGCACTTTCGAAAATGTTGATTGAGAAATTTTTAGATGCCGTTCCTTCTCAACAAGTATTTAATGCATATCTGTGAATGAAGTGTGTCCACCCGAAGTTGAAAATACAGTCATATGTAGTATAGCACAGACTTTTAAGATTTTTGTGTTATTTTTGCTTACAAATTGATTGTTCATAAATGTTGCTTCTGGGAAGTTTACTTTTTTTAAGTTATATACATATTAGCGATGCTTGTTGTCAAGAAAACCACAGAACGCCAATTCACAAAAATTACCAATAATTTTAATTCTAGCTATTCTACCCATCAAATCAATGCATAGCTTACCAAAAATCTTTTCCAGTATTATAGCAATTGGACCGGCATTGATTGCACTCATCTTTGTTATTGAGAACGGCAACAATCTATCAAGGACTGCTAACAACAATCTAATCTCATGCTCATCTCATATGGCAAATGATTACTATCGTTTTCAGTCTATCGCTTTCGATAGAGAAGGTGAATGCTCAATTATCTATACTTTGAAAAATTATGCGATTGATCTAAAAACGTCTAAACTTCACACATAAAACTGGGAAACATTTATGAAATCCAGAAAAATACTCGGTTGAAGATCTATGACAAAAAATTATTATTAGTCTTTGATACTTTTTTTCTACGTAAATCTGTTTCTGGTGAGAATTGTGACATTTTGGTGTCTCAGGTGTTTAGGATATTACAATTTCTGCTCCACGACAGTATTATTTGATATAAACCAAAAAATAACAGCAAGGATATTACTCAAAAATAAAGCAATGAAGTTTGACGTTTCTCAGTTTTCACAAATTAGTTCACACATTCCATTCCACGCTATTAACGTTGGAATGTAAATCCAAAACTGGCAATCAGTAACTTCTTTACGCAAACTAAACGAAACGAATTAAAGAGCCTGAGAGATGCCATCGCCATTCCTAATAATTACTTGTTATTCCCCTTCCTTTCACACAGTAGCATGTATCACATCCTTATGTGTATCCCATTTCTTCTCTTCGAATGTCCAGGACAACCATTAATGACTTAATGAACATGTACGCATATCTGCTCGTTGTCATTCATCGAAAGCTCCACACGTTCCTTTGTGTAGTTTTCTTCAGTCCCGCTGAGAACAAAACGATATTTAACCTCTGCCAAGGCTTGCTTATTAGCAACTTCCAACATTTATTTGCTTCAAACACACACATTTTCGTTTGTTTATTTGATTTATTACAATCTGTCGAAGATTCTACATATCATTAGTTTATTCGTGTTATCCTATGTGATCCACTCGCAAGTGACTTAAATGTCTTCAAATAAATCACGGGCTAATAATAATGACGTCTTTGCTTGCTGAGAAATCAGATCATTAGTACATATTAGGGGTTTAACATGTGATTGGATACCAATAATTGGCTTTGGAGGCCACGTTGGTTAGAGGGTGTCAAATGACTTGCAATATTCAAGAACAAGAAGAACAAAATAATTTAAATACCATCTTAAAGGTTAAAATTGGCCTTTGTAAGTTATAGATTTATTCACTCGCACTATTAAAAGTATAAATACAGATATCGACAGGCTCCAAAAAACGGACGATAAATATCTGTCAAAGCACAACCATAAACTAACTTTCGAGAAAGCTAATAATTCTGTCTTGTAATGCTATTGATATAATTCCAATGAATGATATCAAGTATGCAAAAAATGGCGGTATGCATGATTATCTCCCCAAATTAGGTGTACTAATTAGATCCGATTGATTAAAGATAAGCTTTAGAGGAATTGTTAGCCAAACAGGCATCAAACTGTATTTGTCATTTCATGACAAACAAATAATGTGTACATTGAAGCTCAAATCAAAATGCTGGCAAAGGAAAATATTTGAAATACGAGTATTTGTTTCAGAAAATATTGAAAATGTTATTAATATCAACTTTTATAAAACTTTGTCATATCGTTTGTAACGACTAGAAATACTAACCTGAGGCTTCATACAGCGTATATAATCCTACCCGAACTAAAAATATATATCGATTTATGAATGTCGGTAAAGAAAAATTTCGTTCTCGAAAAGTAAGAATTTTTTCGGTATTTTTGAAAGGTTTGCCATCTATTCGTTATTGAAAAATAGTTGAGAGGTACGGGAAGAAACTTCCCAACCCACTTTCTTTTTTAAGAGACAGCCTTGGTTGTGGGCGTTCTCGTTCTCGAAAAGTGACAATTCTTTTGGTATATTTAACAGTTTCGCTATCTATTCGTTATTGAAAAATAATTAAGAGATACGGGAAGAAACTTCCAAATTCATTTTATTTTGTAAGTGGCCACCTTAGTTGTAAACGTAGTTAATAAAAATCACTGGAAAAATAGATTATAAATTTTGTATGAGATGAAGACGTACATACATCGTCCACTACACTATGTCGGGGAAATTGTCAGAAAACTGTTGAAAATTCAAATTTTCTGAAGATGAGTTCAGTCCAATCCGACAGATCTCGTACGCTTGGAATATATTATCGTGAGTGCCCTACCAACTTACAGCGAAATAAGTTTTTATAATTCGTATTTTTTTATAATTTTTCAACAAGCACGATTACAATCAGGTCGGTATCTTAAAAAATATGAGAACTGAGTTAAAGTTTCTATCAACAGTCATCATATATTGTTGTTAGTTGATAATTAAACAGTACAGTCGATGAAACATTTTCTGAAAAAAAAACCCATTCTGAGTTGATGAATTTAGTCTTTGCATGGTTTCATCCTGATATATGGTAGAAGCCAATTTTGTATAACATTTTAGCTTCTTAGCTCAAGTAGTTGAGACGTCAGATATCTTGACAACAACCAATCCACACTTAAATTCAGCCTTTTACGCATGACAGTTATAATAGATGCGACAACATTTATGAATCTTCTCAATGGCGGTGATTATAACTTTATATCTGTAAAGGCATCAACAAATGAGATGGAGCCACATTATATGTAAGGAGACCGGGCATTCCAAGGGGTAGTAGTATGACGTTGAAACATATTCCTTTCCTGGTTTCCTTTGTTTCTTCTCTCTTCTAGGAAATAAAAATTAAAGTAAACCCAACTAGTGCGGGTTCTTTACAAGCATCACAGACAGGGTAAATGCCCATGAATTTGTTTGAGGCAAAAATTCGGCGTTACATTCCAAATAACATACGTGGGAATATTTTACATTAGTAACTCTAACTAATGCCAAAACTTGAAATCATCAACATTTCTTTAGCCGCCCTATCAAATTAAATTTCTAGCAGGTCCATCCAATACCAACTCATTGCGCTTTTCAGATATTTCCTACAAACATTCAAGAGGTAATATCTTCTCATCTATTTAGATATGTTGATTTTTTCATATAAATAAAGAATAACATTTAATTTATCACCGACATGAGCCAACCTAATTTAAACAGAGAAGATGTCACCACTTTGGAGATCGTAGTATAGCCTATAAAAAAATCTCTGCATCTGGTTCCAAATTGCATTCAAAAACAGTTTAACGTAGCTTTTGCATTTTGTGAAAAAAAATAAATTTACATATTTTTGTCTAAAAATCACCAAACACCAAAGTCAGCTAATTTATTGTAGAATAATTTGATTGTTAAAAAAACTGTACATAGAATAAAATGCAAATCAACATTGATTTTTTATAAAATTTTTTATTAAAATTTTTATTAATTATTGATTTTTTATTAAAATTTTCAGCAATCGATGTGGAGTTGAGGTATTGCGATGTTGCGTATTAGTTTCGCACTTCATTAACCTTTAAACTGATTGTTGCCAACACTTACTTACTTTTTTCTTTCTTTGGGTGTGGGCTGCCAAGATTCCGCATTTAATTCCTTTTTCACCAGTCTATTGTTCATACAGGAACATCAACAGACAAATTCCTATAATAATAAAACCCACTGCTGACTATAATTTTCCGGCCACACAACAATGCATTTATTACCATCACAATATAGCTAAATATAACTGTCAATGCAACTGTGTTACATTCATTTATTATACTGACTTATTAAACAAAGTGTTATTGTTTTTACAACAATATCTAAGAATTTATTGAGGATTAAAGTATGCTTTGACACATGAGTATGTATTCATTCCATAGAAATGTTCACAAAAGACTTCTTCTAACAATTCTTCCAAGCCAGTAGTTACACATTCAAGTGTAAACCCAATTCTAATTACTTTTCTCATGAAGAGTTTAGATGAACATGCACACCGTTGCCACCAATGCCACCAATGCCACATGCAACTCAAATATGAATTTGCCAAATTAAGTGTAAATACGAGCATTATGAAACTCGATTGTCTGAGCTCGCTACATTTGTATTGCTTAACTATTATTTAGTTTTAGGTTGAGTATTGATTGAATTGCCTTTTATGTGTAGTAAAATATTATTCATACAGTAATAAATTATGTGCATGCATGCATACATCCTGGTATCCGACCAAAATTCGTTTGCATTTCAATCCCATTGAATAATTTATGACAAAAATGTGGATTTTTAATTAAATATTAATTACAGTTTATTTTGTTTGGCATAGATAAATAACCTTGTTTATAAATAGATCACGAACAGGCCTATGAAGTTTATATGTTTATGCTAGTAATGGCCCATTTTGATGTTTTAAATTGACTTATTTGTCACTGCACACTAAAGCTGTTATCGTCCATTTGTGGATTATTGCCGCTGTTTTTATTGTCTGTTGGCGCTGCAGTTAAACAAACAACATCATAAGTTGTTATCGGAATTTAATTGTGGCAAAAACGACTTTGGACTGTATTCAACTAATCGCCGTGACAACAATTGTTGGTGACATTTGGATTTGTAGCATTTTGGTTTGAGCGAAATTACCTAACATTCCGCTTGTAGATTCGTCCTAATTGCAAATATTTTAATGAACTTACGAGTGCTGTATTGTTCTATTTTTGATATTGCAAAGCATCGTGTCCTCAATCACTACCAATTAGGTAGATGATTTAAAACCAAATTATTTTGGGAATTTTTGGCTTAACAATCAAATAAAGAAATTATATAAACTTGTTAAGAATAAACATTTTAGTGTGATAAAGTCGTATGTTGGCCACGTAGTCTGAAAAATCTACCAATATGGCTTTTTAAACATAATATTTTTAAGAATGTCAGGAGAAAAAAGTTGCAAAAGTTTTACTGAAAGTTGACAATGCTTGAGTTGCCGAGATTACAAATTTAGGTGAACAGCATATTCTGGTCCTGCCATTCTCTCCGGTTTGTTTGCATCAATTTTCCATGTCGTTCTTTTTGTTAACTCTTATTGAGCCGCACTGATTCCGCTACTAATTTTTAGTGGAACAATATTCAACAAATTATATTGTTACGTAGATAATGACTACTTTAATCCAGTTTGAGCGGCAGGTAGAAAACAGCACTTTAGCCCCCTGCGCTTCTTCTACGTTTTGTCAAAATCTTGGGCTTTTCAATGAAGTTGTAGGGATCGCAATCGTTGTATTTTGATGCACTTGATCATGGTGATGTCGGCACATAATTCGTACAATTCATGACTTCGACGTTCTTTGTTTATTATGATGGGTCAATATATTTTATGTAGCGTTTTACTCTCGAAGTCTTCCAGAACTGATTCCTTAGTTTATGTCATCACGCAGAATTCGGTGTAATCAATCTGGTGTTCGATTCTTCAACGATTCTTCATTCGTCGAAACAAAGAGTTTTATCCTCTAACACTAACAGACACACGTTTTCTGACTCCTTTTCAAAGCTTAAGAAGACTGCATTTACATCTTGTTGGTTTTCCTTCAATAAATTAACCGTACCGTATTAAAATACGGCTTTCATTAAAGAAGCTTTCCTCGTAATCCCATTACGAAAAGGTCGAGTCGCCACCTACTACGGCAATCTGCTTCCATGTATTCATTTTCCGATCTATTGCTTTGCAGACTGGATTTTCTGACTGTTGGGCCATCCTATTTCGTTATTAAAATCTCTCAGAATAATTTTAATATAATTATGAAGATAGTTGCCGTACGCTTTTTTAAGGCACTCATAGAACATGTCTTTCGCTTCCTTATCTTCGTCTTCCGTCAAAGCATGTGCACCGAATAGCGTGATAAAAATGTCTTCGTCTTAATGCAGATTGTGGTTATTCAGTTGATTGATTGCTTTACTCACTTCAAATCCATGACTTTCTCCATGGTAGCTTTAGTAGACATCACTGTTTTCTCATCATAACCATCCTAGTTCTGCCTATCCATCTCTTATATTTTCATAATAATTATTTTTCAATGTGTACAGCTTATTAGGTCAATGCATCCGATCATATTGTTGAGGCTACCAACGATCATCAGACTAATGTAAAAATTGAGCTTCGGCAACGGATGTTCTTACTTGATATACCTATAAATCGGTGTTGTCATGCCACTGTGGTTACTTTAAGTAGTAGTATCGTCACCAGAAAAAAGTCCGATGACTTCACTCGACAACGATTGCTCGAAGATCTGGTTGCACCTCGCTGAGTTCTTAACTAGACATAATAAGTAGTGAGTTTTTTCACAGTTGGATAAACTGGTCTTTACAGCATCAAACAATTGTTAATTTTACAATTAATTAAATTTTACCTGATAATTTCATGATTACTTCAATTCATTTCTAAAACCATCGAGATAATTCATATTTTGTATTATAAAAAATAGTGGAGGTAATTCTATTCAGCAAAAAAATTTAAATAAATAATTTATTTAAATTAATTTAATAGTTTTGGGGCAAACGCTTGTGAAAAGTACATGGTTTCCAATCACATGTTTCACAAATTCGAATTGAGAGTTATTAGGAATTTACATTTAACATTGAGAGAGGAACAATTGAAAGTGGAAAATTTTGAGAATAGAAAAACTATATACTCATGCAATTCACAGCAAATAAATTGGTACCTATAGCTCAACAAATGTCGTTCAAATTAACTGAGAATCAATATTTGCACGCAATATAATTGGCATACGAGTATTCGCTGTTTCATTTGCAAATAAAAATATTAGTAGAAACACTTTCTAATGTCTTTGTAAATCAACTTGGCATCACTTTCCATACATTTTTTCACAAATATTTTGAAATAAAATGTTTTCTCAGGGTTTTTATAAAATTTCTAGCTAAACATTAGATCTAATATCAGTCTTTATGCCTAAATTTTTTTTCATAGATTTTATAATCAAGTCGTTGGAAACCAAATTTGATTTCCATTCATTTTTTTAGGAGAATTTCAAGTTCAGTTGAGAATTGACATAGCTGCTGCGCTTTGTGAAGTAACATTTAACACACATAAAGACATCAAATCTCACCTATCATCTCACTAATTTCGGGGAAATTTAAACAGCACTATGAATTTGTAATGACTGCATTGGAGCCAAATGCGAAGAATTATAACTTAACTTGATTTATGTTATTAACATATTTTGTTTGTTCTTGATTACATAAAATTGACTATTCCAGAATAGTGTTCTAGGAAATATTTCTGGCTTTTTCGATTTTGAATAATCTAATCGTTCTATCTATCATTTTTTGCATTACCCGCTAATTATTCGAACAATGAATATTTAATGCGAATTTGATTTATTAGTTTTTCTCTCACACAGTGAATAGAATTAAATTAAACATTTCACTCTTACATTTCTGTAATTTTTATTCATCTGAATTATTTTCTAAAATACTGCCAATTGCATTGAACACGTCGTAATGGTTGAAAAGTGTATTTCAATTAACCAAAAAAACAAACAGAAATTTATTGAATAATTTATATATAACTTCAGTTATTTCATTTTGTATTCATCACTCTTCATCTAAAACACTCTTCATCTACAAATAGATTCAGTTGATGTCCGGGCGCGCTGCATTTCCCAATTTCCCGGTCTATCAAAGCTGCTGCTACTCGAATATCGAAGTGAAGTGTTTAAATTATTCACAACAAATTGAATAAACATTTACGGTTTTCCGTTTTTCCGCTTGATTAGTTGGACGATGAAGTTGTACAAAATATTTGCTGTAATAAATGCATACAGATGAAATGTGTGCATTTGCACACGCACATATACAGATACGTGCACAAACGCTTACATTCGCATTAATAATTATTACACGTCCATGTGTGTGTGTGTGTGTGTGTAAGAGCACCGCAATGTACATAAAACAAATTTTAATATTCATAACAAATCATACAAATAGCAAATTACATGCAAAATGTAAAAGTGGTGTGGAAGTGGTAAAAATAACAACTACGAGTGAAAAAATAAAATGACGAACATTTTTGACAATTTAATTAAAATTTTTCAAAATAAAGTACCCAAACAGGCACATATACACATGCACACACAAACACACACATGTATATATCGGCACCACACCACAAAATGGAAGGAAAACAAGAAACATTATGTGTTTATACTCATCTACACACTCATTTATACTCTAGCATGTCTGCAAAAGCCGCAGCAGAGAAATTGTTAAGGCGTTTCTCGCACAAACCAATCTGGAAGGCCTTTTAACTGCATTCTGTATGAATTTCAAAACAAAGGATTCGGAAAAGATTAACTTTTAGGCTCTAATCACTAGAATCCCTACAAATTAGAATAAGATTCTTACATTAATGGATATGTAGAAGGCCTTCTTGACAACTTTAATTAATAACACCTTCTAAATACCTATTTTATAGGCCTTCTTATAGAAACGAGGGGAGCTTATTCGTCGTCAATAATCGTCAATAATCTTCGTCAATAATTTCACTACAGCATTTTAGTAAATTTTGCATGCGTTTCGGCTTAAAAGAAGGCCTTCCTATACAAATATTCCGCTACTGGTCACATGAAGCTACACAAATTTCAGCAAACTCCTCCACCGCATCGACACTTGGTAACTTTTGGTCACAAACATGCAAACGCACACACATAGATCCATATAAGCAAATGTACAGGATCCGAAAGTATCTGTCATTCATTTTTATGTGTTGTATCTCTGTAATTGCTGGTAATAAGTGTGGTATTGTTGCGAGAGTTGTGTATAGAGTGTCAATTTACCATAAGCATTTCTGTCCATAAATGTTTTATGTTGTGCTGAAGTCACTTTGGTCCATTGCTATGAATATGAACAGTACAAATCCAAAGGATAAGAGTAATATTCACCACATAATATGAAACACCTTTTACGTACCTTTTCCCGAATCACAATTCTGATAACGCCTCCATACAAGTACAATGTTATACTGGAGCAAACGATGTCGTTCTTCTAATTGGTACAAGAAAAACATGTTAGGTTGGGATTAACCAAATTAAGTTTGGTTCCATTTGAGGTCAGCAAACTTTCCTGTCAAAGAGCCAATTCCAGATCTTAATTAATCAGCCAGACAAAACCAATAAAAAAAAGTATATAAACACTAATTATATCATTTTACAAGTTAAATTCAAATAAGTTCGAAGAATTAAAGAATTACTAAGTTGAAAGAAATTGTTGTTTCTCTGATATGCCAAAATACCGAATTTCATTCAAAAACTCTATGGAATCTACGTATTTTATAGATTCCTAGCAGAAATTACTGCTTCTCGGGGATCTGATTTTTTATTGCTAACAAAAGAAATATAATTCAAAAAGTGTTTTCAACATGCAAATATTATTCAATTACATAGAAGTCAGTCACAAGAACACTTTCACAAGTCAAAACAAAACTAACAACTTTGCATATTCAAATTACTTTTGGGTTTATAGAAGTGCTTCCGGTTTGAACCAGATTCAACGAACTTAATACGGGCTTATCATAGAAGAGATGGTATTTTTCGCTGACTTTCAAATGCGAATGAAACTATGCTGAAGAAGTAATGGAAATGTGACCCTACAATGAACTTGCATTAAATTGCACCCAATTCATTGAAAAATATATGAAAAATTCGAAATTATTAGCATTATCCTCATATCGGTAAAGTTTTTTTTTTTAAATGATTCCAATATTAGACGCAATTTTTTTAGAATTAACTAGCAAAATCAAAATTTAATTTGTTTTCACTGAAATACAACGAGAAGTTTTAACGAACAATTGTGTTTTTATTAAAACCAAATCCAAAATATTGCTTGATAATTCGGTGTAGGGATTATTGAGTTAGTGGTAATGTTCGAAAAACCCGAATACTTATATATGGGGTCACAATTTGTGTACCTTTATCCGAAGGAACGAAGAAAAAACTGTAACATAATATGCAATACCATGAAGAAAATGTTTAAAAAACCAAGTATCTTTTGACCAAATTCAATTCATGATCTACGAAACTTTATGCAACTTCTTAACACTTGTCGTAGTCTAATATTTTCAGGTTTGAGGATTCATTTCATGTCCATCATGTCATGTAAATGGGTTACATGTCCGCTACCAATTCATAGATTGCAATTACCTAATTTTTGGTCCATTGGTTTGCTTTGTAATAATCGGTATAACTCTGGTACCTTCGACATAAATTTTCTTGCATCAGCTGCTATCTAGGCTTAGAAAGTTTCTCAATGTTGATTTTGTTATATTGCACGCACACTCATTTGCTTACCAAAGCAATGAAGTAGCTGAGATTAGATAACGAAGGCTTATTTTCAACAAAGTATTATTTCAGTTACAATTGTGCTTGAGTTAATTTTTTGTGGGAATTATGAAAGCTCAGATTGATGCAGTAAATATTCTTAATTCAACATAGCTTAAAAACGTGAAGGAAATGACAATTTGAAAAGAGTATTTCTAACGAGTCAAAAACATTTTGCTATCAAATTGGTGAAAACAAATTTGATAACCCCTTTTCCTGATTTGCTTAAAAAGTTTTTGAAATTCTTAAAGTGTAAGGCCAATTTGTCAAATAATTGATATTTACTTAAGCTCAATATTCTACCCAAAAAATGCTCCGATACTATCACAATATATTGTCCTTGTACTGTATCCATGCTGAAGCTTTTAAAGGCATCTGAGTGTGCATAATTTTTATCCACTTGTGCTGTTTCACTTATATTTGTAACAATTTAAAAAAATACAATTCTTTCCACATGAAAATGCGTTCGGTTTTCCTTTTTCCTACCAGTTTTATTATTCAAATTGAATTTAACATAAAATTGTGCATATGAAAAGATTTTTTATTTTTGCATTTTGGAATAGCATTTGTCACATTGCGTAGATATGGACATTGCATTCCAGTTGTCGGTCTTCTGTTCTCTTTTCTACATATCCGTTCAATGCTTTGTCCTTTTTTGTGGCACATCTCATTCCGCCCTCCCTGGGTAATGGTGATTCCTTTGATTCTGTCATGTAAAATCTGTAAAAACCGATAAATATTCACTCCATCAAAATGGGAGATTGGGGAGTTCGATGCAAATGTGTGAACAGTTTTACATTGTTACATTGTACGAGACTATAGGAGAGAGTAGTCACACATATATTTACATTCACACTTGCACACAAAGTTAGATATGCAGATACCATATGATCGCATATGTTTGCTCATGGCGATGCAGCGTGATGGCAGGGCTTTAAACTAGTGAATTCTTTAAATACTGACAGGCCAGGGTTGTGAGTGCCGTGCCAAAGTAAACCCAATATTTGGAATTATACAACTAAACTTTGGGGTATAACAATTGCAAATTAAGCGTGGCGTTTACATGTTGATTTTTCCCCCGAACACCTCTAGCATTGCGGTTGAATTTTTAAATGATTTGGAACGAAGGCAACATTTGAAGAATTTCGCGGTGCCTGCTTTACTCAAAATATGTGCACACAATCGTTCGAAATGGTTTGTTTCAAAAACATGTGCAATAGATTGTTTTGTTATATTTCATTAGATTAATTGATGTAAGATGAGAGGAAGGACAAAGATGTGTTTTACAGTCTGCACTAAGAACTGACTCAAGCAAAAATTTAGTAACCCTGTAATTTGTTTTACACTTTAGAACTTAATTAGGCACACAATCAGATCTTTGGTTTTTTTATACGGGAGCTTATGAAATTACAAAATTTATACAATATTTTCAAAAGTATACAAACGAGAAAAACGAAACGAAAACAATTACGAATTTTGCGACTGTCAATGCCTTGTGAGAAGAGTGGACCTTCACAAATTAGTTTGAATCGACTAGTAATATTTGATCGTGTTTTTGTTTTGTGCTTGTTTATGAAACTCTTAAGTAATGGACAAAAAACATTTAACTTATAAGATGTTAAATTATGTTTACGACTAAAATAAAATTGCTCCACGTAGTATAGACCAGGGCTTCCCAACTTATTCCGACTTACGTCTCCTCAAAGGCAAGTGAAAATCACCGCTCTTTTCGCATAGGTATGTGGATGAAAATTGAATAAGAAGTTTTAATGCACATGTTGCAACATTCGGATATATTTTCATATATTTTAACCAAAATTCTTGAAGACGTTTGAAAGAACTTTGTGGCAAATAACACACTGTGGTGGTTGTTCTTCTTCCTTGATTATTAATGTGAGTCCAAATGTCATATACTCCTCATTAAATAGCCTCTTTTTTTTTTTTGGTGTCATTTTTATTAAAACGAACTATGGAACTCACTGCTAATCAAACTAAAAATTATTAAAACAAACAACAGATGATTGACGAGAGGGCTGGTAATCTTGAGCAGGGATGAGAAAAACCATAAAAGTACTGAAACCAAAAAACATATTCCAACATTTGGTTATAAATAATAAAAAATCTCTGATTTATGTCTACTTCATTAAAAATAAAGGTATGATTCTTAAATGTTTTAATGACCATAAAGTTGAAGTAAAAAACCCATTACAATGCGAAGATGAAAACTTTGCGGACGGACATTGGTGGCGAATATATAGCGGCAATGAGATGATTCAAATACTAAAGTCGAATGGAATAGTGCATCGCACTTTAATCCCAAATATTCCCAAATAGAACGGGCTTGCAGACCGCATGAAATAGAATCTGCTAGAGAAAGCACCAGTAATGGCAAGAGATTCAAGTTCACCAAAACCATTTATTGTGGCAGCTATCTCATAAATTGTTTTTTTCAAAAAACACGGAAGAGATGAGGTCAGAGGTAAACGGAAGAGATGGAAGTGGGACCCTAAATCTGAAAAAATTATATTTTTTTGAGGGAACACTTCGGCATCGAAAGGGCTTTGAGTTTATAGGTTGAGCGGAAAGCAAGTTTATGTCTGTCTCTATGTCAATGAAAACGAATTATATTATTATAGGCAAGATCCGCTGGAAAAAGTTGTGGAAGTTTTTCCCACATACACTTACATCGTGGGCTCATGCGAGCAACCTGGGGCATGTTTTCGCCTATGAACAACTGCTTCAGCGACAAAAAAGGAAAGTAGTTTCTTCATCATATTGTAACAGGTGATGGAAACTTAATTCATTACAGCAATTTAAAGAAAGTCATGGGGGCTGCTCAATAATGCTCCTACGTCGTCGCCTCGGTCAAATATTCACACTGCGAGGGTTATGCTCTCTATTTGGTGGGGCCAGATCGGTATTATTTATTACAAGCTGTTGAAACCAAGCGAAACCATCACTGGGGATCGTATCAACTTCAATTAATGCAAGTGAGCACGAATTAATGCGCAGAGGCACAAAAAAGTGATTCACCAGCATGACAACGCTCAGCCTCATGTGGCCAAGCCTGTTAAAACGTAAAACCTAGAAACGCTGAAATGGGAAGTCTTACCCCATCTGCCATATTCTTCAGATATTGCGTCGTCCGATTATCACTTATTCCGTTCGATCGCACACGGTATAGCTGGCCAGCAATCCCACTCATATGACGACATCAAGGATAGCCTCAAAAGATGAAAGTTTTACCGTAACGGAATTCGAGCTTTGCTAAAAATATGGGCAAAAAGTAGTAGCTAGTGATGGACAATACTTTCAATGAATCATTTGCAAACATGTTTTCGTAATAAATTTGCATTTTTATAATAAAAAACAGCGAAAACAGTCGCTCACCATACTATAATTTAAAATAGAAATATGTTTAAAATTCATTCTGAGCAACTAAAGTTTGAAATAAATTTATGGTGCTTTTAGCCAGCACTGGTCCCAGTTTGTGAGATAACACCAAAGAGAACTTTGGCGCATAGAGTCGTATTCCATCTACACCTTAGTTGTGCAATCAACTCAACTAGAATGGTTATTTTATTTGCAGACTTACATACATATATAATATTCGCATGATCGCGCCAATGTTAAAACAATGTTAATTTTTTCCAAATTTAAAAAAAATTATAAATAGAGTACCTAAGTTAAATGCTATCCTTTAAGTTAAATGCTCCACATGTAAGAATTTGCGCATTTCATTGAATTTAACACACTGTAGTTTTAGACCCAAATGGCATAATATTATAAACCACTAACTTTCAAATTCGGAACTTAAATTATCTTTACCAGACAAAGGTTCAATAGGGCTTATACACAAATTCGCTTATATCTAAACGCCTCCTGAAGACGCATTACTTTTCAAGAGAGTTCATAGCTTTAATCAATCGACCTTGTACAATGTCATAAAAAAATTTAAACAAATTTTTTTCCCAAAGGAAAAATTATTTATTCGGAATACATATCATGCCAATGGTTGATAAAGGTTTGTCCATACGAATATTGATTTTTGAGGCTAAATGTTCATTTTGTTTTATTCAGAGGTTTGGATAATTGGAGATATTTGTGTGAATTGTCATAGTTGGTTATTTGTTTATCATACAGCAACAAATGAGCACTAAAAACTGTTACATAAATTAAATATGTTGATGAATAAGAGGATTATATGATGTCCATTCATCCTGTATTAAATAATCACAGCAACTGAGCTATTTGGTTTGTACGAGGTTTAACAGTTAATTTACGAGGTTTGACAAGAATGGTGTTGTATTTTAAGAAAATATGACGGCAATTAGTTCGTCTACTGTGTGATCAGTATACGAGTATTTTGATACACCATTTTTACCAAATGTCAACAAACTTCTCTGAAACAACAAATCTGTTTATACCCAAAGTCGTCAAATGAAAAAACTTCATAAAAATGGTTGAAATTTTTTCTTTCTTGTCTAAATGAAGCAATAAATACACATTTTGTTGCTGCTGTACTAGTGATCCAATATCGAGCAGAAAATTGATATTCCACTTATTTGAAGATTAAAAAACATTATTGATAAAGGTTGTTGGCTACTCAACATATTACATCACATATTATCAACAAAATATTCATTATATTTGAACCCGTTATAATATTCAATTTTTGCAATTAATTTGTTAACGCATTTTATATAAATAAATATATTTTGTGAATCCATAACAATATTTCCGACTCATTGGAGGGAAATGCTGAAGGAATTATCTATTTCTAAAATCAAAACAGTTTGTTTGCATAGTGTTACAGAATCAAAAACATGGATGCTGCTTCCTCATTTTTTTTTAGTATATTAAATCTTTAACAAATTTGAATACGATGTTATAAAAACGCCAATGTTGTAAAAACCAAAAAAATGACCCTATCCTGTTTATCTTCACCAAAACTAACATTGATATAAAAATCGTGTTCCAATTGGAAAATGTATCATTGTTAAGGATCTTTCTTTCGCTTTTCAGAAAGACCTTCGGTGTTATGGCAGTGTTTGCTCATATATTAAAGAAAAGTCCAATTCCATGTAATCTAATCTACATATATAGTACGGGAAAGTGGCACATATGTCGCTTTAGATAAGACTGCAATGAAATATGCCACTGAAATATCCCACTAATTGCTATTGCTTTTATGATATCTCGTATATTGTAATAGATTTGAGAAGCTGAATGCCAGTTTTTTAATTCTCCATGTGTAATTTATTTAATTATATTTGAAACGTTATTTAAAAATCGTTCTTTTTTGTTACTGGTGGAATGCTTTCTAATCCACTTACAAATAGTCGCAACTTCAATTGCAATTTACTTAGATATGTAAATTGCTAGAACAATGTGGAAACCTGACTCGGTTCCCAAGCATAAAAGTCATTCATATCAAAATTTGTCCTGGAAATCAGCCAATCAGTGGCATTAAACTAATTCTATCCTAAACATGTTGTGATTTACCGTGACTTCATTAGCCGATCCAAGGTTTCATACGATTTGTAATCCTGATGAATTTTATAAATGATTCATATCCTAATGTATGTGTTTATGTCATTAGAACATTTAAGAACATTAGACTGGAGAACAAAAATTGTGTGGCTCCTTTGGAGGAATAAAAAATGCTCTTTTGTTAAGTTTTTAAAGTAATCACATCAAATGGTGTGATTTCCCTAAATTTTATATGACAAGATGTCATATATACATCCACTTTTTGCATTGGGTTCACTCATTCAAAATTTGCCAGCAAAAAATAAGGAAACAATTATTCCAATTAGGACAAAAAGTAGTACAAGGATAACTTATAATTTTGTTTTGGATTCAGACATCCTGTAAGGTCTTTCTTTCTAAAACCTCCTTAACTTTAAGGTACCTAACTCCTTTAAAATTTGTAGCTTAAAAGGCAGGCTACGGGAATATTTCAAATTATTATTATTGAAGATCTGCACCTTTAGATTTCACTCAAAAATAAACAAAGCTGCAAATAGAGAAGGTAGACAAACGAAAAAAATAATAAAAATATGCACCGGAGAATTTTACGACATCATTAAACGCATTTTGCACCAAATGTATAATACAATTTCATAATCGAATGGGTCAAAGTGGCTAGAAATTATTTAAAAAGTAAATAAAATAAAAAATTCTCGGCATGCGGTCAAACAATTCTTCACAAATGTTATGTGTCAAATTACCCAGAAAATTCATATTTAGCAATCAAAAAACGTTAAGCACAGTTACATGTGATTACTTTATTAAATGTGAGACAATGTTTCATTAAATTTTGAAATGTTCAAGCTTCCACCCAAACAATCACCGAAATTTCCATTATTTAACCTCGTATAATTTCAATACGTTCGCACTAACATTATACACGCACAATTCTATGTATGTCACTCATTACTTTATGCGTACGTGTGTATGTGAGCATGTGTCTATACGGCGGCTGTGGGGAACAGCATTCACATTTCTCATAAGCAAATTGAATTAAATGGAATTGTGAGTAATCAGTTGGTGGCTTTTGTGACGTATAATGAATATTTATTATCAAATATTCCACATACGCAACCTGGTGGCAAAGGTTTTACGGAAAATTAAATAAAGCAGACTAATTATTGAGAGGAAAAAATTAATTAAATTCTATTGCTTAGATGGTGTTGAAGGAAGACGATATGAAAAATGTTATTTCCATAACAGACATAGACATACGTATAGTAAGTGAAGATGACATTATCACAGTAATCGAACAGGACATTGATGGAGAGTTCAATAGAAAGATGAGAAGGAGAATGGAAACAAATGTTGCTTCAATATAAACGGCAAAGCGATTGGATGAAGGATTCTGTTGCGGTAATAGATTAATTTATCACCAGAAATTACCGGACACAAACATCGGGTTCATTTCGAACTAGTAGTCATTTAAGTTGAAGTCTACATCTTAGGTCGATTACAAATGTTATAATTTAAAGTTAAAAATCAAATGTGGTCTAATATATAGCCTCCCTTTATTTGCTTTCGTCTGCTTTTTTCCACATTTCATCCATTTACCTTTTGGTCAGTAACCTTCCTCTACCCTGGCACATGTAATTAATGTAAAGGCAATTAATATTAATCAGGCGCCATAAGCTACGAATAATTTATTACAATTTAACTCAATCTCCTTAAGACTTAGCTGATGTCGGCCCATTTGCGTAAAAATAATAAAAAAAATACCCGGCCTGTGTTATTTGAATTTCTCTTTCACTTCAATAGAGGTGTGAAATTTAAATAAATTACTGGGAAACGTGATGAACTTACTGTGTATCAAAGTAAAATCTGATTTATATTTTGCAATTACCCTTAAAATCTAAGAAGATCAGATAAAGATTAAGCACGTTAACAAAGTAATGGTCACACTATTAAGTGGAAAACGTCTTGACTTTTGTTTCAAATTCACAAAAAAAAATATGTGAGAACGAGATAAGAGAATCAGAATGTAACAACACATTTACTTGAACGTATCACTGAAACCTAATATTTTTTATGAATGAATTTTAATAATCTTTTTCAGAATACCTTTTAAAACACATTTCAGTCCTATTTCAAAAATTAAACATATTTTGACTACAACATGAAAATAACGAATTCTGGCATAATTTAGAAAGAAGCATTTTTTCACCCCTGCACAAATTTAAATATAATTATTTATTTAAAATAATAAAATTTTCACCGTGATATAGGCAGAATTAATGGCATTCTTCTTTTTGGCAGTAAATAGTCTAGCATTTTTTTTGCTTTACTAATAGAAGTTCAATAATGGTTAGGATATTTAGCTATCGCTCCTGCTTTCTTACCTAGATAGCGGTTAAAATGCAGTACGGACCGCTCTTGGAAAAAAAAACTCACCTTTGAAACCATCGCAAAAAAAAACGATGGTATCTTGCTCGGGAAATTCAGTCACTCTCGATTACGCAGCCCATTAATTTCATTGTCGAATACTATATATGATGAAATATTAACAACTATTTATGCAACATGATGCGGTGTGTTGCTTATGGTACGTCAGTTTGATTTCTGGCATAGGGACAACATTTACATACTGCTTTCAATTAAATGCATATTTCAAATTATCCATTGACGCATATTTATGCCATTATTATTAAACATGAGATGCTTATTACGTCACTACATCCGATCTTAGTTCTGTGGCTGCCAATGGCCACTAGGCTGATATGAGAGTAGAGTTTCAGTAATAAATATTACGTATGCATTCTATCATTCCAACTAATCGCATCGCATTCAGATGGGATGTTCTATAACGTTATCAGAGAATGCTTGTCCGAAACCAAACATAATGTACCAGTTGAGGATACTAATTAAAACATTTTTAAAATAAACTGTGTCTGTAGCTGATGCGAAAACAGCATTGCCGGCTCACGCACGTCATTCTATCAAAAGAAATTTACACTTTGCGATTATATGGGCAATATCGAAATGATTCAATTCATCATTGTACGCAGGAATTGAATGATTCCGCTACCAGTTTACACCCAATTAAGAGTATATTTTTGTCTCCTCATTTATCTTCGCCTATTGGATGCACGAACAAAGTTAAATAAGTTCTTTCGAAACATCAAACATTATCCCTGGGTACATTTTCTGTGTCAAAAAAACAAACAACTATTCAGTAAAACACAAGCGAGATGATGAGGCATATTGGCGAAATCAAAGAGCAATAACGCAAAGATGTCGTTGGGAATTTTGATCATCTTTGAGCCAACGAACCATGCCAATAAATTTATTTTTATAAATAATATTGTTTCATTTACACAACACTTCGGCTCATCTTATTGACACAAAGCTTCAAGAAAGGGATCTCTTTGAGATTCCGTGTTTTCAAGAAACTATTTTACGTATTTCTTATTCAAATAATCCCCAAGACCCTTATTAAAAATTTAAGCACAAATATGCACTCACCTCCTCACAAGAATACCTAACCCAAATATGATTTCTTGTCTCCTTCGGTTCTGATCCCGTTCTAAGCAATTCCTGAATATCAAACTTGTATAGTGCCATTCCTATTCGACTGTTAGTGGTTATCATACAATCAGACTATCTTTAAATGCAGTTGTCATAAATGAACATTTTAGATCTTTTTTTACACTTTAAAAGAATCAACTCTTTTCCATTTGTCAATGGCTCGCTCACTATCATTGTTCATTGAAATTTTCATCACCATTATATAGTTGGTCAAATCCATGTACCAGCTTCCATTTTGACCAAGCCATAGCGGTTACATACACACATACAAGCAAACATACGGCCAGAGTACATAAAACATATGAACCGTAAAGTGCTTACACCAACCAGTAAAAAGACGAATGTATTCCAAAGATACTTTATAGGTTGATGGGTCATGCGGCGGACTGACCCATACCCATTCCCAGTGGGAAATCATTTGTAGTGGAGTGAAATGGAAATCGAGGATACTACAATGTTTTCCCCCTTTTTGGGTATTGGGCAAAAAAAACACCAAAATTGCACTTAGCAAAACAAAGAAACGAAACCGAATTGATGCACCAAAATGTAGAATCATTTTCGAGAAATTTAGAAACATCCCGGGCTGAACAAGTAAATCCCACACACACACACATAAGGATAAAGAAGAATATGTAAATGTTGCAGCGTGGGGTAACATGTGTTACAATATATGTAAATGTAGTCTTGTTCGCATGTATATATGTGGCACTTCAAACTTGTTATTGGACGGAAGCGTCTTTTTTTTCGGTTAAAATGTAATCGCTTTCGTTTGATTTGGGTATTATGGCTGCGAGGTACTATGCAAATATGAACGTGTTTTGGATTTACACACAAAAACCATGACCCATTCATCCCTGCCAAACAGTCAGCCAGCTAGCCATCCATCCATCCATCACATTCATCCATTGAATTGAAGCCATCCATCTATCGATTCAATCGACCAAAGTAGAATGTATCAAATGAGCGTTTAAAGGGATTTATCGCCTGTTTAATGCCTTAATATTGAGAGGCACCACAGCCATTATCCGTTACAGGCTCTGGAGTGTACGAAAAAGGCAAACATTTAATCAATATTTTATCATGCTGAACCCAGTGACAATTTGACACGTGTAAACATTTGACTTCTGTGGGAACTTTGTAAATAACTTTGTCCCGAAATTGAGATTATTTAAAATCCCATTTGAGACCCGGGGCCCGGCAAACAAGATGGCTGCACAGTCACAAAAAGACATAAATGGTACATTCGCTTTTGTTTGCTTGTCGGGCGTCAAGGCCAATGTGTCAATTTAAATTACCAATATTGCATCGCTTTATGGCACTACACGAAATGAATAGCCCCAGGCGGGAACTGACAAAAGTGAAGATAACAACAAGTAGATGAGTATCCCCATAATGTAGCAAAAACAACAAATCACTATGCTTTAAAAACCCCTTTGCCAGTCGACAACCTCACTTACCTCACGCCATATAACAAGTCTGCAAAACAACGCAACGAACGCAACGCATCGTATCACATTACATTGCATATGTTGAATTGCTCTAGTCTTTGCCATCCAATCAGTCAATCCAACCGTCTGTCCATCGTGTGTGACCAATCATTAGAAGGACATTTCTATGTGTCACCAATGTAATTTTCTTTGTCACCCGCTCCAATTTGTGCAAGTTTTGCCTTCTTCTGTGAACAACAGACGTTGTTCATCGTCATCACTTTCTAATATTACATTTGAGCTTTACTATTTCTTCGTCTATTTTCGTCTCTTTTACTTGTCATCTAACTTCAGGAGATATTTTGATATCAATCCATTTCATTTCTTCGATGTCCTACATTCTCTATCTGCCTTTGTTACAGGGAAGGCTGGTGTGGTTGGTATCTACGGTTTCATAGTTATCATGGGGAACATGTAAGTCTAAATATCTATGGACACGCAACTTAAGGATATCCATATAGGTCCCTGTACACAGATACACATATCTGCCCACATTGGTGTAGTGATTCTTACATAAATACCTAGCACCACCTTCATGAGACTTTACACCACATCAGGTGATTAGGAACCTTAATAACCTCATTTCAGGCGTTATCGTAATGTAGCTTATTTAGAAGCTTGTTGATCTTCACAAGATCGACATATGATGGGCATATTCGACAAAAAAGATGTGGATTAAATTTTTCATTGTTGCTTTCTGTAATAAATAGTGTGCAATAAATAATTTAACTTATGCACTTCTTTCATAAAAATATATTGCAAATTCAAGTTAACGAATAAATTTGGAATTGTAATGAAAGCTTGACGCCAGTTTCCATTTCTCACATGTTATAAATGTTGTCTTATTTTTCTATATGTATATAAATGATTCGCTATTCGTATGTCCTTTGCCAGCTCTCGAACTGATTGAAGAACTTGATTGAAATTTTGCATGTGTTTGTATTCCATATGTATGTTGTTAATTTTGTTATTAGTAGAACCCTTTCAAAACAGTATGATAGATGGCGCTGTTCAAAAGTAAATGTAATTGGAAAATTGATATGCAATTTATTTCTTTATACCTATATAGGTATATATATTTTTTTTCAATTTTAATTAAGCGAAGTTTTCTAAAATCTAATAGAGAGCTGGAATTTACATCAGATTTCCTGACATAACGTTAAGGGCTAATGTCATGAACTAAAGTCGCGAAATTGGAAATACAGTGACTCCTCGATTATTATAACAGTTCGGAATTGAAGCTATTTTAAATACCTCAGTACTTGCTAAACTGAGTCAATATTTTAGTGAGAACTAATCAACCATTCATTCAATCATGTTTTTTTTACTAAATATGTGAACAATATTCATATAAATTGAATTATTGTGGAAAAGGCAAAATCAAATTCGGGTAGTTACAATTGTGCGAGTTTATATGGAAACACCCCAGATACGAGCACAGTCCATTTGTATTTCGGACTTCCAAAATTCATAGTTTTCATTGCAATTATATTTAGTATATTTAGTTTGATTGTTTAAGGTCGAAACTTACTGAAAATATGCCATATAGACCCATGTTTTCATATTTCAAATGACCAATAAAGCTTGTGCTTATCGACCCTACAAGCCAGTATTGGCATAGAAATTTGTTCGTGGTTAACAAGTTTATTGTAAATTGTAGGGTCTGGTATGAACCGTACTGAACGCAAAGTGTATCAATCCATACTTTTATGTAGCTCTCATAAAGAACAGTCAATAAGTTTGCTTTATAAGCCATTGGTTTCTTTGACATTTTCTTATATTTTGCACTTACATTTCAATATGACATCGATGTGTTACTGCTAACGTTCTTACAGAATTTTTTTAGGTCTGGTATTTTTTTAGCTCAAAAGTTAGTTTATAGGTAGGTGATCTTGAACGGCAATAATGTAACAAGTGCACCTGTTCAACTTTGCTCTTGTCCAAATCTTTTTATTCGGTCTATGGGGAAATTTGCATGGTGGCAATCGTATACAAGCTTAAATACATAATATTTTAAACATACAGGATTTATTGCGTGAGAAATTGTTCGTGAAGCGAAGGGCGTAGTATTGGTGGTTTTAAAGCTGTAAAATAGATTTTTCACCTTCGGCCCACAAACGTCGAATGTATGGCAAGAATTTTCGAAACTACGGAATATGGGTTGTGGATAGTGGATAGTGGATTGTGAAATATGTACAAGGGACTATAGGTGAGTCACATAATTGAGTAGCATTAATGGCAGGAAACGAATATCTAAAAAAAAAATATGGAAACTGTGGTCCTACAGAAGAGCTAAAATATTGACCGTTATATCCCGTTCTAAATAGAGTCCCTGATTACTGAGCAAATGGGACAAGTACAGTAGGTCAAAACTTACGTACCGGCATTTATTGAAATCGGTTCACTATTGAAACCAGTTACTAGAATATATGCTGCTTACTAGAATATATAGAATCCATATAGGTAACCGTGACTAAATCGAATCGCAAGTTGGTCGAAAGAAATCTGGTTGGGTATGTTTTTCAGATACATAAACGTTATGGATCTTTGTTTGCAAGAATAATTTTGTTTACAAAAACAGCTTTGTTAACAAAACAGGATCTCCATTGAACTGGCAGAATATGTGAACTATTCGTGGCTAGTGTTACTTCATTCATTTACATTCTTAAAAGTTTTTATATCCCAGCTTTTGTTGGATCAAAGCAAATGAAGAGTCTCTTTCACAATTCAACCGATATAGTTCGGTCTTCTTTAACTGATTCGTGATGATGACCTTGCCTAATTTTCCCCGCACGTTACTTTACCTGTTATGGTACCCCACTACATAATTCCTCCCTCCACCAACGCAAATTTGATCTAGAAATTTGAAATTTGAAATATTTTCATATCATTTGAATAATATTTTAGCCAAGCTGGTGTCAATCTGTCAAACTTAATAGTTATAACTTCAGCTGTGTGGAGTAGGCTGTCCCAACACATTTTGCGTCATTTTACACTCAAAAACTGACGAACTGAAAATGGGCAAAATGGCCACGAGCCTTCTGGTGCCTCCCATACATAATGGTACATAACAGAAATCTCTTTTACATGATTAACTCGAATTAATAACTAACTTGTGAGGTCATAATATCTTATACTAATTAATAGAACTTGGGGCAATCTAATCTACCCTTTCCGAAGCTAGTCGAAAATCATAATCATAATATTTATGTACAAATTGTAAAACAAATCTGTTAAATTTAAATAGTGACACAAAGGAGAGAAAAATTTTTAATTCATTCATCTGATTGTAATTTCTGTATTAGTTAAAAGAAATATTAAGTTATTCGTTACCCAATACAACGATCAAATTCCTATTGCAATATGTATTCAAACATCTAAATACTTCTTTTAGGACGCATCAAACACACAATTACCTAATGCCGCAAACCGAAAGTGCCCCTTTTTGAGCCAAGAGAAATGTCCAGAAATGTCAAACATTTCTTTGGGCGTTAAGTTATAATACCACGCATGTTGGTGTAAAGTATGATAAGATAACTCCGTCAGCTCTGTTTAGTTTACTCAACAACTTTAAACACATATTATTATTACTTATTTGCCTTGACAACTTGCTTCACAGTGACGAAGTGGAATCACAGAGACGAATTGTTTTATTTTTAACATACGTAACCAATCTGAACTTTCAGAAGAACCACTCATTGCTCACGTTCTTGTGCTTTATTTTGTTAGCATTCACATCACTTATCCTGCCTGATATAGCGTGCTGATGTGGTGTGGTGGTTGGCTTTGGTGGTCTTTTGTTTGCCATGACAACTTGTTGTTTTTTGAGTTGTTGTGAACAAAAGAGATTTTAAGACTATTAAATTAAATCGTTGAGTTTGTTGTTGTCACTTTTTATACTGTCACTCTCAGTTGGCCAGTCTCTACATCTCTCCCTCTCTCTCTCTCTCTCTCTTTCTCTCTCGCTCTCTCCCTCTTTCTGTCCCTCCAGCATACTCTTTCCATTCCCCTGACTGCAATGCAGCGCTATTCGCGTCAGTTTAAAAAAATAGCTGGATTTTATGTTTTTATTTCCTTTATAAAATTGTGACATTTTTCAGGTTCTTTTTTATTTTTATTTCTTCTGCTGTTATTGCGACGGTGGCAGCAATGACCGTCCTCCCGCAGGGGATTTCATGCGAAACTCGCAGGATAAAAATATGGATTTTCGATTCCTTTTTTTCCTATTTTGGCCACACTGGCAACGAGAAATTTGGAATAAATTTAATTATTGAAAATCCTTCATGTCACACGACACCGCTTATAATACAGCGGCGGGAGTGAAGATGATATTTATTGACATTTTTCAATATTCATTTTGATGCATCTGGTTCTGAAATTTATTACAAACAATTTGTAGTACATATTGGTTTTACACATCGCAGTTTGAGGCAAATTTAAAATTTGTGTGATGAAAATCTACAAAATCTATGTCATTTTAAACAGAAGAGAAATGTTTTTTCTTTTTGTCGGATTGAAAACTACATACGAATATAAGTAGTGACCTCTTTAGTATCCCACTAACTAGTTCAACCAGTTTCAATATAAGAAATATTGCCTTAGTGGAATCCTGCATTAATATTTCTAACTATTGCGGTTATGTTGTTGTTGTTGATAAACGTATGCTCAATATTATGGCGACAAGAATAAACATAGTTATCCTTGTATATGCTGATTTTATTTTCAAATGTTAAGAAGGATGTAGTAACATTTCTCAGTTTTCTCCTAAAGGTGTCTAATATATCAGCGTATGTCCAGTCGTGTTTGTTTCAGTTTTCCTTATAATCATCTCCAACAGTGGTTGAGCGACCTGACCAAATCTTCGTTGGGCATGAAATGACTCGCTAAAATAAAAATATCGGTAGGCTGTCAGCACCCGCAGTTTTGTTGTTGTATTTAAGACGTGATACGGCTAAACTTGTTTTGGCTCTATGGTGGGTATTCTATTCCATTGTTGATCCGGAACTAATAACTCGATATAGATATTACCTATTTTCAAATTGGCCATATTTCAGAAATGGCAAATAGCAAATGGCTAGTAGTAAGGCCGAACATCTCATGCAATAAATTTCCAATTAGGTCGCTCTACATAAGAATACAAATATATTTCGCAATACAATCCCATATACTTTTGGGTACACTTCATTACAATAAAATGTATACTTTTATTTAAAATGAAGTCTGTAGCTTTTTCTTTCTCTACTTTTGCAAAATAATAACAAAATTAACTGCACCAATACCAATATAATATAATATGTAAATACTATTACCAAAGCACATGGTTATGATATCTTTAACCCCACTCGGTTGTTAACCTGATCTTCACAATTTTTTCTTTCAAACTGAATAACATTTCATTTTCAACCGGCCTACTCTACTTCAATCGACTGTTGCCTTTTCGAATTTTTGCATTACAATATGTGTAGCTTTCAGTATGAACTGCAATAGTTTGTATCAGGAGCTGAATTTAGGAGCCACGTTTCAAATATATATTTCCTTTTAGCACAATAATATTGTCATATGCCTCCAGCTATTGCTGCTATTGCAAAGCATACAAAAAATAAGTATATATTCGATATGCTCTAATATATTCCCCAATTTCATAATTTTTGGCTTCAGGTGATGGTTTTAGTCCATCATTTACATTTAAGTTTCAGTCACTCAATCAACTGCTACAACGCTTTTAAGTATACAGATTTGTTGCCTGCAGGTATTTCAATATTGATAAGCAATCTGTAACTGTCTGTGGAACAATGGTTTGTATACCCGACTATCTTTAGCTTGACACAAGTAGCCAAAAGGTATCCATTTTTGATATCATGGCGATACAACTTCGATATTTATGCAGTTTTCGAAGATTAAACGATCCATACTATTAAACCTTCATCTAAACTTAGCTCATCATGGATGACAAGAATAGTTGGCAGGTGTCAGATGACTTTCCAAAACATTGAAGAAGTAACTGAGTACTGCAATTCCCGCTTCCATTTAATGAAACCGTATTTTTAAATCCTTAGCTCTTTTAAGAGCGCAGTGGGGGTTGCCAAAAAAAAAAACTTTCAGGACGTACTCCATCACACTCATATCTTTCGAGTGACGATGGGACAAAAGAATAAAATAATGTTTACAAAATAATTAATCATATAATGTAAAGCAAACAAATACTCACCTCTATGCTATAATTTGAAAACCTCTATGGTTTCGTTAAGTCATCCCTCATCACGAAGGGGGTCCTTAAAAAGACCCTGACAATGCCATACCTATTGTATATGTATGTATTGACGCATGGTCATGAGCCTAGTGTGTGTGCTTGTGTATGTTGGTGTAGCCACAGGAAAATTCATTGTTTCTTGGAATTAAAATCCATTATTCCTTCTAATACACCTTAATGCTGGGTAGGCTTGATGTGGCTTTAAATGTTCATTAGATTGAAAGTTACGGAACTAAGGACCTAAAGTAGTCTATGACTATGGTCTAAAAGGGCTGAATTGAACGGCTTTTGGTTAACACTTTGTAAAAGCGAAATTACTATTTCTAATTGTTACACGAACAAAGCCACTTGTGGAAAGGTTGGAGTTTGGAAAGGTGTCATAAATCAAAGTTTTAATTATGCTTTAGGATGTGGTTGGCAACCTTTATACGAGCTAAATTAAAGTGAATGTTTTACGTTTTGTTAGGGGTTAATTTAACTAAGGTGATTTAGTGCAATTTAAAACTATTAATTTTACAACGATTAAATACAAATTACATAACTCAAAGACGCAACATCAATAGATTGACTGAAGGATGATTAAATACTTTTCTCCCTAAGTCTCCTCAAATAGAATTATCAACTTACATAGATAACAATGTAATGCATATTAAATTCAATCCATTTAATTTGATAAATATATGTATTTAAAACCATTTGAACTGATTTTCTAATCTATTCATAATCAATTGTCTCCACATGTTCATACATACCTATAAATTTTACCAGCAATTTTGCCAAAGGACACTTACGCTCAATATGTCTTGGTTAATACAGTCGCTGCTGTCAGCATATATCACACTCAACATTACCTCATTTATTACCAAGTAAGACACCTAAACTAATCGTTTATAATGATAGGCTCGTGTATTTTACGTAGTAACTTTCTCCCAAAATATTTATGGGCTGCATCGTGATGAGCTCAGATGCACAAAATCATATACATATGAACACAGTTGTGTCGTACTTCGACGATATTTATATTCAGATATTTCATTTCAATTATTTGGACAAATAATTTGAAAAATGTGTGAATTTAAAAGTTCCAAAAATTAAATTGGCAATGCTAATAATTATTTTTTTTTTTTTTTGAATAAAATTCACTTTTCTCCATAAACTGAGCATTGCGAGATTGGCGAATTGCTTCTTAGGAATTTAAGATACAGTCATTTGAGAACTTAACTTGAGAAATTAATAACTTATTTAAAAAAAAACCAATAAAATTAAATACAAAATATTCATAATAAGAAAAAACTTCATCATTATGAGACAAAAAAATTTAAACAATGAAAAATTTCTTAAATTATAGTAGAACTGATTTAAATTAAATCAACTTAGCTTCAAGTATTTTTAAATAAATGCACTCGAATAATATCTATTCAAATAATATTCTCTGATTTACTAAACCCAATAGGATTTGTCATTTAATTGAAGAAAATCGGATGAATGAAACTAAAATTTAAAATTTCTATTTTAACTACGAATATAGTGTACTTTTATTCCATGATACTGCCGTTCTTATGATCAGGTTCATGCGGCGATCCACTCATTGCATTAGCAACTGTTTCGAACAACTGAGTAAAGGAAAAGCCAGGAAAGGCTTCTCAAAGTAACATGCGGAATCGTCATAATACTGTAGACCCCTTACAGTGAATCCAAAATGGAAACCATATGTCCCAATTTTATTTATGGAATTGAATTTAAATGTACATCATTGCGCCTAAACAAAAAGATTTGGTGCTAAGAACTACTGGCTAATGCATTTTCACTATTGCGGGACTATTGCGACTATATATATATATATATATATAAGTATATATAAACGGACCACGGGAAAGTCTGATTTTCATCTGGGTTATTATGTTTTGTAGACTGATGTGCTTTTCATTAATGGCTTCTGTGTTGAAGAGTTAAACAGTTAAAGTTAGACATTGACACAAATTAAGGACAGATCTGCTTGAAGTTGACTTTTCTTATGAGAAAGGACTGATGTCGAGTGAACAGAAACTAATAACTTTATTAACTCGTATGGAAAAACTTGTTTACATTACATACTGCGTACATTTTAACTAGTTCAATTAGTGACAAAAATTCAGATCTTGATGTGTTGACAAAAAAAGTTTATTTGCAGACAATCTAAGTTAAGTTAATATTGGGCTCCTTCATGCAGAACTCCGGATCAATGTTTTTTAACGATCATTGATATTTTATTAATATTAATATTAGAAGATGGATGGATTAGCCATGCCTTTTTGGTACATCGCATCCATACGACCATTTTAATCCATGTATTTTTCGCTTCATACCTTTCAAACAAATGTGCGGAATTATCACGCATTTAATTAATATAATTCTTAGAATGGAAATAAATGATTTATATCTTTCATTCAAATGTAAAAATTTCTGTCAAAATTGGGGAGACGTTAAATATTTCCTAAAGCATAATGTGAGAATGAAAATGGACAACATTGGCAAACTGCTTCTGGTACCTTCAGTAGAAATTCACAGATTTTTCAAGATTACATTTTTCCTCTGCAATATTATTGCATATTATTTTCTTAAAGTAGGGAAATATCAATCAAGTAAGCTCGCCTTTTCTGCTGCCTTCTAAATTTAGTCGAATTTTTGCCTTTGGTGATCTAAGTTTTGAGTTTTTGTCAATTGTTTTGTACTGTAATGATTGGTAACATTAAAAAACAGACCAGAAAACCAAACTCTCCCTCTCTCTCCCCCCCTTTCTCTCTCTATATATCTCTCCCTCTCCCGTCACTGGTAACTCCCGTACAAATCGCTTAATTTAAACTAGATGTTCTCACATTCGTAACTTTTATTCAAAGTAATTTGATACCCATCTATGAATAAAAATACTGCACAGCCACTGTCCATATGACGCCACGTATATAAATTGTCGGATTAAGTACAGATCAGTATATCCTCTATAATTTTTAGGAGGAGGACTTTAGAAAGTTGTAATTTTGTTTTTTTCTCATTGTGTTTTGTGCCTCCACACGTTCCCCACACTTTGCTATGATGGAAAGGACTTTGAGGAGAGGCATCTTATATGTAATCCCCTTCACCTCACTGGAATTTTTGTACTGGTCTCAATATCGACTAGTATTCCCTGATATAAATTTGTATTTTCTCAACATGTGTAATATGCATTGATTTTTTACAGGATAGAAACGATTACTAGTGTTCAGCAAATAATAATAATAATAATAATAAACTGACTTTCCAGCTACTGTTTACTTCCCAGTTGATATCATTTTAGCATGAGTGTTGCAATAAATTATATCGGAATTAAAGTGATTGCAAAGAACAAGAGTCCGACTACCTCTTGCAAGAACTTAAAAAAAGTAAATTAATCTTTTCTAGCTAGCATTTGAAACTTTGTTGCCAGTCCCCATAGCAAGAAGTCAATGGTTTTATAGGTAGTAGTCATGACTTCCATTTTCCACGTTATTTTATTTTACTCCTTTTAAGGATATCACATTGCCCTTTGTTCATCGCTATATCCAACAGCTTAATATCTCTTGTGCGGAAATTCATTTCTGATAAAAAAAAAAACATATTGGAAGTTTGCTTGAGAAATATTACATTTAAATAAATGTCCGCCTTAAAACGAATCTAAATTTGACTGCGACCCTTAACATCACAAGTAATAACTAAAATCAGTTCCATTCCCCCATCAAATGATTATGGTAAACATTATTTTATCGCTATTTAACATTCTTAAATACACTCAAATCCATATGTCGCAATCTCGAAAATTTGGATAGAGCCAGAAATAAAGGACGGCAACAAATCCGTTTTAATATTTGTCGCAAATATTTGGAAGCTGTGTCATTCTTGCTCTTCTTCTTTTTTATTTCCTCCCTTTGAATTAAACCAGTTTTTATCATCTTAAGTGATTACAGGAAGAGAAAAGTAATACAAATAAAGTTGAATATCCTGTTGTTTAAACAACTGTCCAGGATGTTAAACTAGCACCAGCTACTAAAGACTCTGATATTTTATGCTGTCCACACATACGAGTACTCTCACATACATTAATAAACACATGTGTATTCATTCATGCACTTACGCTCCCACTAATACCTCAATGACACACACTAATACTTGGAAAGTGATATGAACTCACCTTTGCCATAAGTAGCAATACCGGGTAAATAGTAATACAGGGGGCCATAAAAATAACGGCATAGTTTAAAAAATTATTAAACTGATATCAATTGAATGCATTTTTAGAAAAATATTACGAAGAGTAAGAGATCAAACCACTGTGGCTTTGTCCGTATAATTTGAAGAGACTGAAGTTATGTTAGGATGCAATCTGACATCAGCCATTGATTTCAAGATAAAAACAAACTTATCCGGGAATAGAAAAATAGCAATATCTTGCAAATTAAGCCCCATGAGTTGAAAGCAAAAAGCTTCTATAGGGAAACATCAATATGGGCTCAAGTAGCCCAAATGTGTCTCCTCAATTTAATTTTATGGCAATTTCAAGTAGATTATTGGAATAAATTTTTCAGTTCAACATGAAATAATTGAAATTACCGGCTTTAGTGCGATGGTTAGAACACCCGACTATCGCACATATAGTTGTGGGTTGGGGTTCTAAAAGAACCACTAAATTTTTCTTTGAGCAGTGGTCACCTCGGTCTGACCGAACACACCGAGTAGGCGAGAATCCGTATGTTTTTAAAAGACTCTCAAACTGACGTTTGAAATTTTCGTTAAGCAGTAGGTCGCATTCACTGAGTCAAAAAATAATCCACCATTCATTCATGCGATGCAAAGGAAATTGTTTCAGTGGTAACTAAAAATTTGCTTTAATTTTGATAATTTACCAAGTAGATCGATTAAAAAATCACATGTCAAAAAACGTAACTCTTCTTCGTTGCTAGATTCTTTTGGCTTTGCGTTCTTCGGAACTATAAATAAATGCATTTCTAAAAGTGGAGTTTACCTCAATATTAAATTTATTTTTTAATGTTTTTTTTCATAAAGCTAAAAATGATACCATATTTTTGCCTCCACCCTAATTTTTTTTCATTTGCACGATATTTACTCGTACTTATTGTATTTTAGTGCGTTTTACCACATCGTTTTTTGCTACTGTTTCAAACACTAGTTTAATTACATATATTATTTTTACTAGGCGGTATTCATCGTCTATTTGTAAGTAAATCTGCCACTACGCCACATTTAAAATGGTGTCTATTCTACTTATAAAGAATCGCTTTCGTTGGTATTCTACTATACTGAAGTACCATCCCCTATGCCTAAACTTTCGTGCATCACTGTAAGCAAACGAATCAGCTTAAACAAATATCAGTGACTATCTGTGGCCATGTTCAGATAAACACACATTCATCTATACAGATTTCCGTTTTTAATCGTTTCATATAAATGTGTGGGATTTTTTTTATTTTCTTTTCAAAAAGCGCATGGAAAAATCAACCTGTATTCCTATCTGTACTTCTGTTTTGTCAAGTATGTTTGCTTGTTGTTATTCCTGTTTGCCATCATTCTGTTCAGTTTCTGTGTAACCATTCGGAACAATTGCATGAATGAATGAAGGAACTAAACTGAAAAGAGTTACAATATTTACTTAAATATGCTTCGTATTCTGCTGTTGCCGCTTCTGCTCCTCCGCCTTTGTAACCAGCCCATGCAAGAAAATGTCGCTCCATATCTCGAACGTAGTAAATAAAATGGAAAATTCACACACACAAGTGCAAACTGAAACTGAAATAACGTGTATAAAAAACAAACTTGAAAACAACAACAAATGACAGTGGCAGCAATATGAACGCACTCACGCACACATACACACACAGGCTTGTACGATAAAGCTGAATAATAAGAGAGCGAAAGATTTTACCATCAGCAAAAGATAGTCACAGCTTTCTAACACATGCACTCACTGAAGATTGAATAGGTGAGCAGCGAAAAGAGTGCAGGGGACTAGACCGACTTTAATATACCCTTCATCACAGCTTATTGTGGTCTTTGGCATGTGTGTAAACGCACATACTCGTGCTACTTTCCTTAGAAGTTAAGAGGTTTTCAAAAGAACACCATTTTCGCTGTTTACTGAAATGACAAATGCTGGGAAGGAGGCATGTGAGAGGAATGATAAATATAGACTGAAGCTAAGATGCTTCTGTTTTAATTTTTATTCGTTCTTCTGAGTTAAGATTTGGTAAAAACGATATTCCTAAAATTATGAATCTTTGGATAAAACGAAACTTGCCCAGCAATGGAAAATCCAATGTTATCTTGGAGGGAAATAGTAAATGCTCTGCCAGATAATCTGCCAGGGGGCACCTGTAATGTAATGTAAGTGCACAATGCTATGATCAGTTATTTGCTATACAATTTCGAGCATTTCTGTAGACAAATAAAGCGAAAAATGTTTATGTTATTTGCCATATGCCCCATGTATAGTAGTCCTATTTGGACTACTATACTAGAATTCATCGATAAAATCCACCATAACCAAGTGAAAGTGTGTGATCACATTACATTACAAAGTAATTACATTTTTTACAAGCAATTCGATATGAAAAATTATCGGCAATAAACAAATCGGATGCGAATAAATGATTTATCGTTACATAGCAGCTAATCGACGGCACAGAATTTTGATGGATTGGACAAATAGCTTGAAAAATCTCATATCTTAGAGTGTAAGTAATTGTTGTAAGAAAATTTGCAAGAAATTTTTAGATGGTTAGAATCAAAATTTCTACCATTAATACATAGATTTTTCTCTTCGTACATTATTTGCTAAGCCAATTGAAATTTTTAAAGTATGAATCAAGAAACAAATTGCTCTTCCTTATTAATGAACTTGCATGTAATTTATTTTCAGTCTCGTTAAACTATTCCGAACGTCAGTTTAATAAACTTTTACTAGACTTGTCAATTACTCGACTATTGGAAGTATTTGACAGCATAGTGAGCTGATCGCTGCTTAAAAAAAGGAAAATGATTGGGTCGAAAGTAGAACCTACGATCATACACAAGACAGATGTGTTGACTGACCACCGAACCGCAGACGATCACTTTTTCAAAAATATGATATCCTATAACAGTGGTTTATAGCATCAACATAAAAAGTAAAGACCTTCTAAATCGTTTTTACAGCTCGTTGCAGTAAAAAAAATCATCATCATCATCTGCGGCATCAATTTATTCCGAATGACATTGGTATTTATATGTTTACTCAATTATCTGCACCACCATGTACATTTTATATACCGGTCACTTTTATATTTACTGCCCCAACCATATATAAACATACATATTCGATGCATTCTCTTTGCAACCCACAAAGAATTGCTTTTACTTTCAAGTTGCAGCATGTTTTCCATTGACGTTTGCCGTAGTTTACACCCTGAGAATAGCTTTTGATGTCCCTTTTTGGTACATCAGTCGAGACTTGCTGGAAAATTTGGGAATCAGGAATCGGATTCTGAAACACAAAATCTGTTCGTCCTTAATTTGACAATGCTGCATATTTGTAGTACATTTGAAAAAATTTAATTCAAATCCAAAACAGCGTTGGTGGGTCATTCTTAATTTGCTCCTCATTTGTCATTTTTATTATTTAATTCAACATTTAATTTGAAAATGTTATGTACATGTCTAGTAATTATTTGACAAAGTTTTATTCAAATTACAAAAAGTTTCACATGATATCTAAGAGTGTTGGACACTCATAATTTGTTTCCGTGTTATCGTTTAAAGTTTTGGGTAATTTGAAAATATCGTATATGGTTTCATTCACATTGCAAAAAGTTTCATTTAAGTTGCAAAAAGTTTTCTTCAGACAATTTATAACTCATTTCATGTGGCATTTAGCACTCTTACAATTTGTACAACATTTCATTTGTTCTCCAGAAGATTTCATTTCATGGAGTCAAATTGTCAGGACTGTATTACAAAAATAAAAACAACGCTTAACTTACAGTTCCCCCAGATATGAATCGATATTAAAAACAAATGACTTTTTATAGTCCAGCAACCATATTCACTAAAGTTGGCCCAAATTTGAATTTAATATCGTGGGGCCTAACTTAGTCTTATAAAGAATTAAAACAAGAACGGTTTAATATTTTGAAAAAAAAATCATGAAAAGTAATTGTATTCGAATGTTTATATTAAGCAAACGACATCTTATATAAATAACATTAAACCAGCTGATAATTTATATTACTATTTATAATTTTTTGGCCAAATGTGGCATAAATTTCACGGCTCTAAATAACTATTGGTGAATGTGAATGGATTTAGTATTTCAAATTATCAGGCAACACACATAAGAAAACACACTAATTTCACTTTAGAAAAAATTTCACTTTTTAATAAAATAAAGTTGTACTTTTTCCCAATTATATAGTTATTGAACTTATACATTGTTTGGAACAAACTATCCTAATAGCGTTATACCGATATTCCACGTTTATAATTCAATTTGCAACAGTTGAATGAAATTGTTTGAAATATCACATGAAACGCAGATAATGCTAACTCTAATTAAAAATTAGGAATATTTTGAATTATCCGGTGAAAAAATTAACCAAAAAACAGCATACAGAATGCCTTCTGGGAGGCTACAGGTCAATCTCTTGAGTACCTTTCTTAGCTTATAATTAGTTCAGATCATATTCATCCTCGCTTCTAAAAAGAGTCATATGGCTGTCTCAATACGGTCTGCAAATGGAAGGTCTCGATAATCTGCCGCCATGTGCAGTTTTGAAAGGAAAAGCCAATTGTCCCGATATATCTTGGTACAACAGACCAGATCAAACGGCTGAGGTCAGAATCATGAAAATTGAAAAATGGAATTCTGCGAAATTTGTTATTTCGAGAGATGAAATTAGGAACAAAATGGGGCCCAAAAATGCTACCCTTACCTCAAACAAAAAGAGAAAGTAAAAACGATGGGAATGGAGGTGTATATCATTGAGGCTAGCTTTTAGAAGGGATCTTTCATGCTTTTAAGAGATAACATGGGAAGAAAAGGAGACAAAAATATCACAACTGCCTGTTAAAACCAAACAAAAAATAGACTGCAAATTAAAAATGAAGAGATCTAATAAAAATAAATACTTTAAGACGTCAGTAATGGACAAAATTGCAAACGCCTAGTTCGATATATATTCCTCTTGCAGCTGGTGCGCATTAACAACAGTTCTACTGAAAGGCGAAAATGGGAAATTTTTTAAATTTGCATTATTATGGGGTAGAAGAGGGAAAAATGTCAAACATTATATCTACAACAATAAACAACACACGACAATTTTCTAAATGTTCAGGGTGAAAAACATGCTCATGAACATTAAAACCCCAAAATAGAATAGTTTGTTTTTAATAAAAATGTGTAAAGAAGTGCGCTGTTTCATATAACAATATGGGTATAAGATTATAGAGCCATTCTAACACTATTTTTTGTTTATTTTACACTTTTCTTATTTTGCATCGATCTTTACTTCACAAGACAGACAAAACAATGAATTTAATGTTTAGTTAAAAATTTAGGCACCATTTTTTGTACAGATGCGTATAATTTGTATTATTAAACAAAAGAAAAATAATTGAAAAGAATTTGGAAAATTTGCAGAAATCAACATTAAAATAATTTCAATATCTTGTATTAACGAAAATGTTACATGCGATCTTCAATAATGCAAAACCAACCCTACCACATTAGGTGATTAAGTTAAGCATCTTTTTGAGGACAAATATATATTTTATTTAACTTCTTAAATTAACTGTGATTGTGACCTGTTGCCGATTTATCGCTTTTAAACTGTGCATTTATAAGAGACATTACCCATTTCTCTAAGACGCATCGGTAGTAGAAAACCAACCAGGTTGCTCAACTTGATGCCTTCCCATTTTAACTGCCAGCAAATGGAAGTGCGATGGCGCTACCAGGGAATATTTGAATATTTAGTAAATTCTGAAAGAAACAATGCTTCTGATTATCCCCAAATGAACAATAGCCTGGAAGAAAAGCACTCTGTGTTGGCAAAAAAAAAACACAACTTTTATAAAACATTTAAATGTAGCTGGGCGTAAATACGACATGAATTCCAAATATGACAATAACGATATCCAAAAATGCTTATATCAACTAAACCAACCGATAGAACAACCATTTAGATTTATCGAGTAACTCCAAAAACAAGCATTCTTATATAATACACACAATACCGGATACTAATTCAGATACTTTTATAAAAAGTTTCCGTGCAATAATGTTGGAGTTACTTAATCACGCAAAGTATCTGCCAATCACATGTATGAAACTCATATAAGCCTCTGCATGATAGTTTGGTAACGGCAACGACTTTTCATGCATCGAATTGTATGGGATCCCCTCATTCAAAAACAAACGATATGGACTTCCGATGTCGGTTAGCAGAGCAGAAGTAAGCTTAAAGCAATCTGTTGGCAGGTACTTAAGTAATTGCATATAGTTTTCACAATCAGTTAGATAGAAATATTAAAATCGAACAATTTATTAACGGAAAATATCCAAGGTACTGCTAGATCTTTTTCCTTTTCTGACTTACAGAAATTATAGTTGTTGCATCAACTAAAACGCTTGATTGTACGGCTGGTTGAGGCCTCAGGCTTTTGAAAAACACAATCTCCGCATTAGTTTTGGGATAATGCGTCTACATTTAACTCTAAAAGTCATCTCTTTTTTTCTTACTACTCCTTCCATCCCCCTCCCCTTGGGGACTAATGCCGAGTATGTGCCTGTCACATACTCCATTGACAAACTAGCAATAACCACAAAATGCAACCAATGCATCTTTAGAAAGCCATAATATATATAAAACCATATACTTGTACATACATAAGTAGGTAGCAGATACTCTGTTTCTATATTCCTTTATACTAAGTTTTCTGTGGTGCATGAGCAAAATGAAAACATTGTGTGTTTGTGTCTGTATGTCTGTGTGTAGTTAGAAAAAACACGCTTGCAAAACAGATATGAAATTACGTTCTTTCATACATTCTGCACGGATACAGACGGATGCGGATACGGCAAAGGAGGCTATTTAAGATTGTGTAACTAATCACAGTGCGAACAGTTGAAGCGCAACTTTTGAAACGGAAACTCAAGTGGCATGAAAATGTAAGAGCAGACAAATCTAAATCCATATGAAGCGGATATAAGTGATTTATTAACAAGCAAATAAAATATGAATTTTGTTTCGAAATTGCCAAAAAAAAAAATCAAAGAGCACAAAAAGGCACACACTCACACACAAAATATGGCAAATATGTTGCAATACAAAAGAGAGAAGGGAAACAAACAAACAAAAAAAATCAACGATTTATGTTTATCCAAATAAGAGTTGATATATGAACTTGGATTTTTGTGTGACAAAATATTATAAATCATTTCGGGGATCCTTTGTGGACGACCCATGCACCCCTTCCCCCTCTCACTCCCACGTTCTTTACATCTCAAAGAATTCTATGAAAGGATATAAAAAAAATTGTCATGGCAAAAGTTTCATAATTTGTCAAAAACTTCTGCGACTCTGACTGTGACTGTTAATGTTTTCTAAATTGAAAGAAAAATGCCAACACTGAACGAAACAGAAAGAAACATTCAAAGCAAAAAGTAATAAATCTAAATGTAAAAAAGAAGAAATCTTAATCTAATATAACCACAACAACACAAACAAAATGAAATGTACACAATTCAACTAAGTGACTGCCAAAATTTGGATTATTGAATAGAAGGGAAGTAAAACAACTCTACGTTGGCTGGAGCTGACACCACCCGCACGTTCAACATCAGCCAGCCACATTCAGACTGAGACAGAGGGAGTTTTGTTATTCTTGAACTGTATGTTTCGACTGCCCCATCTCTTTACTTTAACGTCGGACTAAAATGCAGCCAGCGATATGGAATTAATTCCAACGGCTTCGTAGAAGGAGCAACAGATAGATTGTGAACGACTGTGAAATTTTAAGTGGTTTAACAGCGTCTTGGTCGAGTTTAGGTTAGACATCATTGACGGGGATTAGAGCACCGAAAACGTGATGGAAGGAAACGCAGGCATACGAATTGCAAACTTTAATGCTAAGCTGTTCCAATTTGACGACATCGTTTGATATCGTAATTGTGTTTCATTGCATTTTCTGTAGCCTTTTTACACTTAAGTCCTTCAAGGAACTAATTTGTATCGCTTGGAAGAGATGTTATGCAAAAGAATTTAATTAGTCTAATAATAAATTTATCAAGTCAATGGAGATAATAATGTAATCACATCAAAAACAAAATAAAATCATAAATAATAAATAATCAAATAGTCAAATGATCAAATCGATCAAATCAAATATTTAAACAAATTCAAACATCCAGTACTCAAGGTAAAAATAAATCAAATAACCAGATCAATTAAATAATCAAAATTGTGGGCAACGTAATGGAATTGCGATAAATGTGCACCAAAACATGAGAATATCTTGAAGAAAAATGTCAATGTGTTGTGCCGTATTAAATGTTTTATATGTTTTATTCATAATTTTATCGATTTTTCCAAAAGTTTTTGAGTATTTAGGCAATAAATCGAGTTGGTAGTAACCGATACCGATCATAAGATACATTAAAGTAAAGACAACCGACATTAAACATTGTAACGATTTTTTGCAATCAGTTGCATCATTTAATTATTCAAACATCCGGAAAAATGTAAAACAGTCTTCGAAGTTCAGTTCCCCTTTCTTAGATAGGATCCTGTAATATACAAAAGAATTTGACATATTTTTAAGAACAACTGGTCTTGTTATTCCACAAAAATATAACATTTTATTTTAACAATTTTAGTTTAATCATCCTAATAATACAAACATTCTTCTGAATTCGGTTAATTGATTTAAGCGGAAAGAGGATATGCATAATAACAAACGTTTCCTGCCAAGCATTGATTAATTCTTCTTTTTATAACTAAAGACTATACTGAATTCGACATTGGTCAAAAAATTGATTACTCTCATACTTTTGACCTTTACACTGTCATACTTTTGCTCATTGCCCTTAAAGCACTCAATTAATTCCAAAAACAAAGCATTTTTTATACATATCATGACGTCACATTGTGACCGCATCAATATGTCGATATAATCGACATATGATTCTTCCGCTTAATCTCCACTTCAGCAAAACAAGTTTTGACAGAGTTTCAAAAGACTGATTCTTCTAATGAAGATTTAGTTGGAAAACTTTGCTTGCTAGAGCATTTGGCTCATCAGCCCAATATAATTCAATCAACGCTTGCATTGTAATCTAGTATTATGCACTATAAAAACAGGTAGGAATAGCGTCTGACACAGTTGAACTTTCATCCGTCGAGAAAGGGCGTTGTCATTAACCATATTATAATTCATGCACGATAAACCGACTTAACTCGTTTTTCAGAGAAAGGAGGGCCGTGTACATAAATATTTATTAAAGGTTAATAAATCAAATTTTCATAACAAAAACATTCTTCAAACATTCAATAAATTATTTTGGAAAATGTCCCCATTTTTTATTATTTTTCAATACAATATACAAACACAGAGTATAAGTTGGGATGGAAAAAATACTAAGATATTCACATATTTCTGGAGTTGTTCAGGATAATGCAGTATTCACTTGCAAAGCCAAGTATTCATTTACTACACCTGTTTCATCTGTGGCCCATAATGCCATTACAGCTAATCTATTGCTCCATTTTCGCTGTATTTTATTTTATTTATTTTTTCATTTAAGTAAAGGAATTCATTTTTAAATTTTTTCTTTTTTTGGAGAAAATATTAGAAAATATAGAAAAAAAATAAAATAGAGTACAGAAAAAAGAACAAATATGGACAAATTCTAATTATAAATCGTATTATCTTGTAGTTATCATCAATTTACATACTTCTAATATTTATTTTTTTCTTTTCTTAATTTCCAAAACTTTCCGGAATACTTTTTTGTTCCCTTCCTAAGGTTTTCCGAAAATATAACGCTGCTTATAAAGAATGGACAAGCATGCTGTTCGGCCGAGACCGCTACAAAATTGTTCATGACAGTGAAAAGAAATGATTTAGGCTTACAGAAGTTTGTGCCAAGTCCATAACAAAACTCAAAAGGGTCCCTAACGTAATAGCATTCGTTATTTATTGCAGTGTCACACGATTATGATGTCGACTTATTGAAGTCCAATTGCAAAACAGGAAATATTATTTCGCGACCCATCCCTTCCAAAAGGTATACTGCTAGTAGTCAAATTCCCTTACTCAGTATCCGTGCAATTAAAAGTAGCCCGGTAGAATTGTAGTACCACCAGCACAACAACTCAGTTGTGGGAATGGTTGACTTGAACAGTAAATTTATCCATAAAGTTAGGCTTAATTTCACTCTTAAACCGAACTGTAAAATGTAGCAGTTGCAGCGAAAACCTTAGGAACTCGTATAAAAAGTATATATATGAACATATATTTATTCATGATGTACAGTTTGTTTTCCTTATATATCTGTTCAGGATTTTATTCAAAGTAATATAAGTGTTTTTTGGCCTTAAAGGCTTAGTATTACTGTATGATGAACAAATAAATACATAAAAGGTTTCTGTCAGTTAAAAATAAAATATTGCTAAAGTACAGGCTGTCAAAAAATATTGAGGATTATTCAGTATCAGTGTAGGTATATCTATGTATGAGGTAATAAAACTGAACTTTCTTGGCATTTGTCACACTCTTCCAAATGATGGAATTCAAAAAGATGTATGAACAGTTTGACATGCAATGACCCGTTTCAAATTCATGGGTCAATTGTAATCATTACCTAATTAATTTGAATTCACATTTTATAAAGTCTTTTTGAATTAGAACATATTTGTGCATATATATTTTCAAATGTGAATCAGTCGTCAGCTTAATTTGCCATAAAGTTTCATCAACAATTGTTTTACACTTTTAACTCATGATCACTGGGCGAAGCTTAAGCTTTCAGCTCATTTTTTTGCAATTTTTATAACACAGTTTTTATATTTGTGTACATAAGATAGCAACAAAGAGTTGACACAATTTTGTACAAATACTAAAAATTTCACATAAATTTCTTTTTATCTACTACGTCACAATCGAAATTTTGTGATTTCAAGCCTCAATTCAATATAACAAATGAAAATAATATACAATATCTCGATTTCATTTCATTTTCACAATGTCTATTCACCCCTGTTTTTATCATGTACGAAGGCTATGCACAATTGTGCTTGAATTCCCATTCAATTTTCCGAATATAAATAACATTTTCCATGGAAATCATTTGTTTTGCATATCCCTTCCTTATGGGGAAGTTGCTGATCGATATTTGTTGTCTATTTATTTATGCACAATTTTTGTGAAATAAAATACAATATCTTCAAATGCCGAACACCAAACGGATGATACTAAAGTGTGGGTGGAGTGAGCGTGAATTCATTTCGATTGAGTTGCAAACATAAAGTGTTAGATGATTTTCAAATTTTTGTACTTTGTGAAAATAATATCCTTAAGATGCTTATTGATTGCTCAATTAAATAGAAATAAATACCATAATAGCTAGAATTTCAAAGAGTTATTATGAGTAAACAGAGTGTATAGATTTTTATCAGCAATGAAACAAGAAAAGTAGTCAGAATGGAATACTGACTGTATATAGTCATTTTATTTAATTCGAATCGAAAATACTATCATAAGTTAAGCTGTTGAGAGGATTTGAATGACAGAATAGCTCGATAGTAAAATATCAAAAGGAGGGTTAAGAGGTCCATATGCAGGTACTCGCATCCAAGAGCACGTGCCAAACTATATTCAAATCTGTATACAATTCATAGTTGCTTTTGGTTATAGGAATTTATGAAGAGATATAAATAGAACGAATAATAAATAATTGGGGATACCGGTGAAGTTTATGCAGACACCACGTCTTAATTAGTAACAATATTTAGGGTAGCGGACATAACGTTCAACGGATGCGAAGTTAGACAGCTACTTCGATATAAATTAGTTTACATTTGAATATTAAGCGATCATTCAAAAGTATCCAACTATCTGATGTGATTAGCATTAAGGGGATAAGAAGCATTGGTATTTGCTAAGTTTCAGTTCAATGGAAAAAGGAAAACCTTCAATTAAATGAAATGGAACTTTAACCAACAACATTTTCATATCACTCCTTCGGATGAAGGCAAAGTTGGATATGTGCTCATTTGGAAACACTTTATAGTTATAATCAGTAAAGGTTGACTATAAAATACCTTTTCATACAAATATTTGTTAAAACTCTACTTAGTCTAGAATATGTAGTGAATATACACCAATTAGGCGTCATCCAGTAGCATCTTTGTCTACGCTTGTTTAAGTACCGTACGAGCACCTTTCTGAACAACTAAAGAGAACTGTCAGTAAAGCGGATTTCAAACACAAAAACTGTTGTCGTTTTCATTTAATTGATAACAAGGTAGAATATTTGAAATAAAATTGATATGAAATTAATAAAATTGTATTTCGTAGTTATTTTTACAATGCGATTTATCCAATTTAGAGTACTGCAAGAGCATAATCATCAGAATATTTCGCGGTACATGATGCGATATTGTTTTTTAGTAATTAAATCAAAATGTGTCTACATGAACATACTCGAAATTTGTTTGGAAACATGTCAATGTTGTTTAACTGACATTTGAGTCTCCTGAACTCTTGTACATATTACGATAATTACGATAATGTTAGCCTTTTACTAGTCAAATATAGAGAACCATCAGATGGAGACACTTTTTCTGCAAGGAGTTCGCATATTCAAGTTTCTTATAATGTTTCGAGGGTCATCGAAATTATAAGGAATTCCTATGAGTATGAGTGTTTATCTATGCCGCAACATTGAAGTCTGTAAGTCGGCTGGAAATGTTTTCATGTTGCATCTCGTGATACTCAGTGTCCTTTAATGTTCTTAATATTCTGTCAATGATTTAATTATGATAGACATCTTTGTATTGCTTCCATGATCTTCCATGGCGCATCATGAATTGAGAGTTCATTAATATAAACCAAATTTTGCTGAGGCATCGACTTTTTGCCCGTTCGGTTCACCTTCGTCTGCGTCTCCGCATCTTGACATGTTAACATCTGTTTGTCTACTCTCGCTACATTTTTATGTCCTTTTTTATTGACAAAATTACCAACACGAATATGAAAATTATCAACTTAAGCGAAATTGACAACAAACGACTCCCGCTGCTGTAGCCAGACAAAGAAGACATTTTTCATGTTTTATTAAAAAATTCCTTAATCATCATAATTATGAACAGCCTTTGCGCTGTTGCTTTTACTGCCTACCTACACCCAATTACGAAGAGAATTATCGTTCTTTTTTTTCTCATTTTTGCGCCAGCGTCTTCTATATCTGTTTGCCCACTGGGCTAGGCCAATGATTAATTTGATGTCTCAAAAGAAGAAAAACTGTTGCCAATATCTGCTGCTTATTGGGTTTTATTAAACATAATGATATGCAAAATTTAATTTTTAAGGACTCCTTTGTGCTGGTATTATATGGTACGGGCTGGTTAAGTTGATGAAGTTATACATAATATAATTCACTTTATCTACTCAATCCCTCCATTTCTGAATCTCTGGCTTTGCAAACAATTGCACTTATGTGTAAAAGGATAATCAGTTATGTATAAAACAATTAGATAGGATATTTCAGCAATTTTATTGCCTGTAATCAAGATGATTCTAAGCAACATTTCCAATATGAAAATTAACTATTACTTTAACTACAGTTTTCATAAAGGTTGAAGAATTTAAAGTTATAATAGACATTTTTAAATCAGAACTTATACAGCACACGTTTCGTGAATTAAGGCAAACTTGATATTCGGTATTAACCAAATTGGGCTATTTAGTTATTGATATGCATATGTTGCAACCGTACAAATTCTTGTGTTAAAAAGATAACTACACCATTTCTAAGTGAAAAGAAGGAAATACAAATTTAAACTGACATTTTCTATATATACTATACTATAGCTTGAGCATTCTTCCGGAAGCTGACGTAGTTGTCAAAATATGATATCTAGATATTTAATGTATTGAGTAAAAATTTCTTTTAATGCTCAAATTTTCCATAGCGTTCAACCAAAAGTGAACCTCGATTCAATGTAATCAATATTATGTAATTTTTCCAACACAAATATATCGGTTAAAGTCGTGTAGAACCTAAAGCCTATAAACAGTCGCTTTAGCAGATAAGATTATTTTACATATTTTTAAATGCACCAGCTATCCTAAGGAAAACTGCGGAGGAAACCAGCTACAAGATGGTTCGATTGACATCAATTGCTCTTAACGTAGAAAATAGTTCAATTTTCCCATATGTCGAACTAAATCTCGATAGTAACGATAAAGGATAACATTTATATCAAAAAATATTGTTGCGAATTTTGATCCAGTTCATTACTTTACTTGGAAAAAATGATTTGGTTCATTATTTTCTTTGCAAGTAGAAAATATGATTGGGTAGGATTTAAAACTGTTCGGTTTGTAACTGGTTTGTAGCCCTGAACATAATTGTTAATAGAAAATAAAACGAAAGTCGATGTCATTTATTCTGATTTTGGGAAAGCTTTTGGTGCAGTAAATCATAACATATTGCTATGCGAACTCTTATATTCATCTATGTAAGACGAAGGTTCTTAAATTTTTTTCAGAATTAAACAAATAGGAAAGAAATCACTTTAATCATGTAGCCAATTGTTCACAGTTTTGGAAACAAATTTTCCTTTTAAACGTCTTAAAGATCAACGAGTATGTTTCAAGTTGGTATCCTTCCATTTTAATACAAAGAGATGATATAATAGTAAGAATTTTCATTTGAATTAACCGAAATACTGTATCATAACTTACTCTCTGAATCTATCCATTTTGTTTTACCTACAGTGCTGGAGACGTTTTTTTATAAAATTATTGACGTTTAACACTTAAATAACATATTGGCAATCAATTGGTCTCAAAAATCATGTTGGTTTCAAAAAATTAACTGGCTCATTAACTGACGTGAACTTCTCTGCTGCAAACTTTGAGAGATTGTAGATATTGTTTTTAGATAAATTTATTTATAATATTTTCAAAACTGTTTGCCCGGAATCTGGTTTAGTCTGATTTAGTTGAACTCCGTGGCATGAGATTTGCATCTTGATCGTTTCTGTTATACAAATGTTCACCAAATAAGATACAGGAATAACGAACCTATGACAGGATGTCTAAATCGTTGCAGTTAATAATGTACTCAATAATTTTTATTTGGAAGGACGTAAATACAAATTAAACTTATTTCAGATTGTCACCTAAAACTACGTTGAGAAATGTTATATAAATTAATCCTGCTGAAATTATATACATCAGCAGACTGTGTAAATAAACTAACATGAATATATGTATAATAGAACAAGTATCACAATTTAACTAGATGAACAAACCAATTCCCTAATAGAATTCAAATTTCAAATTTTTCTGAGTACAACTTACAATATCTTCAAGCTTCAAATGCCAAAAGATGTGAAACATAAAAGTGCCAGTTTTGTAAATCTACAATGAAAAAGCGTTCGCTTTCCCTTGTGAGTCCCCATTATTATAGCTGGACGCTTGGACGTGTGTAGTGACGCATTCTAGTGAAGGATATTTCTTAAATGAACTTTGACTTTAAGACAACACATTGGTTCTTTAGCAATTGGGAATTTCCTCAATCATCAAGCATTGCAATAATGCGTACAATTTATACTCCCAGGGAAATTGATACTCGCTTAAGTTGAAAGCTGGGCAGTGCACGAGTGTAGTTAACAATAATTTAGAAATTCCCATGCTTTCGAGTCTGCCAGCACATTCACATTTCCGTTGTTCTTCTTTTTGTCTCTTTGCAGAATCAAAATCTTCCATTGTGAGTGTGACCTGAAAAAACGGACCAACTATCAGGCCACCTCGCTCCCTACTCTCCTAGTAAGAAAGACAGAACCGGGAATTGGAAACTAATAGCAACAACTCGACCAGAAGCGGTAGAAGCAAACAGAATACTGTAAGCAAAAGATAGCAGCAAAAAAAGTGCATTACCAATTGTATAATATTTGCCATCAATACATTAAGACAACAAAATGTTTATCAGGACAACAACACTGAGACGCATGAAAAATCGCACGACAGCAGTGAAAATGAAAAAGAAAATCAAGTGGAAATGTCAAGTGGAAAGAAAATGCAAACTAGAACAACAAGACCAATGGAAGCAGGAACAATTGCCAAGTCAAACACTGGGGAAACTAAAATATTTACAGAAATGTATAAGAAGCGGAGAAAATGCGAGGGAATCCCCGCATGCACGAATGCAGTTCCAAGATACGAAATCAAAAACAAGAGGAAAGTAAAATCAAAATCCATTCGTGATCTATTAACACAACTAAGTCTATGGTTAAGTCTCCTTAATCCCTCACGGCTCAAAGGCAAAGTTCGCTATTTGGTTTGCAGTTTTTATCACTCATGTATTATAAGAAGTCGCAAGACGTTAGGAAAGGTCACGGAGGAATGGGCTTTGACGCAGTCAATAAGCTTAAAAGCACCCACACACTTCGGCATTGCCAATCATGTGTCACTGTACAGAGATAGCAGCCTCCTGACAATTGCCACTAATTTAAAGAAAGTGTTTGAGCACAAAATTATTATAATAAAACATTTCATTAGTATTGCCAACCATCGCAAATGGTGCCGAGTTGTTAAGCCCTTACGTAGCATTGCCAACTTTTTAAACACACGCCGTATTGGGAAAAGCCCCATTCTAATTGTACATTTAAGACACGTTTTAGGAATTTGCCCTATAAGACTGATATCACTAACAAGATTACAACAACAAATTCCTACAAATCATCCAACCCCAAAACCACATGTAGAGCTTCCATCTACATCTGTAAACAGAGTAAGAAGAAGCCAACTAAGACAAACATTAAACTCCATGGCCGATTATGAAAATGGCGCTCTCCACCATCAGTTGGCAACTCTTAATGCGACGGAGTTTGAAATATTAACGTCAGCCATCCACTCCCATGCCAAAGCGTTCGAGGAACAAGAGCACGACGCAGCCCTAGTGTTAAAAGTATTTCAACCCCCCGACCATTATTATCATAACAGTAAACATTATCTTGTTTATGAGATACCGCAAAATGCACAACACAAGTGTCTAGAGGAGTCATTTCCCCAGAGTCAGCCGAAGCGATGGCAGCAGCAGCGGCATCGGGAGCAGCATCAGGAACCTAAGTGCCATCATATCCTGTTTTCAAGCTGCTCTTGGCAGATATGCGGATTTCCTTTAGTGTCAAGAGAAATTTTCAAATATCTTCAAACGCCAACAGTGCGTGCAACATTCAGTACGGTTGGCAACGATGCCGAGGCCGATGACGACAGCGTCACAGTCAATTCAACAACAGCAACAACAATAATCCACAGAAATGCCGGTATGACAATGGGATCTGCTAACCACAATGATAGTGATGTAGACGATGCATCAATCAGGGAAATGTATGCAAGAATCCCAGGAAATACCCACAATTGTGCCAACAAATATTTCACCCAAAACCCAAAGACACCAGCAAAAACTTACTTAAATTTACAATCGCCTCCTCCATCATTCTGCGATGCCACATCAACGTTCCCATCAGGACATCAAGTGACTACATCATGCTCACCACTATTCTACATGGCAGCAACAAAGTCAACACGAACGTCGTCTGCCACAAGAACCAGAACGACAACAGTGACGTCTCCATATTGTCATTATCATCATTCAAATTTCCCTTTGAAATTGCCATCCATGTTGCTGCCACGCATCGCAACGACTAGCACCGGTATTCCAATGGTAATGCTGCTGCTCTTGCTATTGTCCTCAACCATGTGGCATACATCCGAGGCATTCCATGGCAGCGTCAAATTGAGCACGAACACGGTAAAGACGAAGTACGGTCTGGTGCGTGGCATTGTTGTACGTTCATCGCCATTAGTGGAAGCTTATCTGGGCATACCTTATGCATCGCCACCTGTCGGAAGTTTAAGGTAATTATTTTTAGATTTTTATTTATACCCCCCATAGCAAACATTCTTCGGGCCCTTGATAAATATGGCGACTGCCCTTTTTCGTCATCCGTCTTCTTTGGTTTCCTAAGACCATTCAGTCAACATAGCTCGTCCCCCAGCTCAATTTTTTATTATTATGATTTTATTCCTGTGGAAGAAGTCTTTTGTTGTCATAATTTTTTATTTGTTTGCTGGCATTTTGGCGTTTTATTACAAACAATTGCTGTTATTAAATATCACTGATGCCATTGCTACGAGAGATGTCTTACTAATGCTACTGCCGAGCAGTGGGCCAGGCGACCAATATTTTATGGAACAATTTGATTGTATTTCAGTTGGGTTAAAGTTGTACATTTCAATCTTTTAAATGGTTTTAAATGAATATTTGGCACTGAACAACCAAAGTTTGTGTATTGGCTCGTTTAAATGTTCACATTTGATTAATGTCGTTGTATCATGGATATCTCGTCATGTGAAGCAGAATCACCATAATAAATCGCCAACAATGAAGAAAATTAAATGTCAAGTCAGCTATGCAAGATTATGTTGACGCTAAGGATTATTGTTCAAGCCATTCCTGCCTCGTGGTATCTTATTGATCGTATAAACATTGCGATATCTGAGGATAACGTCGGCATCTCAATGTTATATCACAACATATTAAACGATGGAAAATAATCTATCTCCACCGGTTAGATGAACTTTAAAAAACTGTCCAACATGTTGAAGACTAATTTACCTGCAATAATTATCCTGCAAATCAGAAATTACGTGTTGAGGAGTCCGTGTCCGGAATAAGCTGTATTCAGTAAATTGCTTAGAGATCGAGTTTAAAGGAAACGCCAATTTCGAAATTATCTCGAAGACCGCTAATATTTGTCTGTTATTCGTGGACCATTCGTGATGACACATAGGGCATATAGCGATCATGTCGACAATCCAAGACCTCCACTCATAGGCTAGAATCGCAACTATAGCTTAGAATCGTAATGGCAACATAAGATAATGTGTAATGGTTTCAAGTATACAAACCCTTGCTTGCATTGGCATATCTCAATTAAGAAATCTCGGTTGGTTTTTAAAAGTTTTGAACCATTTCCCGGTTTGCGTAACTGTCCGATGACAGCAAAACAACGCCATATCGGAATCCCTGGATCTGGATGTCATTTTCTTATCTTGTTGACTGTAGAGACTCCATCACAGAATTGGTGCTACAATCAACTAATGATTTTATTATTTATTTAATATTGTGCCCACAACTTGGGATCGTATTGACAACTCTTAACTGTCGTTTACGGTTATAACTTAGTGTTTTATTAGCGTACCTAGATCATGACAATGTGACGGAATCCTATCGAATGTTGTCAACCTCGTTGACAAATAGTGTTGTGTCATAACCTCAAGAACATGTCGAAAAATCAAATCAATCAACTATCTTTCTTTGGGTGACGGTCAACTCGGAATCGTCATTGAACAGTACGTTCCTTTCAGTGAGTGCACAAATAGAAAACTTGGGGACTCACTGAATGTAAAAAGCTCTCAAATATTCCATGCAAGAAAATTTGTTTTTATGGTTCAACTCACCAAATTACCTTTGCGACGTGAATAGAGGAATGTCTCTAAAACTGGAATCATGTCGATTTTTCAGCCAGCATGCTATTGAAAGTGGTTTGCAAGCCCAATCACCAGACATTTTCGTAATACTCATCGGAACTAAGTTGCCAGATTTCACTGTGCAGAGAATTGTAAGTTGGCTTGAAATGCAAGTCTTAAGTTGCATCCCCATGACTAACCAATTTCCCTTATTTATGTAATTATGGTAAAATGTCCGTAGAGAAACTTCATTATGTATGGATGAAATCTTTACAGCACTGCAAACTAGCAGTACAACAATTGATAAAGCTTGACAATCATGTTTATTTAACATACAAAGACTACAAGGTAAAATATCAAACTACACTGCATGATAAATATTGGGAAAAGGCTCTAATAAATACTAACGAATTCCCTTCAATGTCCACTCCCATAATTGAAATATAGTAGTATACGTTTCCCAACAGATCGATATGTATCTACCTGATATTCCAGATTAATATAATTCGTACATAGAATGCTATATAGATTTAAATAGAACATAAGACTTATGTACTATATATAAGATTCAATGTAATTCGAGAACATATTTTCATATAGCAGGAAATCTCACAATTTATGCCTTCCACAAAATAAGTACACTACTAGTACAATAAGTACAATACTAGTAAATTTTACTTGAAACGAGTAATTGGAATTTAAATTGACTAAATTGTACTTGATTTGAGCATGCATGAAAATAGTAAGTACTTAAAATAAGTACGCAAATTTCCTCAAATAATTTGCTTACTTATTTTGACGCCATATAGAAATTAATTTTACTTACTTTGAGTTCGTTTTGACTCAAAATTAGTTCACTTTTTTTTGAGCGCAGATGTCTTGATTTCAAATTGTTCCTTCAAAGCCTAAACATCCTACCACTGTGTACAGCCCACTCTTTTGCCACCTATGTTTTGAGTTGTATCTATTTTTACATTTTTGCTTTGCTTTCTATCTGAATATTTAAAATCTTAATGCATTTTATATTATTGTTGTTTTCCCAATAGATAGATAGATGGTGACTCGCCTTCCTTCTCACATTTTCAAGCCCCCCTTACCATGAAAATGAAAGGACAGCTAATATCCCATTGACTCTCTCCTCCTTCTCTGCATTACATCGTAGTATTTGCAACATTTTATTTCATTTTGTTCGTATAATGTTGATGGTGATAACGTTGCTGTTTTTGCTGCTACTGATGTTGTTGCTGATAATGTTGCTTGTGATAACAAATTCGATTTGATATCTTAACGACTTTATTTTCCATTGGTAGTTGGCAAAAGACAGCTAAGCAAAAATTCTGGAATGGTATTAAACCTTAAGAAATTGTTATAATCTTTATGAAATATACAGGGAATGGAGAAAGTGACAAAAAATGATTTTATATGTGTCAGAAGTCTAACGAAAGAGCTTAATAAAAGTATGGCAAAAGATTTCTTGCTTTTACCTTAATTACTTATTTAAATGATTTGTGTAACCTTAGTTGTGAGTTGGGACGTATTATGGTGTGGTAGGGTTCACTTCACTTGTTTCTTCTCAAAGTCTGACCATTTCTGCACACATAATTTTAGTTTTTTGAGATCATATCTTTCTAGTTGTTTTTATTTATAGGTTCATAGGTTCACAATTAACCATGCGATATCGTTGATGTATCAGAACGATTTAATATTCTAGGACAGTTTTTATAGAAATGTTCAATATCTAGCATTATTTTTCTTCAACTTAACTTCAAGCATTTGAAACCGAAGCATGAATGGTAACAATAGTGTTGTTTTATTTGTCGCTGCTAGCTTAATTTCGTCCTTAGCTCAGCAACAAGTCAACTTTTCCTTAAATTTCTAACTACTTTTTAGTTTTTCATACAGTTTATGTTTATCATTTTTGTAACAAAAAGACAGCGGAACAAAAAGAAGGCAAAGACAAATTCTAAATAAAAGTATTTTGCAATCCTTTGCTCTTTTCTGGACATAACTGGTAACATGTTTCAGTAAGCGGCAATTATTCAAGACGACTATATTCTATATGCTAGCAAGCTACCGGTGATGGCTTAATGACAATTAAATCAACTCTAGTGTCGATAAACGAAATTAAAATTAAACATGGCACATAAAGGGTCCACTGTACAGCTTTTCAATAATCAAGTGAGTGAGTTGGTAATCTTATCAACAACAACTTCTATATGTTCAATAGTTTTATGCGTGGACAATGGTTGAATTATTATTTACTACTATTTTTCGTAAGGGAAATCTTTGTATCGGATGGTAAGGCTTCACAGCAGTGTGCTAACAATACAATGATGTTCGACAATATATAGCTAAGAGCACTAGTGATGATACCGAAATAGATTTCCAGTCAGCCTGCTATCAACACAATCATCTTCTCAAACTTGTGAGGTACCAACATTTATAATTTGGCTTATAAATGATACAACATATTGTCTGCGATCGAACTGTGGAGTAAATATTTGTGCACACAGGGCATTATAAATTGTTAGGCTTTTGTGAATATTAGAGTAATTGCTTCTTTGTCATCATTATCCCGGCTCAAAGAGTCGTTTTTCCACAGCTGGTAAAAAATATAAATGGCCAAATACAACAAAACAGACCCACATAACCCTTCATTTCCAACTACACTTTTCAACAAGCTATTTTTCTTTCAAGTTTATGATTCTCTTCTAAAGTGCCAAAATCCGTCAGCTTTTTGAATTTTTTAATAACAATACGCCATGTTTAATGTTTCATTATTCTAGTTTGTGAAAATTTTAATTAATATAAGAATTTTTTTTTTTTTTTTTTTGTTCTTAAAAAAAATAAAATAATTTCAAATTTTGCTGACGTTGTACAATTACACTCCTAGTAATATAGCAGCGAAGTGAAAAGTTAAAATAAACAGATCTACTAGCAGCAAATACGGTTGTATAGGTATATTGAATATAATAATTTTAGTAAAAGTGTAGATTTTCATTAAATTTGTTACTCGCCGCTAATTGACATTGTCCGACTTGCCTCAAATTCTTGCCACTTTATTTATAGATCTGCTATCATGATGTTCTACGCGATGCTTCAATGACCAATAATAAACTTTCCAATTGTAATGGAAATCATGCAATCCGATTTTAAGGAAAATGTGCAGTATAGAATAATTATAATTTCAATGAATTTCAAGTCAACAATTAACAACTGGGGGACGGTAGTGAAACGGGACTGGTGCAAACCCTCATATACCTAGAATCAAAGCTGAAAATGTCTCTTTGTCAACAACTTTTTTGCTTTCACTGAGTAGCGAAATTTTGTGTGTCCACCATCCTTTCTATAACACATCAAATTTTTTAAGGAAATTGCCACGGAAGTTTCAAAAAAAAGATTTTTCAAACTTATTACATGTATCTCACCGGTAACTACAAAAATGACATACAATTTTATATAAATTGAACCTGGAGAATACAGAAATGACGGCCAATTTTTACAATTATTTTGAAAACTATGCATAGGATGAACATATTCGACAGAAATATGCCCACGGCATATTTAAGCTGATATTGAGCTGGCATTGGTTCTTAAAAGGCTTTCACTAAACTAAAGCCCGCCTTATAATGAAAATCAAATGTTATTATATCCTCTGTTTGGAAAAGACAATCCAGGAGTCTTTTAACTATCGCACAAAAGGTCCAGTCGTGCGTGATATATGCGAATCTAAAGCCTGCTCTATCCTAACCTGATTGAATCTTATTAGTGTGTCTTGAACAATGTCTATTTGACAACCAGATCAAATATTCATTCTGCGGCAAGTTCCAGAGAATACCCAAGAAAACCAGATCGACTTGTGTTGGCTCTATTCGTAAGAATTATTTGATGCCATGGTAGAATTTGGTATCCTTGCAAAGTTGATACATCTTTGTGGAATGGCACCGTGCATTGCCATTGCACGGAACAAAAGCACATCAACATATAGCAATGGTTTTAATTGTACAGGGTTATGCATTTTTCGATTTCAAGAGTAAAATTGAATAAAATACATGTAAAGCTTTGATTTCGATAAAAGGTTTATTTCATTATAATGCTCGAACCTTGCTATTATGTACAAAATACACTGTCATTTAAATAACCGCCTCTGGATTGGTTGAAGCAGTGGATCCCCTTTTTTACATATTTCGGGCGGTATTTCGGCGATAACTTGACAACTGTTGGCTTTCAAACACTCCAACAAACTTGGTCTTCGGCGTAGTCCTACAAAAAAAGTCTAACGGCTTCAAATCGCATGATCTTGGTGGCCAATTGACGTCGCTCTCTGGAAACTTCTCAAGCAATAAAGCCAAAATCGGTCGTGTTGTATGGCTCGTGGCACCGTCTTATTGAAACCACATATAGCCCAGTTCATAATCTTCAATTCAGTTACCATACGTCCATAGCGCTCTGAATTGAAATTTGGCTTATCCGTCACACTTTCACTAACAGAAGTGATATTTTTAGCAGTGCACATTTCTTTATAATCTTGCCAATTCCTTGCACAGTAGGTCGATTATGACGACCACAATAATGCAATATGTAATGCGCGAATTAACACTTTTGTAGTAAGTTTTAACTATTTTTACGCGCTCTTCGGTTGTTAAACTGTCCATGTTCATAAATGACAAACTTTTCACTAAATAAATAAGACTTCACATGACGGGTATTTAACACCTGACAGTCCGGCGGTTTTGAAACCACTAAATATAGTATTTTGTTATATAGACGGACTAAAACGCTCCACCACAAAAAGTCATCGTCGATGACAACAAGTGCTATCAAAAGTTCGCTGGAAGAACCAGGTTTCTGAAAAATATTAAACTTTGGTTTGATGAATGTAGCGAGGGTTGAAGAATACGGAACCACCTTTAACTTACGTACTGCGCATAATAAATAACAGTTCCGCTAGAGATTGCCATTGAAACAGAATTTAATTTTTATCAAACGCCAGCAATGTCTAATGCTTTAATTTTTAAATGTGTTTTTTGTAGCTTTCTAAAAAATGGCTATCACTTTTCAGATCTGCTACCGTTCATGAGATATGGCAAAAACATAGATAGATAGAGGATATTACTGCTGCCTTTTAGTACAGATTTGAATAGGCTATGTTTAGGTTGGACACGCATATGTCTAATGCCAAATTTTGAAAATCAATATGTAGCATCCACACACACCAACATCTGTAGTAGAAAATAACACTTACCAAACACCGTAATAGCCCTTTGTAAAACGTACTCTGGACGGTAACTAGATTTTAAACCATAAACCATTTTAATAATAATGTAGTGATAAAAGCCATTTAAAAAGTTTTAAATTATTTCCTGATTCTTACAAAAGGCACATTCTACAACACTTTCAGACTTTACTGTAAAATTTTGTTTTCAATTAAACTGTGGGCAGCCTTTATTACATACCGATTATCTTATATTTCAAGATTATATTCCGATTAACTTCTAACTTTTGAATTAGTCTTTTTTTCCATACTTTTTTTGTCTTCAACGATCATAATGTTATATTATATTATTATATGTCATATTATACTTTTATAAATTTTATATTTAATTTTTATTATGATGAATTGTTGCATATTGTAATTTACTTATAATTGGCCGGAAGGCTTTAAATTACAAGCCAGAAATAAATAAATAAATAAAATAAAAAACTACAAATTCTAATTTATTACATTTCCCATACACCATATATCAACGAGCAGAGTTGATCCAAGGAGGATAATATAAGCTAATACCCGTATTCGAATTAACTAAGGACCATTAAAAACAGTATTAAAAATATTATGATCATGTTGTATCAACAAAGACTAATGAAGAGTAACAAATAATTTCTTTCCAAATCCAAATGCTGCACAACAAGTTAAAGTGTGATTAGCACCAAATTACCAGACGTTCTCCACATGTGACATATCTGTCTATAACGTGGTTTCCACTATTATGAATATGCTCCAAAACAGTTTTGAGTTTAAACGCCACTTAGGAGTACATTGCTGGAGCTGGAATTTTTTCTGGACATTACATCTAACCATGAATTAGACTTCAATTGCTCATACTCGTATATCCAAAGAGTTATGTCAACGAACATTAGCAATACAGATTTACTACGAACAGCAACATAACGTTTGTTGAACTGTGACAAAATCTCCTAAATTTATGTACGCATGCATGCATATCTTCGCCCGTATGAGAAGAGGAAATCCAAAAAAGACAGTAAACGACATAAACTAATAAACTATTCCATGGACATTTTCATCGAAAACCCAACGAAACAGTCAACTCCATTTAAAATCAAAAAAATTTGTGTATACAAAAACAAACATTGACCAATCTAATAAATTGAATGAATGCCATCAATCGAGTAAACCCAACCAAGTGGACGATAACAGCTCGTAACGAACCAAATGAAATGCCATAAATTCAAATCCACTAATTATCGATCATAACCGACACGAATGGAACAAAAATTAAATGAAAATTGGCACTGAAAGGTGGCAAATCGTAAAACATTGCGATAACAAAGACAATTCCATACAAATCTCAAATATAAACAACAATTTTGATTGATTACTTTGTGAAATTATCAGAGACATGTTTTTATAATGTTATTCCTATTACCGCTCCTATTACTTGTAATGATTGATTGCTTTGTCTTGCAGATTTATGCCACCGATTACACCTTCGACGTGGAAAGGTGTACGTAACGCTGATCGTTTCTCACCTGTTTGTCCGCAAACTGTACCAATACCACCAAATGGGCCGGAGGCATTGCTGGAGGTACCGCGAGCGCGACTGGCCCAAATGAGGCGTCTTTTGCCGCTGCTGAGTAACCAATCAGAAGACTGCCTATACTTGAATATCTACGTGCCGTTTGAAAATCGTAGACATAGACGTAAGTACTGGGACTACCTTTACAAACCACCGCAGGCCAACCTATCGCGCAAGTCTGTGAATTTTAAGTGAATTTGCGTGCAATAAACCAGGAAATCTTCAATTCCGTAGTGCATTGCAGTTTATTAATTTAAGGAAATACTGCAAGCATTGTGGAAGTGATGATTTTATGGTAAAATAATCAACAATGAAATGCGAAGAGCGACTGGGCAGTTTCTACCCAAATAATAGCTGAGACTTGTGACTTTACGATAGCTTGAAGTGTAAGAAAGGAGAAGTGGTACGATTGACTGATTAACTTAAAACGATATTTAACCTAATTACTATACTGTTATGTTGAAACTCTTAATTTAGCTTTTCCACTGATTTTGTGTAAAATGTTGTTGTTATTTATACGGACGTTTACATTTTTCAAAGATTGATCGCTGTTACTTGCAAAATGGGAAAAGAACTGTTTCGCGGGATGATCAATCTCCTCTGGATTGCCATGGGGTAAAGTGAGAAAAAATTGGTTTGCTAACGAAGCCAATATATAATTTCTGCACAAACTATGGTTATACGAGTATACCAGTTTAACACATTTACAGGGGTCAATTTGTGTGGGGGATTCACCCAAATTCATGTGGCTTTGGCCCAACTTTAGTGAACTTCACAGCTGGGCCCAAGAAAAGGCATTTATGTTTTGTTTCCAATATCGACTCATGTTGAGGATATCTAAAAACTAATCGCCATTTTTTTCAAATTCAGCCACATGTTGCAGCGATTGTGTTTAATTAGATGAATTAATCCGGATCGTTCGATCCGTTCTATCGCCTATGCTACGCGATAAATGATCGATAAAGTTCATATCATTTTATTTCAAAACAACGTTTTAATACGTTTCAAAGCAATCCATTTAAAATTTCATTCTCTACAGTGGCTGAACCTTGAGCCCGCTGCTAAACACTCAATATACTAGAAACAAACAAAGAAATATGGTCAAGACCGTGTTGTCTGCTAAAAATATAATGATCACAGATTTTTGAAAAGCATGTGATACAATTTCTATCAACTATCTTCCTTTAAAGCAAACTTCAACTTCAACTTCGGCTTAAAGCAAAAACGTGCCCATTTAGCGGAGAAGAAAGTACTCTTCCGCTTTAGTTGTAAAATTAAACTAATTTCGCAACGAATTGTTTCTCTAGAGAGTATATTCACAAAGTTTGGTGCCCCACAAATTCTCAAATCTGAAGAAACTTTTGGGGAAAAAACAAGTTAAACCAGAGAGCATCTGTTCAATTCTATTTGCAAAAAAAAACCTTTAGATTACAAATATAAACTTGAATTGATGCGATGATAACTAATACAACAATTCAACCAAATCGGATATTGCTCCTGCAACTTATTAACCAGTCTCGTATAAACGTCAATTAGCTGGCTTCCTAGTTCATAAAAAAAGTCAGCCGTAGGAGAGATGCAAATCCATCACCTATATTCGTCCTCATTATTTCAGCAGGATTGTGAAATATTAATGAAACTTATATAAATATAAATCTCCTCTTATTTTCACTACGACTGCGCTAAACATTGTAAATCGTCTTTATTCTCTGCAAATGCAAATATTATTGAAAAATTAATGGCCATTACCAGCAGCATTTTATGACGAACGGCACATTACCTGTTGTTTCTCATCTTGCACCTCCATTGCCTACTATTTTCTCGAATAAACTGTAACAAATTTATACTTACAATACATTTGCGCTACATTCACATTTTTCATGTTTGTTTTTGATACGCAAGTTGTAAAGGGTAATATGTAACTCACTAAAACTATTAACATTATTATTTATTATTATTTCCTTTTCAATGTCCTGTTTTTGCAGGCTTTACCACAAACAGCGGCGAAATGCATGATCCACCGTTGCTTCCGACTATTCTCTTCATACATGGTGAATCCTATGAATGGAATTCAGGCAACCCTTATGACGGCTCCGAACTGGCCGCTCATGGCGGCGTTATAATAGTTACCATTAATTTCCGTTTGGGTATATTGGGATTCCTGAAGACCGGTGGCAAAGAGAGTGCTCAAGGTAACTTTGGTTTAATGGACCTAGTTGCTGGTCTGCATTGGCTCAAAGAGAATCTGCCGGCTTTTGGAGGAGACCCACAAGCTATTACATTGTTGGGCCATGGAACCGGTGCTGCATTGGCTAATATCCTGGTTGTATCGCCGGTAGCAAATGGTGAGTACAAACGACTAAGGATGCAAACTTTCAAGTTCAACATTAAATCGGCTTTCCATAACAGATCTAGTTCAGCAAACGGTTCTTGTTAGTGGTTCTGCATTATCCCCCTGGGCCATACAGAAGAATCCCTTGTTTGTCAAACGTCGTGTAGCCGAGCAAACCGGATGTCATGGTGATATGCTCTATGATGATCTGGCACCATGCTTGCGTACAAAAACGGTGGCAGAACTTTTGTCGGTTAAAATTGATCATCCTCGGTGAGTAGCGCTATATTTCAATAATAAAAGTGACTATGTAATGATTTTTATGATTTTCGTTTATTTACAGGTTTTTAGTTGGGTTTGCTCCATTCATTGATGGCACAGTTATATCACCGAACACTGATTCTATTGGTAAACTTTCACTGCCTTTGGGTTCAGCTATAGTTAGGTATGTTTCAAAGTCCTTCGCATTTCAGCATGTCCCAACATAGCCCTCAATGCAATAAGTAAAATTGCCTGTTTTCAAAATCTTGACATTTAGAAATATTCACGGCATCCTTTGACTTTGGCTTTGCAATAGCAGCGGGGTGGAATAATCAATGGAGTTGCGTCATAAAACCTTTTCGGCTACATTTTTTTCTACGTTATCACATGAATAAATAAAAATTGGCCCATTAGTAACTTACTAGGTGCACATGTGCGTCATATGTAACGCTCGGTCCATAAGCTTAACACTCGTATGTGGCAGAATTGCTCCATTAGTATCTTTCAGGTGACATATTACAATGATATGGTGATGTTAATTTTCTATGTCATCTGATGGCTTCAAAACATAAATCTTTTGTCATGCATCAAAGCTCGAAGGCTTTTATGTGGTCAGTATATTAGGCATGGCACTTTTCAACCCCCTGGGTTGTTGAGAAAAAAATTACACATTGTGCCACTCCTTCCTCGCGAATCACAAATATCACAATGTTCTAAGTATTCTTCATAACATACTGTGATTGCTTATCGATAGTAATTCCATTCAATTGAACAGTGAGTTTGTTAGAAACCGACAGGCTGCTAAGAATCTTAATCTTAATGAAAATCTTTAAAACAATTTAATAATACAAGTTTTCTTTACCATAATCCTAAATCATCCTATTTTTCATTACAGTACATCAGGAATTGAATATGCAAATTTTCCTAAACGTAACCTCATCTTTTGTCTAACATCGGTTGAGTCGCATTTAGACCTGAGTGCTCAGGATTTGGAATTCGGCTTCAATGAAACTCGTCGCGATAGAATACTGAGGACATTTGTTCGTAATAACTTCCATTATCATTTAAACGAAATATTTGCAGTGCTGAAGGTAAACTGTGAAGAAATTAAATTGCTGATACGTTGAAATTTATCTCTCGAAATTTTGACTTCACACTTAGAACGAATATACTGACTGGGAGAAAGCCATACGTAGCCCTTTGAGTTCTCGTGATGCAACTTTACAATTTCTCAGCGATGGTCACACCGCATCTTCACTAATCAAGCTGGGTTATATGCACAGCCTTAGAGGTGGCAAAGGATATTTTTTACATTTCAAACATCGCACGATAGAAGAAGAGTATCCCCAGGTACGTACTTATTCCATACTTAAAAAACTCTTAAACTTGGCCATTTCATGTTCATATATATATATAAATATATATATATAAATAGCGCACTGGTTCAGTGAGAGGCGAAGATGTACCATTTTGGTTGGGTCTGCCCATATCGCCTTTATTTCCCCATAATTATACAACTCAGGAGAGACAAATCAGTCGTTTAATGTTAAGATATTTAGCAAATTTTGCCAAAACTGGGTAAGTTCGAAACTTTGCATTCTTTCTTCTTTTAAGCACCTTTGATTTAATTTATTTGCCTTCTCTTTTTAGAAATCCCAATCAATCATCTCCTTCATCTGTCGTACCCTCATCGTCCACCTTTATTGGTTCACTGCCTTCGTCTTCACCCTCATCATCGCATAACAACGACGATTACCAAAAATATAAGAGATCTTCCTTATCCAAGTCATTAAACAATATTATAAACGCTTCGATGTCATCTGCATCGTCATCATCATCAGCATCGTCGCCATCACCCTCCCAATCCACCAACAGTGGACCAATTAAGACACCGACACGTTCCGTAGAAGATATAGCAACTGCCACCGCTAGGGAGGCATTAAATTTGGCTGTGCTCTATAACCAACGCCGTACCAAGCGGACCTATTTCAAACGACACTCGCGTAGTAACACTGACGATCAGCATAATGCTAGCGGGGCGAGTAGTAGTGAAGTGGGTAATTTTATTGGATCCAGTGGGAAGCTAGATGGAGATGAGATGCCCTTTTGGGATGCATATGATGTTGTCAATCAGTTGTACATGGAATTGGGTAAGAAATGATAATATTTATGAGCCACGCGATGCGATTCGACCCTAGTATTAGATTATGTGGAGAATATGGCGCGCTTGGTTCGATCATCTCATGTTCATTAGTTGATAGTTGCATAGATAGTTGCAGCCAACTCTCTTAAGACTCGGTTACATCGTAAACACCAATCAAACCATATTGATAATTTATACGCAGGACCCTTCCCAAAAAGAAATGAGTACGCAATCAATCAAGATGTAGTTACATTTGACTTTTTATTATTTTGGGCTTAACCCTAAAGGTTACTAGAACACGATGATATAAATGATGTAAGCCTCGTGGCAAGATTTGCACTTAATTTTTCTACTGGATTACACTAAAAACTATTTTGGAAAAAGTTATATTTTATAAAAAGATAAAATGTATGATGTCGTTGAGGCAACAAATCGCATATTTTTATTACTTAGGGATGCGATACGTTGTTGCACCGAAATCTTATTGATTTAATTGGTGCTTAAGCTGACTTTCAAATTTTTTTCACTGTAAAGTCACTTTAGAAGAAATTCCAACATTTTCGACATTTTCGACAATGTTTCCGTTCCCATGGTTCATAAGCTGCGAGTACTTTTGTCCATTCGAAGATAATGTGCAATCAAATCACAGTATTGTGATGTGCATCGTTGCTCATTTCTCTCCTATTCATCGGCGACAATAGGACAGCTTCATAAATACAAAAGAAATGGAATCCACACTAACTTATTTGCATCGCCAAAGCCGATCATAATATTAAGTTTTTGCCGCACTTAGCAAAGAATTTCTAAAATGCTTAGAACTCTTCTGTTGAGCTTCTTAGCCAATCAGTGATAAGAGATCTATCAAGTTAATTGTCGACGACTCTTTTACAAGAACGTTTTTTAATAGAATGTATCATAACATGACCAAGCCGAGCGCAATTTTAATGTGCTTAATTACAATGCCGTCATATAGCCCATGACGGGTCTGAATTGAGTCCGAATGAATAATTTTTGACAGATCACATTCAGTTACCTACATATATATACGCATTTCAAATTTTAGGTTCACTGTACATTGACGTTTACGCAGATTTTTAAGGACTGCAACATATTTTCGTCTCAAAATAAATTAATCTAATCTTATATGTCTCCTAATGCGTAACTTCCTTGCCTCTTTTAAGGTAATAAAGCTGAAATCCAAAGTCATTATCGGGGTCATAAACTGTCCATGTGGTTGAATTTAATACCACAATTACATCGGCACGCCAACATGAACGACCAGTCAATGAGGCATCATCAGTTCCAGGACGATATGAATAATTTAAACATCTATGAAGGTAATGTGTACAAACATAAATTTAACATTGCTAGATCTTTAATACACAACTTCCTAAATCGTTTAACTTTTACAGGAATTGTTCGACCACAAATACAAACCAAACCAGCGGATGATGATGAGACCTTATTGCTGCCCAAAGGAAGAGCAACACCACCATCGGCGCCATCCGTAGCTCTTGAAACAAATACAACCCAAAAGCCTAGTGGTGGAACGACAGGTGAATGATTTAAACACAAAAATGCAAGTAAATTTGATTTCATATTGTTGTCTTAAATTCCAGAATGTGGCGTTGATGGCGCTATGTTCGTTGCCGAAATGACTACCGCATCGCCCACGGACAATCGCTCATTTATTGAAGCCCGTGAAAAAGAAATGGCCACAGCTTCAACGGGAATTATAGGTAATCTAGAAGTCTTAAGACGTTTAAGTGGTAAGCAATTTCAAAGTTATACTACTGCTTTGGTAGCAACAGTGGCCGTCGGTTGTTTCCTGCTTATACTAAATATTCTGATCTTCGCGGGCATCTATCATCAGCGCGAAAAGAGGGCCCGCGATGCCAAGACCAAAGAGGAACTCCAAGACAACGATACCAGTAAAAATTCCAGTATACTTAAGTTGAATGCCATGGGCAGTGAGACGGGCTCTTTCAATGGCAGTGGTGCTGGGGTAAGTGGAAAAACAACTGTTGTGTTCGGCGAATACAGTTGCTACGATGAAAAGTCTGTCCAAACCAAAGACGAAAAACTAATGGTTGAATTGCCTCCCCCGCACATTATTGATCCCAATTGGGCTGCAGCCTGTTCAACGAGTACATTGGACTTGTTGAAAACTAAACATCACGTGCCCCTGGATGTAACCTATCCCATCACTTCCAATATTGTGCCCATAGCAACGGAACAACCAAACGAGCATCTGATGACAGTCAGTGCTCTGGAAATGGCTACTTATAATCCGCTGCCGGCTATGATTAGTGGATCGGGCGGTATGATTTTGGATTCATCCGCTGCTGCCTCGTCGGGTTTACAAAGTAAACGTGGCTCTTTCGTTGGTTCCTCTGGCCAATTGAATCAATATGATTTCGCTTCAGTTCAGTCCTCGGATCAAATGTCTTTCAAAGACATAGAAAATGCTGTTAAAGTATCCATGACTCGAGATGATGATATAACGCATGATGACGATATACCGGAACCACCGCCACCTCCGAAATCCTTTCAGAACCTCCAACTGCAGCAGCAGCAACAGCAACAGGCGCTACCCTCAGCAGGGAACTTAAGTGGAGCGACAGGCAGCGTTGCGGGAGGTGGCATCCTAAGGCAATCTGGCACCTCGTCGGGTACTCAAACCGGTGGTGGTAAAAAACGTGTACATATACAAGAAATTTCTGTCTAACTATACATGCATAGAATTTTATCATAAACTCGTGAAAAAAGGACAAAAAAGCAAATATTTTATTTATATGTTTTCATTAATGAAATTTTGTAATTTTGTAAAATTTATTTTCTAAATTAAAATTAATTTAATTGTATTCTTTATTATTCATTACCTCAAACTAAACTAAACTACATTTCAATTTGTATACTTATTCAACGCATACTACAACCCAATGGTGCAGCCGAACCGAATTGGGGAAGTTTTGTTTACAGACAAATTTACGAATAATTTAGGTCTGCAGGTATAAAAATGTCGTTATTATATCTTCAAGGAATGGAGGTAAATATCATTGGATATGGCAAAAATTTAACAATCAGAAGGAAACGTGTAAAGAGTCAAGAAGCTTTTGACCAAATGTGTTTCATGACTTTTTTAATCGATTGATTGATATCCGTCTGCCTGCCTAGCTGCCGGCTGGTAGGCATGATAATTGCCGCAAAACTATGTATAGCTAGTTAAAACTTGGCTCAGCCTAATAATTTGCCTGATCATAAGCGAAGATTGTAATGGGCTCGATCTGCCTCTTCTAGAACTTCCCATGCACATTGACCAATTTTCCGAAATTCAGGGTTTTCCTATAGCTTCTACTTATCCGTGAATACCACCCAAAACTTTTGGCTAGTACTCGGCAAAATTTTAAAAACTCGATCGATTAACCATGCCTCGATGAATCAGGCCCATCCCTTACAAAAAGTTACAAAATTTAGTATAAATTTACACCTATTAAGGATTAGCTAAAGTATGGTTAGAGAATGAGAATGGACCGTATTATCACGCCCCTTCTGGTATTTCCCACACAAATTAAGCACATTTCCGAAATCCACCAACATAGATTTTTAAGCGTTGTACTGATTTACACTTCCTGGTAAAGCGTGAGAAAAAAATGACCGAGGCACCACATCCCCTTTGGTATCTCCCATATAAATCACCTAAATACCCCATAGCACGCATCATGCGTTTGATTGGAAATGGTAATGGACCACATTAAAACTCCCTATCGGGTACCTCTAGCACGAATTTTCTCATTTATCGACACTTAATTTCTTTCTTGTACGCATTCTTGCAACAACGCAAAAGGAATTCGGGTGAAAGTATATATAAGTCAATTCACCTAACTGAAATTTCTGTACTAGTTTTATAATTAGGTTTTATAGACCTCGTTAGTGAACGATTTCTGTGTGAAAATTGTACAGAAATTTCAACGTATAAATTTCTATACAAAGATATTACTACTTTTTTATTATACTATTATTAATACAAAATCATATTAAATAAAAACATTTCTGTTTCTCGCAAACATCTAAACATTAAAAAAAGAAAATTTTTGCAAGAAAAGGGTTTGCGATTCAAAAAATGAGTAATTTTCAGAATTAGTTTCTATAAAATATGTCTAAAAGTACTTTTTGGCAGCGCGACTTTTGATATTTATATAATCCTAATTAGTTCAATAAGACTCTGGCATCAAATATGTTTTTTTAATTATACTATTTTCTCTGAAATATTAGATTTGTTAAATCTAAAATTGTTCAAATTGATATCAATAAGAGCTAAACTAACATCGTTCCGGTGTGACAAAACACGCACACGTACAAGATTTTTTGCCGCAACGAAATCATATTAGTGTGGATTTACGTTAGCTTCGCTTATTCTAAACGGTAGACATTTTTCAAGATTCGAAATTAAGACTAAATAGTTCTAAATATACCATCTGCTTTAGAATTTCAAATATGTATATTTAAAACTGCATACTCGTATGTTTTAAATATATTTATATATAATAGTTTGTTGGAAATTTGTATTAGCAACAGTTCTACGTTTTATTCAAAGTCGGTACTGTAAAACGGAATGATGGAATGTCGTCTTCAAAATTTGTGTAAAATTTGTATGGAAACCGGTATTCTATTTAGGGAAGATGCTGATCCAACGGAATGTTCGTTTACTTTGCGCCCTTTATCTCTAACTAGAGGTTATATTTCGGAGACCGTGTATATTTATTATGTTTAGAATTGCTTCACACAGGATTACTAAGCAAAATTTTCATGCAGACCTGAGTACCATCCAAAAGAAAAGCGTTGAAAACTGTCAGCCGCGAAATATTCGATAACACCACTACAGGTGAAACTTTCATTTGAACTTTTTAAAATACTAACAAAATTGCTAACACAATTGTATTGTTTGGCAACACTATATGCAGTACATTGATAATATCCACACTACACTTACACGACATTTTTCCTCCATTATTTTAAACAAAGCTTTAATTAATAATATAATATCGTAAGAAAAACTCTCTAAAATCGAACTACGTATGTCTAAATGTTGTTATCCTCTTTTCCCTTATAAAATAAGTTGTTATTTAAAAATTTGAAAGAAAAAAATCAAATCAAAATATCAAATTAAATAAATAAATAAATAAATAACAAAAACATTTAAAACAAAAGACTTAAATTTAACATTATACATACCGTAAATCATAACTATAAAAACAACTACGCAAATATTTTGTTTCATTAAATATAAAGTATATTTAAAATATCTATTAATTTTACAAGTTGTTTCAAACAAAACTACAATTTTTCCATGGTCTTAATGTTTTTCAATTTTTAAAGTTTATATTATGTTACACAAGTGAAGAAATGAAAAAATGAAACCACACTCAACACAAATGTTATTGACAAATAAGGAAGGGACAACCAACCCCCCCTTATGACACATCTTAAAACTTAAAAACCAATAAGTATATATATATATATTTATTTATTTTTTTTTAATTTTTTTATAATATATATATATATATATATATATATATATTATAAATAAATATTAACATTATATATAAAACCAAATACTGTATGGTTCAATGTTGTACCTTTTGTTAAATCTAAATATAAATTAAAACTACATAAATAAATCAAATAAAATTAATTGATTCAGGAGGTCAAAAACTAACTTTAGTTTAAATTATACACATAGATACTTTTTCTGTAACATTTAAGTATGTATGTATGTATTTCTTCATAAGTACGCAAGACATAGATATTACATATGTAGACTAATATACTAAAATATTAAAATAATTGTAAAAAGAAAACAAATAACGGCACATAATTGTATTTGAAATCTACAATTACCATAGTAAAAACAACAGTAGCGTGCAAAATTGATATTTTTCTTTCAGAATAATTTGAATTAAATATACTGAGATGAGGGAAGATTTTTTTTTTTAGATTTTATACAAAAATTCTGACATACGCTCTACTTTGGTAATTTAAATATACAAACGTTCAAGTTGTCATATTAAGAATAGAAACGTATAAGCCTATAAAATGTAAGAAGCTTTCCCACTTACCTTTCTTTAGATGATTTTCTTTTTTCTTGTTTTTTTTTTTTTTTTTTTTTTTTTTTGTTTACTCTACAGTTACAGCAGTAAATTTTCACACAGTTGACCGATCCTGGCGCGACGATTAGTATACGAGACTATCGTTCGCATGATTGCAGTTTCAACACTGCATACAACCAGCTATCATTATTTAAGCGTCGGTCACCTCGATATGTCAGACGACAAGTCTGTGAATGCTTCTCAAACTGTAGGTGAATCTAAAAATAGAATGCGTGTAATGTCATTGAATATGAGAAGCTCTTCCATGTTTCAATCATGAAATATGATGCATTCGTGAGATGCGTTTAGACCCTTTCACCGAAGACCATTTTGCTCTCGTTAAGCACCACACCCACTTTACCTGATTCCTTATCAATTTTAGCGAAGCCTGCAGTAACTACTAAGATGTCAAAGATGTAGGTATCTTTAGTATACAGATTTGTCAGAATGTAGTTTTTTGGTGCTCCTCTAACATATTTTGAGAAATGTTTCTTCTTTTCTTGAACTTCTTTTTCTACAAACTGAACTGAGTATATAATAGATTATACGAATTTCCATTTAAATTTGCTACAAAAAGAGGATTTATATGACGACTTCGAAGTATTTTACTGTTGCTATACCATTCTGACATATATGTACATATGATGCTAAAGGTGTCCTATATCAAAAACGCTTATTTAAATTTGTTTCTAATGTCAGTGAGTGTGAGTTTCTTTATACTAAAAATCTTTTCTGATATTTAATATGAAAACTATTTTTTTATACTTTTATGATGCGTTTCAGACTTTGAGACACAAACGTAGCATGAAGTTTTCGAAACAAATGAAGTTATTAAACGAGGAGATTATTACTTTCAGTTAAATTATACCAACAAAACAGTACCTACAATTGTACGACGAATCCGGATGATTAGGATGCTTTTAATACAGAGCAGCAGATCTTTCAACTATTTAATAATTATATTGAGTAGATTTCACAATAATTTAGCTGAATTCTAGTTTGTCGTAAAATGATGGAGCTTGTTAGATTTGCTGCTATACTAAATCCGACTATGTCTTCTAATATTTTTGCAGTATATGGCAGCCAGCTTTAGAAGCCCTGATACAACCACCTATCATTCTTAGGGCTGTGTTCTCAATCATCATCATCAAATAGTAGGTCCCATTCAGTGGATCTAAAAATAGAAAGCGCTCACTGAATATGTGAAACTATGCCAAATGTAATTTTGGGGTTGAAGGGAAATTATATTTTTTAGCACAAATGTAACAAATCCTGCTACCATCCATAATGCCTTGAGTTTCAATCCCGTTCAGAATGATAAGAGAACGACTAACGTTATTTTTTTATAAAATTTAGCTTATTCCGTATTTTAGAGCCTACTGTGATTCAGCTTATTATATGTGATTTTAAATGAAGCTAAGTTGATTTAAGTCCTTCTCGTTCCTTTCTTCGAAAAATGGAAAACCATTTCTTAAGGAATATGATATATGGAGGATATTTTATTAACTAACTCTAACGCTAATATTTCGCACTCTATCGAAATTTGAAATCACCGAACTTACATTGTTGGGAAGGAAACCTGCGGAAAGATAGTTTTTAATACGATCAAATTCAACTCACGTCGAAAGCTAGATGGGATTAGCGTGATTAATGGAAGATTCTTATTGATGCTAATTTAGGATATTTGATGGCTTATTGGATTAAACTATGAGACACAGTGGCTATTTTTCTTGTCAACTACAATTTCACATCCAAATTCACGCCTTTCCACATGCCAACTGTATTGTAATTGCAGTTTTTATATCGTATACTTGCCCCTTACATCGCATCTCCTGGATGGCGAGGACGTCAACCTTATATCATAATATTTATCAATAACGTCGGACAGAGGTTATTTCTCTGCAGACATTACGGACATTCCGACGTATATTCTTAAATCATGAACTTTGTTTCTTTCTTCCCTTTTTCCATTTTCGGTATATAAGCGATGGCGGACGGCAACCACAACTATTAGCGTGACTAGCAAACGGTCCTCATGTCACATTGCATCCACGTGCATTGCATGTTCATTATTTAAACATATTTATTTTAACGAATTAAAAAAGCTTCTTAAATTTTTTTTTTTTTTTTTTTTTTGGTAAATAAGTTGTTAATTTCGAATTATGTTTAAAAATGTTGTGTGGTATTTGCTAAAGTAGAGTAATTCGTAATATTTCTGGTGTTTGTCAGTATCCATTCAGTCCTCCCTCACACATTTGTTTGGGTCCGATCAATATTGTTTGCAACTGTTGTCATAATAAGAACGACAAATATTTATAATTTAAAACGCCCAAAAACCACAAGAAAACTACATTTAAATAAATAAATATATATATATACATACATATATATATACCATTTTAGTATTAGGGAAAAAACTACTACAACTGTACGGAATGTCTCATTATCATTATTAATACAAAAGGCGTGTTTACGTATTTAATTTAATTTGTACTGTTTATTTCATTGTATTTTGGAAAATCCTACTCATATTATTAACTCACATTGAACATTTACAGAAAGTCATTTTGAAAACAGAATCTCTTCTCGCAAGAGGTAGCAGTCGCAAAATAATAAAAAAATGTGTAAAATTTGTCTAAGTGTGTGAATTTTATTTGAGCTACATCAGAAACTAAAAATCACAAATTGAAACGTACATAAATAAATCAAAAAATAAATAAAAACGAATTCGGTGATATATAAAACCAAGAAATTTGATTAATTTTGTTGAAAATACTAAAAAAACAGCAGGAAAATTGGGATGACTGGCCTGTAGAATGAATTCTGGGCGATGGCAATGCGGACTTTGTTCTGCATTCTAAATGGGCCGTATATATTCGTTTTGAAAGGCCCACTGAATAATGTCCGAAATCTGATACAATTTGGTGTACCGCAAATGTTTTTTATGGCAAATTGTAAAATTGTTCGTGTGTACATGTAAGTTGAGTTAAGTTTCCAAAAACATACGATTTAGAAAACTGAAAAATGTATGGGGAAAATTTACAATGCTGCAACAAAAACTCACTAAACCACATTGCAATGTAAAATCCCATTTGTATGCATTGTAAGAAAATTGTGGAAAACTTATAAATCTGAAAACTAAAATTTGTTACTGCCCCAGGCATGTAAATGTTATTTCGAAGGGATACGGTTCACAATTTGTTCAATGATAATGATATTCATTGTGGAGCTTGCAGATCATCTCAACCCATAGACCTCCAATCTTTGCGTGTTACGAGAGGCGGCAAATGTGGATGACAAACAAAGAATGGCTGGGCATGCTCACATTAACCAGCAGTTATATAATGCCAACGACAGCATGATGAAAATAAGAGACGTCACAAGAGCCCATAATTTAAGGATATGCACATGACTCACATCTTAGGTGGCGACTGGAAAAGACATCCTTATCTATAATACGCCGCCCGTAGAAAATAATTCCAAGCGCTTCAATTTTCTGCGCTTCTCCTTTAATTCGTCACACCAAGCTTTGACAGTATTTCAAAAACCTGGTCCTTCCAATGGAGTGTTCATCGACTTCTTCTGCGCCGTCCATCGAGTTCGTTGTCCAAAACTTTCCGAACCGGAACATTTGGGTCCATCCGCACAACATGACCCAGCCAACGCAATCGCTGTAGGTTAATGCGTTGACCACGTCGATGTCGGCATATAGCTCGTACAGCTCATTGTTCATGCGACGCCGATACTCTCCGTCAACAATGATGGGTCCATATATTTTCCGGAGTATTTTCCTCTAGAAAACTGCCAGTACTGATTCATCCGCTTACTTCATAACCCGGGATTCTGCCCCATATAACAAGACGGGTAGAACCAACGTCTGGTATAGTCGGATTTTTGTTTGTCGAGAGAGATTTTATCATTGAATCGCTTGCTCTCTTCTTTATCTCCATGCCTCACATCACACCCAACCATGACGACATGTATAGAAAGAAAAAAACTGACATCTGCCATGCAGATGGATATGAATTCATGATTTGCAACTGAAAGATTAATAAATCCAAAATACATTTTATAGGGCCTGCAAAAAAAGAATGGTGCAAGAATTTGAATCTTTGGAAATCATATGGTGCGCATGGTGTAGTTTCCTAATTCTTGTAAATTTTTTTACCGGCCGTGCGGTGATGGTCGATTCAAGCCCTGACACAACCGTCTTTCTTCGAGCGGTGGTCACTTCAAAGTGCTGACAAATGTTTCGAGTTGTACTGTAATCGACAAGTTTGGTAAAACTTCTCAAACTGATACTTATCATTAAAGACTAGCTACCTTTCAGTAAATCTAAATTTGAAGCTCTAAAAATAGAATGCATCTAAGCCACTGAATGTGATTCATTCACTCTTACACAGTTTAGAGGCTTGCACAAAAATTGCAGACTATAAAATATATTTGAAAACAATTCGCATAAGCAATGCATATGCAGTATTTAAACTACCTATAAAACTATATATGTGGAAGGAGCTGCAAATGGAATGTGACCCGTTGAAAATGATAAAATAAGTTGTAAATCACAATGTGATGAGAACGCCTCTTTAAAGTATAAAAGCGCACGAAAGCAATTTTGTTTCTAGAAAATATTTACATTTCTTTAAAATAATGAATATTGCATTGCACTCTTAAGTCGAAGATAAATAAACAATGAACGTCAATTAGTAAATAAAGTAAAGCTGATCTATAGTGTCAATACAGCACCTCTATCTTCACAGAAATTATCCATTGGTTACTAATTTGAACGTGCCCATTTTCAAGAAGAGTTAGCAGAATAATGATCTGTCTCAAAATCCAGTTGTACCTTTGCTATCGTCAATTAGTTAATAATAACTCGAATATTTTGATCTCAAGAGTCGATAGCTATTAATTGCATCTCATTGTCATCTTACAGGGCATAACAAATTCAGCTATTGCTTTTGCTTTTTTCAACGTACAGGATAGCTGATGAATGTTGCTATCAAGGCGTTACTTAAAGATGTTGAAAGAGCTTTTCTTTCCAGAACTGCATGGAAAGCTAATCCCTTTTAACTCTGTGTAGTGAAATTAGAAAAACAGCCAGTTGTGCTATGGCAAAATAACCAAATGTTTTTTTCACGATTTCGAAAGAAATATTTTCAATTCGCCGCATATATTTTTTCCCCCAGAGCAGATTTCCCAATATTTTGGTATTACTGCTTTGACACTATTTACCCTAGTATGAAAGTTGTAATGTGTAGGAGTTTCGCGGGACGTTAATTTATATTTCTACATATTTATAAAACATTGTCTCAGTTTCATCCTATTTCGTTTACGTAAAAACTAAAGAATAATTTCATTCACTGCTTTGTACTCTAAAATAGTAAAAGAAATAGTTAAAGTTTTCAAAATCACGAACTTAGATCTTATAAAATACATAGATTACAGAACTATTGTAACGCTAGCTGTGCATGAGGTTTTAGTCGTCGGTGTCATATTCCTCTTTTATATGCACTTCCTTAGCAGGCAAAGCTTTCGTTTTTGCTTTACTTGATTTTTCCTTCTTCACTTTTTTGGGGGTCAAATGCATTTGTTCATCCCCACTATATATGGGCTCTTTTTTAATCTTTTTAGGCGTCAATGGCAACGCATCCTGAGGACTGTCTTTGCTTGTGGTGGGCAGAGATGTAGAACTTTTGCGTTTTTTCGCACTTTTTTGTGTAGGCATTTCCGCGTCGTTGGATTCAGATTCTTCCGAATGCTTTTTTGAACGTTTCGAGCTTTTCTTTTTGACTGAAGCCGCTTCATAGTCATCAGGAGCTTCAGTTTTTATTATGGATAACAGCTCATCCAGTTCCTGGACGCCTTCTTTTTCTTCTATCCCTGAATCGCCGTTATCGTTATCCTTGAATGTTATCTTCTGGAACGGAAAATAAATTTTGCGATTTAAATTCTCAACAAGAAACTCAATGTTATTTACCCTTTTAGTCTTTACAGGCGTGCCTTCGGCCGTTAGAAGTTCACCGTCTATGTAAGGGAACACATTTTGTAGGTTATAATTCTGAATGCGAAATTTCACCTCCTGATCCATTTGGACCTCACCCTTATCAACCTTATGCGCTACCCTTAGATTTGCGTTGAATACCCGGTACAACACTACACCCACATGATGGGCGCCAATGTGTTTTATTGTCCCCGAAAGCACTGCTCCCTCTGTTGGTTTAAACACATACACATCGGCATTAACATTGACGTGGATCCTAGGATCATCGGCACGCATAGCACCGATTGTGCCCAGAACTTTAACCTTCTTCACATCCAACACAATGCCATCCAGATTTATGTCATAGAGTCCAACTTTATTGCGTACAATGTGAGCCATGAGAACATGTTTAAAGTCAGCCAAACAAAAGGGGCCCATGGACAGATGCAGATTTGTGTTGACCTTCCTCACGCAAGACCCTTCCGTTCGGGCGTATTGGTCGAGTTCCTTAGTAGTGTATTTCACATATTGCTGCAGGCGTTTAGCCATAATCACTGAGCTTCAACAGGTCCTTTTGATATTTCAACAACTTTCTTAAACAATTCTACAAAACTCTGACAACGTTGAGCACATTGTTCATGTATTCAATACTGTCTGTAAATGTCAGAATTATCATGGGGTGTGTTCAGTGTCTGCGATGGAAGATAGTAGAGAGTTAACAGGATGACACACAACAGACAGATCTAAAACTATTTATGGCCAATTTGCTTAAGTATTCATGTTAGTGGGATTAAATCTGTCAAAACAAATTATATTTATATATATGCGATATATACTTCTATAATCAAATATCGCTTCAGATAATGCCCTTTGTTTAATCAAATATGAACCAATTGAACCAAATGTGGGAATTCCTGTGCCAAATAATTAACAGACAAATTATATCCGCTACAAGAAAAAGGAAATATTTTCCCAAAAACAACACTATATTAGACTCAAATATCAATTTTTCTGTTTACTTCTACTTGTAAAAACTTGCAAATTTGTAATACTTCTTTGCCGCTTCAATATCCCCAAAATGCTGTCGAAAATCGTCGCAATCTGCGTTGGAAGTGTGGCTTTCGTCAAGTAATAAACATTTCTCACAATTGTTCGCCGGCATAATTTAAACATCGACCTTGTTCTCTACAATGCACTTTGCAATAAAGTTAACGTTGTTGATGTTAAACGTTCCAGTAAAGCGAAAGAGTTAAACAAAAGTGGATGAAAGTGAAAAAAACATGAACGGACGGTCGACAATTGCAATTAGAATTTAACAACGAAACACAAATACATCGATTGAATCAGCAGCACAAATCTTGCAAGCAACAATAAAGCCAACCAAATGGTTTCCCAAACACGCAAACGTCTGCTTATACTACTGGTCGTCACTGCCATACTCTTCTTGCTGATACGTTACCTCCTATTTAATGGAGCATTATTGGCCGTAAGTATTCCACCGGCACAAGTCATCGTGATACCGCAACAACACGATAAAAGCCTCCACGTATGTGTTGTCTCTATAGTATGTTCTAAAACTGGTGAATAAGCAATTGCAAAATGTCCACAACCACATCTATGTGTGGCTGGCCGTTATTTCTAATTTCTCCATTAGGAGACACCAAACTATCGGCGTGATCCCGGTGCTCCCGTGTTAGTGACTGTTTTCTACGAAGCTCTTTGTCCAGACAGCAAACATTTCGTCACAAAGCAACTAGTGCCGGCTTTCAGAGATGCCGCACCCCTAATGGAAATTATGATGATTCCTTATGGCAAAGCTTCGACTCTAACTAATCCTGATGGCAGTTATCGGTTCGACTGTCAACATGGCCCAGTGGAATGTGAGGCCAATGCATATCATGCGTGTACCATTGAGGTAGTCCAAGAAGCGCAGGCGCGTCTTGACATCATCGCTTGTATGATTCGAGATAATCATTTGCCGAAGGATGCTTTACATAAAGTAAGTTTTTTTACATAATATAAAATATTGGGTTTATGGAAAAAATATGATTTATTACTATCGCCTGAAACAGAATGACTTTTTGAGGCAATAGAATATTTTAAATTTAAAAGATATAAATGGTATTTCGAAAATGCACATAAAATTAAGAAAAAAAAATTAAGAACTGATTGCGGGCCACTAAGTTCCAAATATGACTATCCTAACTGGACAGCCAAAACGCTGATAATCATAGGAAAAAATCTCAGGATTTCAAAAACGATGCCCAAATTGTTCAACTAGATACCGCATATGAAAAGAGGTTGGACGAATTTGGAATTTTGGCACAACTCTATTTTTTCATTTGCAAAATTCTGTCGGTTATATTTTAGAAGGTGCACCACGTTCGTAATTTCTGTTTTCTTGAACAATGATGTCGCAACCACAAAATTATTTTAAAAATTAACCGATTTTTTAAAATAATTCGTCACTTTTTAAAATATGGCGTTGAATATGAAAAAATCGAAATACATTTTTAAATGTTTGTTTAGAAAATTAGATATTTTGAAAAAAAAAATTCTGTCCAATATTCTAAACATAGTGATGGATATTTGAAACACTGAGATTTTGTTTTCATTTGAGTACACAAACTTGTCGGGACAATTTGAATTCATTCCCGTTTTTTAACGATAAAGGTCTTAAATTTATATGCTCTACTTATGAGGTAGATATTAAAAATTAAAGCGTTTTATGCAACAGGCAAAAAACGGTATCTTAGGATTTAAAAGAAAACAATCATTGTTAGAGAAGCCTGTTAAATGTGCAATAAAAATTAGCATTATCAAACTTTTGGAAACAAAGACACTATTACTGCTTTATTGCGTAGTATTTTAATATCGAATAATTTTTAAATCAGAATTTGGTTTCGTTATTTATGGTTGTACATCTTTGGATTAGGTTATTTTTCACAGTCCGGTCGGAGTAAGCAGTTGATTATACCCTAATCGAACCATTTGTCAGAAAATTATTTCTATGACAGCTCGATATGTCTGATATTGAATTGAAATTGCTTTTGATGCGTTTCTGTACTGTTTATTGCAGTTCCTAATCATCTCTTATTATTTATAGTGTGCCAAGCAGCACGACATCGGCAATGTTGATCTCATCCAAAAATGCTACGAAAGCTCTCGTGGTAGTCAATTATTAAAACTGAATGGCGATTTGACTCATGCCTTGCGACCGACTATTACATTCATACCCACCATAACATTGGATGGATCTCAGGGCAAGCAAGCTTTGATTCTGAAAAATCTTTTGGGGGAAATTTGTAAAATTGCCGGCGATAACGTGAAAGCGGTGGAAGTATGCAGTAAACATCTTTGAGAAAGTTATTTCCCAAATCTTCATGAGTTGTTAACAAACTCAAAGTACAACTGCCATCTACCGCAGTCAGGCATTTATTTACGTAATGTATTCCAGCGAAGCAAAGCCTTTACATTGTCACCACACCCCTCATCTGCGACACGAGAATCCAAAGATGGTATATTTTTTAGAACAATATATTTCTGGTCAAATTTATTTTATTTAAAAGGTAGTCTTTAAAAATTTAAATTCAAATTAAGCGATATATAAATCAAACATAGAAATAAAAAAGAAATAAAACAAATTTTAATTGATATGAAAATACAACACAAACACTGAATTTTGTAAATGATCTGAGTGATTATTATTTTATGATTATTTTTATATTTTATACAATGTTAAAAACTTTGACATACATTACACAACAAAAACAAAGAAGAAATACGCAAAAAAGCCAAGACACTATCAAGAATATCTGATATGATTTATAATAATTTATGAATCTCTTTACAGCATTTAATTATGTGGATCGATGCCGGTTAGCTAGTCCAACTATTAATAATTCGTCACGTTGCCATCAAACTTCCATATATAAATATGTGAGACAAAGGAACAGTCAAAGCAGTGGGAGAATCGTGTCCAAAGAAGGCGAAGATGGTTTCATCTGCAGGCAAGGTCATGGCGTCTGTTTTTTGGGATGTGCATGAGATTATTGATTATCTTCAGAAAGGAAATAGCATCAACGGCGAATATTATGCTAATTTATCGCAATTGAAATTATGCGAAAAGAAAGAAAGGGTTTTATCAAGATAATTCTTTAGCTTATACAATCACTATTGCGATAGCCAAAATTAATGGATTAAAGTTCGAATTGTTTCATCACGCAACTTATTCGTCAGATTTAGCTCCCTCGTAATGTAATTTTTTTGACAACACATAATTCCAAATGTTTCACCTCACATTTTGGGAATTTTGTTCGTGACAAACATAGAATGTTTTAAAGAATATTCAAAACAATTACGAAGAAATTGAACACAATATATGGGATACAATTCACATCAAGCTTTTATTCAATATATGTAATATAACTCAGCTTCCATTAGCCAAGTACCACATACGTTGTACATTCTTGAACCTTACCACACTCAAGGTGCTACATATACATGTTGTTTATGCACTAAAATTTTCAAAACTTTTTTACGATATTCCAAAGATATTGTGCCATATTCAGGTACTCACCTAATTCATTTAATTTGCCCCTCATGCCAAAAAGTTTGCGAACATCGTCATAAAGATTTCGAATGCGATTTGCTTCAAATTCCACAGAGTCATTGAGAATTACAAAAGGAGTCTGCATATTCTGTTTACTTGCTGCAATTGTCTGCTTACCGTTACGTTTCAACAACTCCATGCCATGGTCACTTTTCGTGCATAATTGAATGAGATCACTTTGTGGCAATTGATGTTCTTTTGAACACTGCCGAGTAGTAACATATTACGGGATAACATAAGAATAAAGAGAAATCGCATGTCACCTTTAGAAATGCTTCTGATGGTGCTAGTTTATATTGATAGCTTGATAGACAACCAATCAAATGCAATTTTAACCACAGATCCTGGACAGTATCTATAACACAGGCATGTTGCAAATTTGCCTCGCATTGGTTGGGGTCGTGTTCACATCGAATCTCATGAGATCCATTATAACTACGAAAAATTTGCGTTTTTCCATAGGGAATCAAAATGACGTCTATACTCTCCTTAAGCTTGTCATAGGTAGGTATTAGCTGTTGTGTTATAAAGACTTCGCTATTGTCATCTAGTGCTGCATAATAAACCTCTATACGTACAGAGGATCCTGAAACAGTTAGTACCTTGGTGCCACGGTTCTTCTGCGAAAAGAAATAAAAAAATAAATAAGACCATCCAAGTTTCGTACCCCACTTGAGTCAACAACACTTGCATCAAAAGGATTTAAACCATGATTTTTTAAACATCTTATAACAGATAACACCATAATAGCGGCGGATACAATGACTAATAAATCGAAGAGAACGAAAGTCATTAGTTAAACATTGACCTTTGAAGAAAATTATTGAAACGAATACAATATGTGAAGCAGGTTTTGCTTTTCAAATGTCACAAAATACTGTATACTTTTTTGTCATAATGAGCTTCATTCACCCACTCGTACTTTCCGAAAACTTATCGTTTGCTTTAATATTCGTCGATATAACCTGATTAAATTCCAATGAATTATATCTGTAGGCACATAATATGGTCAATATTGAATAGTTTTTTTTTTCTATTAAGCAATCACTATTCGAACGATTGTTACCGAATAAAACAACAGAAAATCAGATCTGACAAATTCATTTTCTACAGTGCTATTTGAGCTCTAATCATCAATTACAGAATCATCAAATACAGAATATTTTCACCACAGACAGTGATGTGGAACAAAAACGGAAGAACGACATTTTGATTGCACAGCACTATATGACCCAAAAATGAGTCCAACTTTTTTAATGGAACTATTTAGTAAGAAAAAACCACACCAATACCCAATTGGTCCATTTAATTCTCACAGTTTATTAAAAAGATTTTCTAAATTTTAACAAACAATTCGTCGAATTTTTACCCTAACACATACACAAAATGGTTTTATAAGAAGAATCTTTGCTGAAGTTTTCAAAAAATCTCTGGTTTGGTAAGGCATTACTTTCACATCGACTATGTAATACATACAAGTCAATGCCGTTCTGCATATATCTGATGCCCTCTTCATTGTATGGCTGTACATCCTAGAATCTTGCTCTCAAAAAAAAAAAAAAAAAAAAAATCCGAAATTTGGCTAGGATATGCAAAAAACGTTATGTCCAAACCAGTTAACCGCATATCTCATTCCATTTACCGTCCCTGTTAACAAGTTCGCAGATATCATTATAAAGATTTCCACTACGATTTGCTTCAAATTCCACTGATTCATTGAGCTTTATAAAAGGAATCTGCATACGTCGTTTACTTGCTGCAATTGTGAGTTCGCCATTACGTTGTAGCAACTTCATACCATGATCGCTTTTCACACATAGTTGAATGGTATCACTTTGCGGCAATTGATGTTCTTGGGAACACTGCAACACAAGGTTAAGCCGCATGTGAGAAGATCAATTGGAAATCGCATTTTACCTTTAGAAACGTTTCTGATAGAGTTGTACTACCCTGATAGCTGAGCAAACAACCAATCAAAAGCAATTTCAATGTCTTATTCTGGACTTTATCTACAATACACGCATGTTGCAAATTTGCTTCGCACTGGCTGGGTCCAAGCTTACATCGCACCTCATAAGTTCCATTAGAATTACGATACATTTGTGTCTTACCATAAGGCACCAAAATCATATTTGTAGCGTTTTTTATCTTATCGTAGGTGGGTATAAGCTGTTGTGTTATAAAGGTTTCGCTATTGGTATCTAATGCTTCATAGTAAACTTCTATGCGAAGGGCAAAGCCTGAAGGAATCTCCAAGTTGGCAACTCGGATCAATTTCTGTAAAAATTATGAGAGATTTAGTATTTGGGTTGACACGGCAATCAACTCTTACCAAAATATGGTTGTTGTCGCGGTTGATAAAACATTTAACAAAGGACAGAATTAAAATGGCTGCGGACAAAATGACCAACAATTCGAATAGATTGACACCCATTAGTAAAATATTCACCTTTGAAAATATTTTTGTGATTATTTAGACGTTTAAATCTATGAAAAAATACCACAGGCGTTTTGAATAGTAATATCGATTTCCGATTGTAATACCTATTTCTTGAGCGATCATACGTTGAGAAAATTTATACAACTATATCCTATATAATGTGAGTGATAAGTGCTATGAGCTAAAAATATGGAACGAGAATGACGTAAAGGATAAAGAAAGAAACAAGTACAACAAGAAAGAACAAGTAAAATACATCCACTGCCTTGGTTACGAAAGAAGATGTTCTTAACACAACAGACACGAAATTAATTTCGTTGCAACAAGATATATGACTGTAAAAAAGACCGGATTGGTGACCAGAAATTCTACCAGAAAAGGAAAAAATTACATTTTGGGTAAGGAACTGACGTCTATAAAGATAAAAACGGATATTTGATCGAAGAGGGAGAGAGCGTTCCTACAAGTTGATAGTTCTAGAAAGCTTCACTGGTGCGGAAACTTTTTGTTTCTCACGTGTAGTTCACGGTTTAAACAGATCTGTTGAAGTCTTTGATCTGCCGTCAAAGCTATGAAAAATCGGTAGACATAAGGTAATAACCGAAAGCATTATAATATAACAGTCTTATTACTTTACATTTTTTCGGATTTGTTAGTCTATATTTTCTACATTAGAGGACCTTATATCCCAAAAGAGAATATATATAGGTATATGTGTATCACATATACTAACTTCAATTTTAAAAATTTGGTTACGTTATCCACAAGATATTGTGTCCAATTTGGTTACATATAAGTTTCGTTTAATTTGCCACTCATGCCGACAAATTTGTAAATATCACTGCTAAGATTTACGGAGCTATTTGCTTCAAGTTCCACAGATCCATTGAGAACTATAAAAGGTGTTTGCAAACGCCGTTTACTTGCTGCCATTGTCCGCTCACCATAACGTTGTAACAACTTCATACCATGGTTGCTTTTGGCACACAGTTGAATGATATCACTCAGCGGCAACTGATGTTCTTGGGAGCACTGTAGGATTGCGAGGTATTAAGTGGTACGTGTGAAAACCCTACCTTACCTTAACAAACGCTTCGCGTGGTGCTATTGTATCATGGTAGCTGAACAAACAACCAATCAAATGTAATTTCAAATGCACATCATCGACAATGTCTACGATACAGGCATGTTGTAAATTAGCCTCACACTGGATAGGACCATGCTCACATCGGATCTCATAACTCCCATTGGAATTATGAAACATTTGCGTTTTGCCATAGGGAATTAAAACGATGTTTGTGGCTTCTTTAATTTTGTCATATATGGGTAAAAGCTGTTCCGCTATAAAAGCTTTGCTATTTACATCTAATGCTTCATAGTAGACCTCCATACGAAAGGAAAAATCCGAAGGAGTCACAATATTGGACCATTGGTTCATGTTCTGCAAAAAATCGGAGACCATTTATATTTTATATTTCGATTGAGATGACAACACTTACAAAATCGTGACCCATGTCGTGGCTGATTAAACATCGGACAAAGGACAGAACCAAGATAGCTGAGGATAAAATGATTAAAAATTCGAATAGCTCGACACCCATTAATTAAATATTGATATTTAAAATATATTTTTGTCAGTAATATGACTTGTTAAGTTATTTGTTTCTCAAAAAAGTGCTACAATTCACTGCATACATTAAAAGAAATAGTGTCATCGGCTCCTTATCGACTCGTATGTTGAGAAAATATACGTTTTGAGTTATAAGGAGAGACATGGATGTGATAAAGTTAAGACGAAAATCAGCACTTTTATACCCATTTTTTGACATTAAAAGGAGCGCGCATGTGCTCCTAAACGCTGTCATGCCAATAGAAACAAGTACAGGCACGTATAATTGAAATCAGAAGGTATTATGTTTGCTTAAAATATACGATACAAGTTCGTGTATCACTTGAAGGGGTTCGTTCTTGATCAACCTTTTCATATAAAAGCAGACTTAAAGGATATTGTTACTGTAGGAAGATTACTACAGGACACGTCTTCATAAGAAAAATATCATCCTAGAATCTTATTGATGTTAAAAGTTCGTTTCGAGACACTTATTTTTATAAAATGTATCTGTGAAGATAATTTTAAGACTATGGTCCATATAACCTTATTGTGTTGGGACCTTAATATCTGAAATAAATAAATAAATAATTTCAAGACACTTTTGCATTTTAAATTTTAGAATTTAAATCTGCTTAGATTACTAAACTTACATGAAACACATTGTTCATGATTACATCTCCACCAGTTCTCCGCAATATTAGTTCTTCCCCTCGATGTCTAAAAACAGTAAATAAGTAAATAATAAGTAATAAGTAAAACAGTAATATAAGTAGAGAACATTTTTTATGTTACCCTATACCTCAAAAAAGTGTATCTGCGTTTGAAATTATTTAATGTTTATTGTCATCACGACAATTTTAAAATGACTATAAATTTTGTTCATAGTGCCACCAAGCTAATAAAATAATTACCAGTAAGTTGAATAGTTTACTTAATTCATTGTAAATCAACTACGAATTTCTTCAACTACGTGACTACGAAGATTTTTCGATGTATTCCGAATTGTTTAACCACTGGAATGTAGAAAAACTAATGATGATCTCTTTCCTGAAAAAATATTTGCCTTATCAACAATCCGAAGATGTTACCCGGCCCCTCCCAAAGGCATTTTCTTGTTCAAAAAATAACATTTAAAAGTAATATTTTCTATTTCCTTATAAAAAGATACAGGTTACGAATAAAAGAAAGGTTTCCATTAGTTTCATTACAATCGACCTACCTCAATCTAATACGATGACATTTTTGGAATAAAATGCGTCATTTTCCAATTATGCACTATGCTGACAATTGTTATATTTTTGTCGTAATTCATTTATTTAAAAAAAGATGTTCCTGCCTATATTTTCTTATAAAAAGTAGATTCAAATTTACAAAAGATGAGAATAACTTATAAGTGCAGTAAAAGTTTATCCAATAGACGTCCTGCCCAGTGAGCCCATAAATTAAAATTGGTATACTTTTACTAATTCATTAAAGCTGTCACATATCCCATTCATGGTATGCGAGGGAATTAGTAACTACGATTTCACAATACAAACATTATTAGAGAAATGTATCACATTTCCCTTAACCATCCTTAATAAGATGGATTTATACACAAAATTTCATGACGACCAAAAAGGCATTTGTAAGAATCAAAATACAACTATTACATTAGTGAAAAAAATTCTGATCAACACGATATTCACCTTTGCCACAAAACATGGTAATGCCGGTTAAACTGACATTTTTTTGTAACAAAACCGACGCAACATTTTTTTAACTTTTCTCCATTTTGAAATTATTAATACAAAACCATATTTCAATCGATACCATCTACTTGGATTTAAACAAACATTAGCTTTATTCCAATAAGTAAAAACTCACTTATCCTCTTTATTTCTATTAGTATTTTACGCCCTAATATTTTTTTTTTTTTTCATTTGCCCCCTTTTCCGTTGTTTCGAAGCGAGCCCTTCAGGAAATAAAGTTACATTTTAGGAGAATAACAAATTAATAAATGGATCTGTGGTTTTGAAACACAGCATTGCTTTGTTCCGCACAAAATTTGAACATCCGAAATGCAAAAACGTTATTCCTTTTAAAATTCACGGTGAAAACAGATTTCCATGAAAGCAAACTATATATCTGTATTAGCCATTTTCCAGCTGGAAAGTACCATTCGCATTATTTAAAAACTTTTGTGCTTCAAAGAAATAACGAATGAAATGAAATGAAATGAAATAAAGAATGTAAGTAGCGAAGTGCCTCTTAGATTGAAACGGCAAAATGACGAAATCAATTTCACCATATAAAATTATATTTATCCATCGAGTAAAATAATCCATTTAAAACGGATGACACACTAATGATGCAAATGTAATACGAAGAAAATTTAATCAAATTATACACAATTAGCGTAAGATCTGTAAAACTAATCTGTAGTACAGATTGTATGTGGTCAACACATGTACAATAGTTTTGCTGTAGATTGGTGATGATAAAAAAATACGCCATGTCAAGTGAACACAGCTAGCTAGTTGGCATATTTACCTTTTGAGTACTGTGAAGAGTTGTTTAGTTCTTCATGAAGTTTTTCGAGAAATCAAAGGAGTTCCTGCAAAATCTTTTCAAATCTCATAGTATTATGGACAGTGAAGATTTAGAACCGATTGATATCTTGTGTTATATCACCGAAGATTTGCAGACACGTTATCGCTCTGCTAAGGATTTACCAGCAAAGACTTTGGTGATTCAAGACTTTTTACGGCGATGGGAGGCCGATACAGGAATGGATGTGCTAAGAAAGCAAAGTTATGAATTTGAAAACGGTAACATCACCGTTAGCATTATGAGATAAGGGAGAAATTTATAAATATTTCATTTCAGATCTCGATTGGTTTAATGTGAGTCATCAACTCACCTTAGAAGGCTTGAGGGGAAAATTGATTGTTTTGGATTTTTTTACGTACTGTTGCATAAATTGCATGCATATTTTGCCGGAGCTTAATGCTTTGGAGAAATTGTATCCTGTGGATAGAGGTCTGGTCGTAGTGGGTGTTCACAGCCCCAAGTTCGAGAATGAGAAGGACGCGGCCAATTTACTAGCGGCCGCGCAACGCTATGCCATTGAGCACCCCATTGTCAACGATCCTTGCATGTCGTTGTGGCATATGATTGGTGTACGATGTTGGCCTACACTGATGGTGTTGGCTCCCTCTGGAGCTCCTATGTTAATGCTAATGGGTGAAGGCCATGGACCCTTCCTGGAACATTTTACGGAACATGCTTTACGATTCTTCCACCTAAAGGGAGAATTGAAGAATTTCACATTGCCAATGAAACCATCCTTGGATTTATTGCCGGCTTCAAAGTTGAAATTTCCCGCCAAAATTGCACGAAGTGAAGATGACCGTTTTGCTGTAGCGGATGCTGGTAATCACCGCATATTGGTTTTTAACATTCGGGGTGATGTGCTGCATCGAATAGGCAGCGGCACATGTGGTTTAGTTGATGGCAGTTTAGACTCAGCCAGCTTTAACAGCCCTCAGGGAGTGGCCTTTCTCGACAATAATACACTTATAGTAGCCGATACGGAAAATCATGCCATACGTCAGGTTAGTTTATCCACTAAACTGGTAGAAACTTTAGCAGGTACTGGCCAACAAGGACATGACCGCACTGGTGGTAAAACTGGACCACTGCAACAAATATCCTCACCTTGGGATGTAGCCGTTTATCGCACGCGCGATATGGACATGTCTTTTCATTTAGACGAGCAGAATGTCCCTGAGAAGACAATTATACTCATCTCCATGGCCGGTACACATCAAATATGGGGTTACTTCCCCGAAGGTATGATTTGGTGGAAGTTCCGAAAATTTGATCCCAGAACTTGTGTCTCTCTTATTGGCAATGGCATGGAGGAGAATCGCAACAATTCATATCCACAAAATGCGGCCTTTGCCCAACCTTCCGGTCTTGCCATTGCCAAGGATTTCTTATTTATAACAGACAGTGAAAGCTCCAGTATACGTAAAGCTTCATTGCTGGATGGTAAAGTTTCAGCGGTCGTAGGGGGAGATCGTAATCCCCAAAATCTCTTCGCCTTTGGAGACGTGGATGGCAAACAGTATGCAGCCAAACTCCAACATCCTCTGGGCGTAACTTTTAACCACGCAAATGGAAAAGTTTATGTGGCCGACACGTATAACCATAAAATTAAAGTTATCGATATAGAAGCAAGTACCATTGAAACCTTAAAAGTACTCCATCATGACGGCGCTACCTCCCAAATCTTTAACGAGCCGGCTGGTCTTTGTTTCGACTCCACAGGACAATATTTAATCATCTCAGATACCAATAACCACCAGTTAATACGTGTGGATATTAACACTCTAAGAGCACAGCCATTTCCCCTAAGGTTCCCCTCCGCACTCGATGGGGAAAGTGTGACAGATGGCCCTCTAACAAAAAGCCTCCAACTTATAAAGCATCTATCTTTAACCAAATGTAAAGAAATGAAATTAAAAGTTTCCATTACGTTAGATGAAAAACTAAAGTTCACAGCAGAAGCTCCACAGAAGTGGTGTCTAAATAGCGCAAATAGTTCTTTAAAATCTGTAAATACTCGAGGATGTGTAACTGCTGATGGTTCTTTCGTGTTGCAGCTGCAAAGGATGGACTTGACCAAATTGGATACACACGAAGAGAATTTAAAAGTGGATTTGTCATTAAGTCTTTGCGATGTTAACTGTTGTCTGATGAAGCGATTTTCTTTGATACTAAAAGATGATAAGTCGACTAATACCAGAAACGAAGAAGAATATGAAATTAAATTGCATATAACACCAAGTGATATACGTTTGTCGTAACTTGTATGGGTCACAGCAGTTCGGTTCGCATACGTTAAGATTATTTAGAATGTTTTTGATACTAGACTTTGATTACGCAAATGAAGAATTACTTTGTCTCAGCGGTACTACTTTTTATATGTAACGAGAGCCAACGGGTTAATTTTTTTTCTGGCACATTTGTTGTAAACATTAAGAATTAATATTGCCTTACTAGTTTTAAAATATTAAATAAAGAAAATACACAAACTTCGATTTACGTCACTTAATTCCATTACGATATTGTGATAATCGCAATCACAAATAAACAAGGTGCATGTGGTAAAGTATCTGTGCCTGCGGAGTATTCTAAACTTATCGATGCTTCTACTGTAGCAATGTACTCCAAACTTGTGTCTTCAATGCGCGCGTATATACTTTATTGCGAAAGGAATGGATGATCTGTATATGTAAAATTGTTGTAACTGATTATGAAATTTGGATAGTAGGTAATCGCATTTTTAAAGGTAGAACGAGTCGCAAACAAACGGCAAATAGCATATCATTGCCCAGACCAAACCACTTAAAGGTTATAAACATGGTACAGTAGCCTAGCGAAATGACTGAAGACTAATAAATAAGGGGAGTACAATCATTTTTCGTGAAAAAAAAATACCAAAAAATCTAAAGCTAATAAAATCCACAGCAATTTCGGAGAACCAAAAGATGTTTCACTTAAAAATTTCTGCAGAGTGCAAAAATGCAATGCAAAACATTATGTTAAGTTGTACCACATTGCACAACAGATTGTGTAGGCTGCATAAGGATTCCAGACATCGTGTTCTTTATTTTAGTCGAATCCAGTCTTGGAAAAAGAACCAAAAGAGCACATAGCAGAACCACAAATACCTTCCTCTCGCATATTAAAATATTGATTTCTGAGTATTTAGGAACTCTTTTCTAATCCTTGGCTTATGTTTTATTTTGCCTTTCAATATATTTGCATGCTGCACTGGCATTGTTTTCGAAATATTTTTCTTCGCGAAAACTGTTTTAAATCAACGAAAAGTTTCAAATTTTCAGTAGTCCCAAGGCTACTACAAATTCTGACAGATGAATGTAGAATTGCGACTATTGTTTGTTGCGCTGTATATGAGTGCCTGTGTGTGCATACATGTACATAGTTCGTTTCTCATTGTTTCGTTTTGTCAGGGAACAATCATGTTGCAAAAACGTCTTCAAATATACAGTCGGAGACTTAAGTTTAAATACACCCTATAAATTTGAAGTTTTAAGAAAATGAAACAACTGTCAAAAATTTTAAGTATGTAGTTTTATTACATATTAAGAATAACTAAAAATAAAAACAAAAAATATTGACTTCATCATGAGTATAACGGTTAATCCAACAAAAACAAAATAATAAAGGGGACAAAAGTTTAAATACAGTACCAATTAATTATTGGAATCGATAATATTACATAACTTAAACAATAAATCAATATTTGTTGGTCCTCCATTAGCATCAATGACTGCCTGAAGACGATGTGGCATAGAGAGAACCAACTTTTCTATTTCAGATGGTGTTATTTCAGACCAACCCTTTTTCAGCGCTTCTTTTAGTGATATGATGCTAGTTGGCGCTGAATATTCCATTTTTCTGGCCAACAATTCCCAAACATGTTCGATGGGATTTAAGTCCGGCGATTGGGGAGGACTATAAAGCTGACGTGGAGCATAATATAGCAACCGTTCCTTCACAGAACGTGCGGTATGCTTAGGATCATTGTCCTGTTGGAATATCCAATACCTTCCAAGACCTAAGCTTTCCACGGACAGTTGCAAATTTTGTTCCAAAATACTTTTATACTGGTGTCGATCCATAGTACCATCGACAAAAGCTAAACGTCCCACACCAGCTGCTCCAATTGTTCCCCAAACCATAACGCTCCCGCCACCATGTTTTACGGTTGGTATTAAATTTTTTGGTTGAAGCGCTGTACCGGACTTGCGCCAAACATTTGCACGACCGTCGCTTCCAAAAATATTGAATTTTGACTCATCTGTATATAGCACTGTTCTCCAAAAGTCATCATCCTTATCCTTGTACTTTTTAGCGAATTCCAGACGCAGCTGCATATTTTTTTTAGAAATAAGAGGCTTTTTACGCGGAACTCTGCTTCGATAGCCTTTATCGTGCAATGCTCTTTGGACCGTTTTTGGATGGACATGTTTTCCGGTTGCTTCTGCAATACCAGCGGCTAACTTTGGGGCACTTATTTTTGGATTTTTGTGCACTTCATTAACAATTAGGCTCACATCCCTCCGGGAAAGTTTTTTTGGACGCCCACTTCTGGGTTTATTATCAACAGTATTATAAATTTTATATTTTCTTATAATATTTTGCACACTTGCACATGACAATTTAATAGTTTTTCCTATATCTCTGAAAGATTTGCCTTCTTTAAAATGTTCAATTATTAAATTTTTTACTCCAGTTTCGATTTGTTTTCCTTTGCCCATTTTTTACTTGAATACGATCATGAAACTTGCTCGAAAACTTGTTGAATGTGAATAAAAAAGATTAAAAAAGCCAACCAACAAAAATAACGGTACATCCATACTCATAATAAAGCAAAATCATTCGCGCTATTCCGTTAATGCATGCATGTATTTAAACTTTTGTCCCCTTTATTATTTTGTTTTTGTTGAATTAACCGTTATACTCATGATAAAGTCAATATTTTTTGTTTTTATTTTTAGTTATTCTTAATATGTAATAAAACTACATACTTAAAATTTTTGATAGTTGTTTCATTTTCTTAAAACTTCAAATTTATAGGGTGTATTTAAACTTAAGTCTCTGACTGTAAAACAAACAGTAAGACATACAATGGAGAAATATTTTGTATTTGTGAGACATTAACAAAATTTGTGTTTTCATCTGTCAAAATTTTATCTCATCACTTAAAACAGCGAAATTGCAAAATTTATTTGACGATACAAAATTTATTTCACCATACATTCACCCAATTCCACTGAATAAAAGAAGTGCGGGATTTTGGCTTGCAAAGTAAATCCAAATCATATTATTTCTTAACAACTCTGGCTGCCAAATGATAGCAAAGCTTGGCAACCCTTTGATATCGAAAGAGGAGACGAGACAAATGATAAATAAAAATAGTTAAACAGTAGACAGCAAAGAGAGAGGTTGAGTCAGTACGGAGTTGGTTGGTACAACGCAGTTTTGTGTGCGCGACTTTTATTTTGTGTGGCTGGTGCAAAGAAATCTTTTTTCATTTTCCTTACTCGCGGTGTTGTGTGTGCTCTGTTCTAACTTCGTGTGATCGGAAAAGGTGTTAATTCCATTTATTGTCTTTAATTGATTACAAAAATTAAGAGAAAAGTTGTCAATCAATCGGAAAGGATTGTATATTTAGTGAGAAATGGAAGTTAAATGTTTGGCACGTTCAGAAAATAACCAAATTCGGACCAGAAATTCCAGTACGAAAAAGAAAAGTTTTAGAAGCGAGACCCCCAGAAATACCGATAATAAAACAACAACATCAACAATAGTGACGGTTTCCGTAAAGAATAAAGAGGAAACATGTATTAAGAAAGTGAAAAGTGGAAAATCAATTTTGCGTCCTCGGTTTGTGTTTAAGAATCCCCCTTTTGCCTTCAACATCAGTGGCGATAGCAACACCCCCTCTATATCCCCCTCGTCAACAATGCCATCCACAATCCCGTCCAAGTCTAATCATTTTGTGTTGTCGCAGTCTTGGCGTCGCACCTGGTGCCCCCTCATAATGAATGCATTGATTTTCTTGCTATTTACCAGTGCATTCAATTTTGGAAATTGTTCCGTTAATAGTGCGACCAGCGGCGATTCGTTAATAGATCAACCACACACAACTTTGGATATTGCAACAACAACATCATCGTCAGCCAAAGCATTGAACGGGCTAAACAATAAGATTAATAACAACGGTCATAAACTGAACGATACTCATAGTTTGTATTTGCCCAAGTCGGCCGAATCGCAGATAAGGTGAGTCGAGAATTGCAGCGCATGAAGGCAAAATGAAGGCAAACAGCCAATAAGAAACAGGATAAGAATTTAAATAGGAAGTTTTTAATACGCTCTGACAAAAAACCTATCAGAATACCAAGAATCAAATAGGAATCAGGATCTGCAAGTTTGTTATAGGAAAAACAAAGTTTGGAATTCGTCGAGATATAATTCAAATCCAAGTGTGCATGTTCAAGAAAATAATGTAGATAAAGATATCTTATAAGATTTAATTTTTCAAAAACTGTAAAGAATACTTTTACTGCCATTTCGCTAGTTTTAATGGTTAATTTTTTCAAAAGCTTAGATATTCCTCGAACTGCCTTTTACATACGTATATTTCTTTAGTTTAAAAAAAGTATTAAAAATTACTAAAGCCCCTTCTTTCGAATATGCTTTACAATACCGTTAATTTGAGTACTCATATCTGTAAATAGTACAATAGTAAATAGGGCGCAAAGTAATGGCTTTTTGTGTCTTCGGACGTGAGTGGTCAAACGCAATATTGCGAAAATGTTCATAGGAATTGCAAAATTTTTTCCATTACAAAAAATATCTAAAAAAAAATTTGTTAAAAATAAAAAATTTCCAATAAAAAAACTTGTTATAGATTTTCTTGGCTGTGCATTCTATGATTCCATAAAATTTGGACCACTTCTTCTATTTTGCAAAACGTATATATTCAGACGTTCACGCTTCCTGTAGCATTCATTCGTTTTTACACATTCCACCCTTTGTAAAAACTTAATTATCGCTAAAATAATATATTTGATGGGTAAATCATTTCTTGTTCGAATAGCTCTGCAATACAACGCATTACCAAGTTGCATGAAGGACTTTAGTCGTTTCTATTTAAATTTTCGAAAGCAGTTCCTTCAACATTTTCATACGACAATAAAGATATATAATATTACTTTCTTATACCTTAACTTAACTTAATGTGACTTTTATTCATATCGATGTATTTTTTTATATTTTTTTTAATTGAATTTAATATTAATATTTCATTTTTTCTCTAATTGATAATTTTGATATTTTTTTAATTAATTTTGATATTATTTATATTTCAATTGGCCGTAGATAAATGAATAAAAAATTAATTAAAAAAAGGTGTTGTCCAGGATCAGCAAGACTGTTTTTTTTCAGTTTTCAAAAACCTTCTGTCTCTGTGGCGCGCAAAGTTGACCCAACGACATTTCAAGCATTATTTTTGAACAAGAAGTCTAAAACCAACGCCAAAGATATCTGTATATGAAATACGCAATTCATTATTGAACTTATGGTGCTGCTTATTAAAATTACTTAAAAAGAGGAAGTTATTAAAAAAACGATCGCAATAAAATATCTATGGAATTGTAACAAGGGTAAATTGATAAACCTGCTTAAAACTACAGGATTATTATATACATATATAAAGTTTTTGTTCGAAACACAAAAACATTTTTTATAGTACAGGGTGGGCCATAAGGGTGTTGGCGGTTTAAATCTTCAATTTCTCGGTAACGCACGGCGCGGGGTGGCGGGGGATATGTTGTTCGCTGCGCCGCTTCCTTGAAATTTAGTCGCCATAGAGCCGTACACGGGAGTGCAGCGTGCATTTTGTGTCCGAGCGTATTACGAAAACAATAAATCAGTGATTACTGCACGACGTTTGTATCGGCATGAACACGGTTTACACGATTTAAGTGAAGCTCCAAGCGCCAATGTGATACGAAAATGGATCAGAATGTTCGAAACAACCGGCTCAACAGTACCAATTACGGTTCGTGGTCGCCCAGTTTCTGCAAGATCAGCCGACATTGTGGAGCGTGTTCGTGTTTCAGTTCAGCGAAATCCGCAACAGTCAACACGTAAGAGAAGTCAGTCTTTGGATGTCAAAAGAACAACTTTACGACGAATTTTGAAACGTGATTTGCATTTGAAGGCTTATAAGATTCAGATAGTCCAAGAATTAAAACCCGATGATGCCAATAACCGACTTAACTTTGTCAATTTGATGCTATAGCGGTTCAACAATTTCAACAACGTGATTTTTAGTGATGAGGCCAATTTTCACCTTAATGGCCATGTGAACAAGCAAAATTGTCGGTTCTAGTCCGAGACTAATCCCCGACGCTTGCATGAACGTCCACTTCACAGCCCTAAGCTTGTCGTGTGGGCTGGGATAACGTCAACCGGTATTATTGGACCATACTTTTTTGAGGACGAAAGAGGGCATGCGATGACGGTTAGAGCGAACAATTATTGCAACAGCAGACTTTTTGGTGCCAGCTTTGCAAGAACTTCAAGGCAATACCACGAGGATGTGGTTTCAACAGGATGAGGCCACATGTCACACGGCTAGGGTACCCATAGAGCTGCTGAAAAATGTTTTTCCTGGAAAACTCTTTTCCAAAAAGGGGGATATTGAATGGCCCCCACGTAGCCCCGATCTCTCTCCATGCGATTATTTTCTATGGGGCTACCTCAAATCGATAGTCTACGAGAATAATCCGACCAATTTAGAGCAGTTGAAGAGGAACATTATTCAGGAAAGTCACAAAATACCGAGAACAACTTTTTAACGAGTTTTCCAAAATTTGCGACTTCGGTTCCAAGAGTATCAAGCAGCCGAGGAAAGCCATTTGGACAACATTATTTTTAAGTCTTAAAAATTCCCATGCTTCTACTTTTTAAAAATACAAATATATTTTTTTTATATTTCGTAGTTTTTTTAATTGATTATTTAAACCGTCAACACCCATATGGCCCACCCAGTATAATCATCATATTCGTTGTAGGTTTCGCTTGAAAGGGTTCCTTCTCTTACTGAGATCGGATTGTGCTTTCCTATGTTGTTTCTATGTCATCTAGTGCAAAACTTATTTTCACAAAATGATTCTACGTTGTGATTGTTTTTATTTCTAGCTAGTTTACATAGAGAAAATTTGTTGTTGACAGGATTTGTTGATATATTGATGCCTAAGTTATCCGTACGCTACAGGTTATAATATGGAGCACATTTGTTTTTGTTTTGGATACTAATTTCCAAAAAAGACTATACCTGTTATATGCGTAGCCTCTGTGTTATACGAGTTTTTTCTGAAAACATTTTTGAGCTGTCGCTTATCATGTTATATTCTCTTTAAAGAAAGCGGCCACTTAAAAAGTATGGTATTGTGTGTTGTAATAAAAAACTAATATGGTAAACTTTATTGTTCAGACATGTTTTTAAATGATCTATTTTAATAATTGGCAGACTCAAATTTGGTTTAAACTATTCCGAAGAAAAATTATTATTTCTTTCATTATTGTATTCTGCAAAATTTCGAAATATTCCTAAACATTTGAATAAGCACAATGACTGCTAGTATTCATTGAATGTGAATTTCAAACTGCAGTCCGATTGAACTCGTGCTGTGCGCCGGACAATTAAATTAAATAATATTTGTAATCTTATAAGATGTGCAATGTTTTTATTTCTTATACTATTATTTACTGCACTTTCTTGGCTATAAAGAATTACGTCGAAAACGTTTTATCTATATTTTCTTCAAATATTGAAGAAATACAGTCAGCAGCAAAAGTAAAGTGAAAATGCTACTCCTGAACACATTACCCGATATGTGTGGTGTCTGCAACAAGTTGATTTATTGTAGAATAAGGTGGTTTTGTGGAAACACGCAGGTATGGACACGACGAACATATACTTCGTCAAAGGGTCCGTGTGATACAATGTGAGATTATAGATAATCTGTGAAATCAAGTTCAAATAGTTTTTATGGATCGATTAGTAGAGTAGAATAAATAAATATAAATAATGTCGGGAACTCGTAATACGCAAGTCGATTTCATTACAGTGGTCAAACTTTTGTCGTTTACTGTCGTTCCCAAATTTCGCTGCAGTTCATATTTTAAATTCGCTATTTAATATATACATAAATGTATATTCACAAATATATTATTTTAGAAAATTCGTTTAAATTCGTAAATCATGTTTTCCTGCTATTAAGACACACAACATTTTTATAACATTAGTGTTGTAATGTACAATGTTTATAATGTATTTGTTATCGAATCATAGAGGAGATATGCTGTTATATTGTAATTTAATCAAATCGGCCTTAAGGCTTAAAATTGCAATCCTGAATAAAAATAAATTAAAGTTACAATTACTGTTTTGTTGATTTATTTTAATTTGATTGGCCATACGTCTGTTTTTGTATGTTGTGGTATGCAGCGTGTTCAAATATCACGTCACTGATTTGTTGACTATTTTTGTTCTATGTAATAATGAAACCAAAAGTCTCTTAATTGCCAAAATGCTTCGCCATGCCGCCTCGTTGTCAACGTTTGTGTTCGGTGGGTTATTCGTTGTCTGTGGAACTGATAAAAATGAATGTCTTTTGTCTCTTCTTAAAGGGAGAAAGTAAAAATTGCCTGCAATTTTATAAATCTTTGAAGAATTTATCAAACATCCGTTAAAATATGTCGACAGGAAAACAGATGCCAACAAGTTTTTTCTTTCGATTTTTTGTTATAATTGTTACTATGAAAATATAAATAACGGCATTGCTAAATCTACATTTTGTAGTTTGTCCCCATCGTTTTTTCATTTTGGCATTGTTGGCAGAATGGGCAATCAACAATTCGCACTCTTCTTGGTTGGGTTCTAAATCGTTGTCAAGAGGTCAATGTCGGTTAAAGTAGTTGCAGATGTCGAACTTTGTGCACGTATGTATGTGTACCTTTCATAGATCAGCAAAATAAAAAAATTTAAAACATTACAAATATCAAACGATATTTGCGCAGAGGCGATATCGTAACCAATGGGGTTGTATCAAATTGCGATTATTACTAGTTGAAAACTTTACAATGCATGGATCCGTCATTGGTACAGATCTTGGTGGTAGTACCAAACATTCGACTTTTGCCTCGATCTTAGGACCGACTAACCCGTAATTAACCAACCGTTTTCTACAGGGGAATACACTGTTTTCGCAAGGAGAAGGAAATGATTTCTTCATCGTGGGAAAAAAGTAATTTTTCTTTCCTTGGTGGAAAAAAGCATGATTCAGGTTTTCAGAGGACTCAAGTGGAGTTAGAGCAATATCGGGCTTATTTGTTACTATTATTGTATTTATGATGCATTTTTAGGTCTAATCTTCGTTCCAAAATTTGGTGTAGTTCATAAGTTATAACAATTTTTCAAAGCAGCGGGTTTTGCAAAATCACGTGATAGACTCGTATTTACGCAGCAAAGACGCAAACCACATTGGGACATCACACCTGCGTTATCGAGATATCAGTTTTCTGTTAAAATATTTAAGATTGGGGCACAGGTGAAACACTTATAATAATGGATCTGTTGACAATAAAATTCCGAAACACTGATATCGTTCAGAAATGCTCGTAGGCGATTTATTTAAATTAAAAGAAAAAACAAATACTAATTTCTTTTGTTATAACATAACATAATAAATAACAAAAAACAAAAATTAAATTCAGTATTTTTCAAAAAGTAAGAAATTATTCAAAACAACATTGGACAAAATAATAGGTACATTTAGTTAAAATAAGCAAAAAGGTAAAAAAATAGAGTTTTTCTGCTAAATTGGCTAAGTTTCGTTAGAAGTATGCTTCTGATCGTTATCCTGCTGGAATGTTTATCTAGAGGCATATTTTCCACAGCATAGTTCAACATCGTACTTTCCAATATATTTTTTTAGTGGAATCTGGTCATAGTGTCCGTAATTCAATGTATCGGACCGACACCATACCATGAGAAACAACCCCAGACCATAATATTGCCGCCCCCGTGCTTGACCATCTTCTTTGTAAAGCGAACATGGAATTCCTTACCCTCAGGGCGTCGAACATTCCGGGCACAGTCGTTTTCAAATATATTAATTTTTGTTTCCTCGCCTCACAAAATGTTCCGCCATTTTTTTTTTTTTTTTTACTTCTTGCAAACGCTAATCTGGCCTTTAAATTTCTGTATCTAAGCGAAGAAACTCTTCTGGATATCCGTCCTGGTAAATGTGCTTCTTGTAGTCTACGGACGAACCGTTCGCGATGAAATTACATTTCTTCGCAAGTGTTGTTTTTGAAAATTTTGCGTGTCTTCCGCGAGTTTCGACGGGCTTTTTAGGCTTTAAAGCATCAATAGCGACCGAGACATAGTTTCTGCTATAGAACGAAGACTTTGGCCACTTTCTCTTAGTCGTGAAACAATTTTTCTCTCCTCCGGAGAACAATGACTTTTTCGACCCATGGCTGTTTTTTTTATGTATATATTTTGTCATGAATAAAGATAAACAACTGTAAAATAACTAGCCTTTCCAAAAAGACTACAAGAACTGAAATCTCACCTGAACAAAACTAACTCATAATGGAAGCACCGGGGAAGCCCCAGTTTTGTTTTTTACTTTTAAAGACATTACCTTATTAAGGCTATTTAAATAAAAAAGAATTGCCACGTTTAAATTTAATTTAAAATTAAACATAAAGCAAAAATAAGCAGGTGTACTTATTTTTCCGACCATATGTGTATATTCAACAACTTTCTCGAATAAGATGGCATACAAATATCACTATCGAAATGCATATCCAGCAACAGCTCTTCGGAATTTGTAGCCCCATATTTCGACTGATTTTCTTTATTTATTTTCCAAAAAAGAAAACAGTAATACTAAGCCTTTAAGGCCAAAAATGCGTATTTTCAGAAATCCGCAATTTTAGATTTTCTATTCCACATCCCAGGACAACATTTTGTCGCACTGTGTTCAAATGGGGCATTCACCAAGTGCTACTAGAAACCACTATCCCCACATTTCAATAGATTTTCAGAACACAGAAATAAGAAAATATATTCTCAAATGCGAAAATACATTTTGTCTCATCGTAATCAAGTGGTGCATTATCCGCAAACGAAACGTATACCCAGTAATAGCTTTTTGGAAGCGCTTTCAGAATTTGTACCCCACAAGTTTCGACTAATTTTCAGAAATCTGCAATTTCAGATTTTCTATTCCACATCCGAGAACAATACTTTGCCCCACTGCGGCCAAATGGAGCATTCTCCACCGATCAAATATACGAGTATACTGGGTGAAAGTCCTTGACAAGTGCTACTATTATAAGTGTTTTTAATTGTATATTGCAAGTGTTTTTACCTGTACCTCAACCTTAAACATTTTAACAGAGAACTGTTATCTCGATAACGGAGGTGTGGTGGCCCAATGTGGTTTACGTCTTTGCCAGTTAAATACAAATTTATCTTCAGCCACATCTGAATATTGATATAAGTAGCAGCTTGTTTTTTGCTTGTTGTTTTCAAAATTTTGTGTATTTCGAAGGTTATAATAAATTTTCATAACAGATTTCCGAAGAACACAGACAAAACCCCAGAGTTAGACGTTTCTTCTTTGTAAGTTCAGATATTCATCTTTAGAATACAATTTACTTTTTACCACAGGAACGGGAACAGGAACAATTTACTTTTTACCAACGGAATTTTGGATATAATCGCAACAAGTATACCAAAAAATTGGAAAAGATAAGTAATTCACTAAAGTTTAACTTTACTTCATTTAATGCAGGATATAACATATATACCGATCGTTACAGAATCTCTTTCTGATTCCGAATCTATTTTCACTCACTTTGCGAGTGACAGTGTGAGCTATATTACCCCTTTTGCTTTGAAAACGATACTGAAGATGGCGCTTCGTTCAATTTATTTGATCGATTTAATTTTAAATTTACAATAAACCTTTAACAAAAGGGATACACATTTAATAGGTAGGGCCGCAGAATATATGTCATACCTTTAAAGGACATCATTTGGTACCTTATCTGCTAAAAAATAGTAAAGGATTTCAAATTGTAGATCGCCTTCTAAAACAGATATTTTTGCAGAGAGCGCTGTATGGTTTAAAATTAATTCTGTCGCGCTATGTGTCGTTTGCTGCAGCATTTTGTTGAGATCATAGAGATCGAAAACATTTAATTTACGCCGTAACAAATCGGTGATTATTTTTTTGTAACGTTTTCCATTGACGGTAACTGCGGTACCCTTCTCACTTTCAAATAAATACGGGCGAATTATAACATCAGAACGTAACCCATAAATACATAAACCGCTAACCGTTATTTTTTTGGAGACGTAAACACTTTTCATAAACAACTTTTGGGGTTTCTTCACATCAAAAACGCCGATTTTGTCTTACTTGCGAAGCCATTTTTCATTTCATTTTATTTATTGAACAGTCTTGTAGTTAACCGGAAATAAGCTTTGTCGCTGTAGATGTTAATTTTTTCGTAAAATAATCGATCTGTTTCAATTCGCTCTAAATCCCAAAGTGCGAGATTCTATTTCATTCAAGTTTTTGGGTAAACTGAATTTTATTGCCATTTTGATGATAATTCCATTGCCACCTTATCCCTGTTGGAAATGACTGCGGCGGTCGATCTACACAAGCTTCTCCTGATGCAAAACTTTCAGCAACAAAATAATTCGCCACTGACAGAAAGAGATGGTATCCACTTGGTGTCATGTCCGGAATATAATATGGATTCATAAGAAGCTCAAAGCCTAGCCCCCGGAGCTTCCGGCGAGTCACCATCGGTTTATTTGGTTTGGCGTTGTCCTGATGGAGCACAATTTCTCTTCCGTTGGCCAAAGTGAGTTTGGGCATAGGGAAGCAGTTCACAGTAGATTGTTTCTGCCAATCCCTCTTATCAAACGCACAGCAAAACATTCCTTACCGTCAATGCTGACTTTGCCAACGCTTGCGCCTGTTTTCGCGATTTGACTACCGTTCTCGTTTGGCATTGTTATAAATGTGTCACCACCAGTCGCCAGCCACTTCCGAAATGCGTAGATTTTGTTGAGGGTTAGAACCGGTTTTTGCAATGTTTACCTTCTGGACAATCGAAACAGCACTTACATGACGGTCGAACTTGGCCATTTGCGTTATTCTATCGACAGTTGGCCTTCCGGAGTTATGTATTTTTGAATCAACATTACCGGAACGGTAATCATCTGCATAACGTAGCTTTTGTTGTTGATTTTATCGAAAAAAACTAAAATATGGTATTTTCTTTGCTAGTGGCCATACTTCATCAGTCTCAAATAATACTTAGTCACGAAATCACAAAACTATTTAGAGTGTTAAAACTTACTAATCTTTTTAACGCCATCTAACGGGGCCCGGTCGCATTTATATGACGCTAGACGCTGATTATTAAACCATCTTTTGGAATAATAATGAGTTTCTTTTTACTATACCTTATATATTCGATTTAAAATGCTTATATTAACAAAAATAGAGTCACAATTCAACATTTTTATCGTACTTCAAAAAAATGTGATTCAATCGTGATAAATTGTGATAAAATTCCATTCTTCCTTATAGTCGTTATTTCAGGTAAACCTTAAACCTGTTGGAGTGTGTAAGAATTAACATTTCTAATTTTCAAAATTGTATATTTGCCCCAATAATTGAATTAAATTCACACTATGAGCGCATTAGTTTATGTCTTTCACGTGAGTTCCTAATCTTGTGATTTACAAATGAAGAAGACTGGATGAGAAGGTGGGTGGAATGAACATTTGTATCATAGCTAAGTCACTATAATTGTAAATTTCCCTCAGCTGCATTCTTTCATTTGGCACACGTCTGTTTCACTTTCGGTGGCATCTTGTTATTGCTGACGAGTCGCTTCTTCTTGCTGTTTTATTGTGTTAAGGTCAGTATGACGTATTGTTGGTTGTAAAATAAAATGTCGTCATTATGGTCGTCGTCGTCTGCTGGCAATTGGCGGCAAATTTTATTTTTGGTTCTCATCCAGACCGTTCCCCTCCTTCTGTTTGCTGCTGAAATATTTGGCAGCAGTTAATTTGGCTGCCTTTAAGTTGATTCGGTATTTTTCCTATCATTCTTGCAAAAAGTTTCTCTACCCAACTTTCCCATTCCTTAGGCTAGCTGATTTCTATCTTCAGTATTTCACAGTACACATATTTCTACATTCTTGTTTGTTTTTTGTTCTGATGACTCAATTATTATTTTTTTCTTTTTTGGTTTTATTTGCTATTTGTTTTTGTTCGTAGTGTTTATATTTATTACTATAAATGCAAATTCAGATATGTCTGGTAGGAGACCGGCCCTCCCTCTTATCGGTTTCTCGTACAAGTTGTTTTCATTCGATTTTCATTCCACAAAACCAAAAAATTAAGCATTGCACTCTTTGTTTACGTCTTATTATTCATTCAATTCGGATCATATTTTAGTTGTCTAATCAGTAATTTAAATTTCGGTCTGCATTGCTTTCATTTTTCAGCGTAGAACAATTCCTTAACAAGACAAAAATATCATAAACTAACCAAATAATCAAAAAAAATGAGAACCGATGATTTGTAGTCTTCTATAAATCTAGTCTTGCGAAATGTGGAATATTTATTAATAACATTAAGAAACATTTTCTACTGGTAACGATAACATATTAATTGTAATCAAATTCGATATTTTCAATATTCACAAATGGAACTAAATCTTTCTAGTTTGGGCTTGTTTTTACGAGATATAACAAAAATCAGAAAATTCAGTGCCAAATGATAAACACTTCCAAAAAGCATTATTTTATATAAGTTGAAACCTATAAAATAGGTAACTGAATAGACTACTGAAGTTCGCTTAATGCAAACCTAATATATTTGTGTTGGAAAACTTGATTTGAATAAGCAAAATTTCTTAGACGAAGGACCCGATTCCAAGCTTTACAAACGCGCGCCTTAAATCATTTTAAGAATATAGATGAACCTGATGTCTAGTTGATCTAGTGAACTTGAAGCTACTACGCAGTAAAGGTTTTGAACCAGATATTGCCAATTTATAAAGTGATTTAACGATTCGAAATTCAACATTATTCTTAAAAGGAACACGTTAAAAATGTATAGCATATTGTGATATATGATCATAGCGCATTAAACTATACACATGCCTTAAAGCTATATTAAAAATCCTCTTAATTTTCCTAAGGCAACTAAGATTTGTTCCCGAAAAAACTTCAATGCCATAATTAATTCGAGACATCAGCAAGGCTTGAGCGAACGTCTCCTAATATAAATTGGAACTAATATAAAGGGTGTCCCAACAAGAACGCAAGATTTAAATTTGGCGGCATTCGAAGTGTCATTGTTTGACATTTAAACAATTGTTATTGTTTGCCAGTAGAAGGTACGAGGTTATTAAAAATGGAGCGCTACACGAATGAACAACGCATTCTCATTGTGAAATTGTTTAACCAAAATGGTGAAAGTTTTGCGGCTACAGTTTGCAAATTGCGGCCACAATAATGCTTCAAAAGAGTCAACTGTAAAGAGATTAATGGATAAATTTGCCAAAACTGAGTTTGTTAGTGATGTAAAGACAACAACACGCCTTCGACCAGATCGATCGACCGAAAATTTCACAGCTGTACGTGATGATGTCGCTCAAACTCTATCCACCTCAATTCGACACCGAGCTCAGCAAATTGGTGTGTCCAAATCCACTATGCAGCGAATTTTGACGAAAGATTTGCATCTTCATGCCGATAAAATCATCTTCAGTGACGAGGCCCATTTCCATCTTGATGGCTTCGTCAATAGGCAGAATTGTCGCATTTGGGGTGACGGTGAGGAATCGAGTGATTCACGAGAAGCAAATGCATCCTCAACGTGTCACTGTGTGGTGTGGATTTTGGGCTGGAGGAATCATTGAACCTTTTTTTATGAAAATGAGGCATGTCAACCGCAAACAGTCAATGGAGTTCGGTATCGAGAAATTATAGCCAGTTTTTTCGTGCCTAGAATTGAAGAAATGAATGTGGAGGGCATGTGGTTTCATAAAGACGGCGCCACATATTATACAGCCAGAGAAACAATTCAATTGCTGCATCAGTCATTTAAATCTTGCGTTCTTGTTAGGACACTCTTTATATATACTGTACAACTTCCGCAGAGTAAAAAGTATCTTTGGAAATAAAGATTCAATGTGAGAAAAGAAAAGGAATCAATGTGAGCATGAAAATTAAGTGGTTTATAAAGTGTTATGCCGAGGCAAATTCTGGGAAGATTGAAACGAAAAAACAAAAAACGTTAGGTTTGCTACAATTAATGTAAAGTTTATCATTTAACCAATTATCTATGTCACTCAATGTTTTATTGATACTACATTGTAAGTTATTTGCTGAACTGAACCACTCTTGAATTTTGAATTGACTGAATGAACAGAATTGAAATTGTTCGAGTTTGTTTCCACGATATCTGAAAATTACAGTTTGCTGTAAAATGGTACATACATATATCACCTGTGAAACGTTGAGATCAGATTTAGTCAATATCATTTCATATGACACCAGCATCAAGTTACCGTTGGTGAGCGTATGTTCGGATGTTTGAATCTTGCTTTAGATAGACCTTAATGTGCAGACCGTGAAACTATTTTTAAAAATTTCAAATCGACTAGTACAGTAAGGTTGAAAGTATTGAAAATTAAAACGGGTTTAAATCGGAAATATCTGAGAAAGTTTTCCAAAAATTCTCAAAAACAAATTGTCAAAAATTGCCATTTGGCAACACTTCTGAAATGTTTTCACGAGCTTTTTTGCAGAAGCAAAACGTAAGGAATTAAAGTGGCTCTGAAATTTGAAAATTGCTACTTATAGGAACTTAGCGTGGAATATTTCAGCAAATATAGCCAGATATTACTGATTCCCCAATATCATTGTATTAGAGATCGTAAACTGAGGACAATACAACAAAACTGCTGATACTAAGAAAATCACTATACCAGGATTTAACAGTAATCACTTCATTTGTTCTCACTTCAAGATACTTCATGGAAGGTGTAATCTTTCAAAATGCTTAAAAATGTTTAACCTATACATATATATGTTTAACTATATATATGATTAGGGATAATAACTTCATAACTTACTTTAAATCCGACATTAATTGATAGCAAGCAAAATGGTGTTAAATTATGTGTAGTGCACCCAATATACATATATCATATTATATCGTTATTAAAATGAATGTGTCTACGATGACGTACATATTGAAGCGGCGCAAAAAAACGTATATTTTATTGATTACCCATATGATAATTATCTGGTATTAAGTAATATTTGCACACTCGCCTGCTAACAACTTATTTTCCAAATTTTTTTATAACACATAATATTCTATACATATGAGGCAAAAAAACATTTTTTCAGGTTTTAAAATTGTACAGTTAATTTTCTATATCTTATGATGATAAATGTCATTAGGTTTAGTGGGACGGTGAAGGAAATGTTCCTCCCCTTATTTAAGAAAGTATGATGTCGTCATCACATTTTACTTTTCCTAAGAAATATTGGAAATATGTTTTCTAAAAATAAGTCCGAGAAAACTTAAACGAAATATTTCATTAATGCCAAGGGTGGGACTTATAAAATAACATAATAAAATATAACAGATTTATTTAATTTGTTTTACTTAATAATTTACAATTTCATTGATCGTCGTCGATCGACGTCAAATTCATTCGTAACGTCAAAAAATTCGTACTATCGAAAAAATTATTTTTTTTTAATAAGAAGTTTATGCGGAAATTTTATTATTAGTTAATGCAACTAACGAAGAAGAACATGCAAACCATTTATTGTTTTCGTGTTTTGATATTTGTGAACTAATGACTAGAAGCAAAGAGAAACTATTTAGTTCCCGTTGCATGCGTTTAATCTCCTCATTTACCATTAGAACCCTTCGCACACCCTTGCAATGAAAAACAACTTTTACAATTCATAATGAATGGTCTTTGTCAAAGACAATAAATACAGTAATAAATTGACACATATTATAAACGGAGTCCTAACATGTATAACAGTTGCTCACATTTTCGAACAGAAAAACGCAGTGGCTTTCGCGCTATAGAATCACAACTGCGGCATTTTCGCTTAATCGTTATTACTGGTCGTCGACTGCGTGTTAACATTTCAATCTCCGTTCCATTCATCTGGAGCACTTCCTGTATATCCGGTTAATCTAAAAAGGCACTCTCAAAATGAAATTTTCATATGAGCGGTCGAACGGAAAATGACTAGTTTAATTGGTCGTGATTAGAGTGTTCAACAGATGGTAACTGCTTTAAGAAATGAATGAATTGGGAAAATAATTTTAGGCAGCCGGAGCCTAATCTTCAGCAACTTTTACGGGATAGAGTTTTTGAAGAAAATTAATGTCTTTGAAGCTAGTCGAGCGGCAACGGGTTTCATAATCAATCAATGTAAAATAGTATAAATTAATCCGTGAGGTACAGAAAGTTCACCGCCTATCTCTCAAACTTGAATGAACACTTTCATTCAGCATTTCCTTCACTTTATTGACTTATCTTCATCTTAAGACGTTAATGGTCTATCAGAGTAAGGCAAATCTCCCATCGCATATCGACCTAAGTGTTTTTGATAAAGTCGATTCGCCATAAGTAATCTGCAACATTTTCAGCGATTTGACACGCAAAACTTCATTTGTTATACAGAATTTGTAAAATGTGCGTAAAAATGTGTAAAATTGCGAAACATACTTGGGATGAACTGACAAAATCAAGCACTATAAACAAACCAAATGACAGATCGCGTTCAAACTTTGCATCAGTGTAGTGGGCAGTGGTGTTAAATTAGCGACAAAAAATTTTTGAAAACTCCTTTAAGTGGGCTTATTAAGTGATCCATTCCGGCAAACTTTTGACAGAATATATAATATTTGGACTTAGCCCGTTTTTCTACCGGAAATTTGAATATTTTTCCTATAATCGTGTCTACATTTGCAGCGATCTCTAGAAAAAATATATGATTTGACCTGAACAAGATGAAATTCCAATTCAAACTAAATTGCAGTTTCCCAGCCCAAGTGATTCAGCCGTTTTAATTAAATGCTTAAATAGTGTCAAATTTTTAAAATGATGGAAAATGTACATAATTTTTTGGGAGTCTGTGATGATTACATCTAGTTATTAGTAATTGCCAAAATCACCAGAAAGGAGGACGCGCTATGATTAACAATATATATAATTTGTATGGTCCCAGACAACTACTTCTGTGGATAATTCGGTGGATTTTGGTTAATAAGGAAAAAATTATTCAGATGGATACAATAATTCCCACATCTGCAATTTTTATAATAAGAAGAGAAGGATCATCGGCGTTAGCAAGTAGCACTGCCATTCATTAAAAACTTTCTTTCATTGAGGAACAATACAGAGAAACGCACATTTTTTTGTTAACAAATTTAATTTCTCCTCAGTGGTTGTATAAAATGTTTACAATACAGTGCTTAAAATGACCATATCAATTGTGGAAGAAACTCTTTGTGTATTTGTTTTTTTTTTTTCAAATCTTACACAATTATTGCTGATGTTGAATATTTCTGTCAATCACATGAAGCGTTCATGTTGCACAACATATTCTTTACATTCCATGTATTATGTACAATATATATGAGGAATGGCCACATAAATAAGCAACTATTCTATTGATTTGTGCAAGAGCGACGACTTGTTTGTAACCATCAAAAGAGTTGCCAGTGGCAAACGACAACGAAATGAGACAAAGTTCTACAAGTTGTAGGCGGTTTATGGATTGTATGTTGTCATTACAATGCGCGAATTTTGGGACCAATACCAAAATTGGGTCAATATTAAATATACATATATATTTTCCTGCTCAGCATTTTTTTCCACTTAATATACAAATATTGTTAGAGCTATCCATTTTTAACCATATTTTAAAGAAAACCTGAAAATGATCGGATTTAGTTTTAGGGGGCATGTCAATGACTTAATTACAATACGCACTTCAGGACATTCCTTTGAATACCTCAATCAGTTCAGCAAATTACAGAGTAATTACCTAGCGATTATTACAAGATTATTATTACACAAAAAGTGTAGTATACAGTACAATTATTTTTGAAATTTAGAAATGTATAAATCAGAATTCCGACTGCGAAATAAATATCGGTGTTTTTAATAAATTATTAATTGGCAACAATAACATAATATATGAAATCCAGTTGTTAAATGATTTATCAAATTTTGAAATTTATCATAAGATTCGCGTTAAAAATTAGATTCTACTTACTTGTTTTGAATACATTTTAGATTCAAGAGTTTTATGATTTTCATACGCCATGAGATTAAATGAAGTTGTGTTCGGTTATGGCTTAACAATATCTTGATGATTACCTTCGGTTACAATTTTGAAAAAGCCTTATTCATTTATTTATGCTTAGTTATATGGACCCGTATTTGTTGACCAATTTCGGTTCAGTCATTTAGTGATCAAATTATGCAGATATCCAACATATGGTCGGGTCTCTGTTTTTAATGTATCAGGACTTTCGATGAAGGCACAAACTATTAAAAAGTACAACATTTATTTGTGTATCACAGTTAAGAAATATATAATAATTCATATACATATGTATATGTATATGATTGGCGTATCAACATGAAGAAATTTAAACTGACTTGCAATAAACCAAGCATCTTCTGTACCATCATCCACCTATTGACACATGACTCACAGCAAACCCACTTATCAATGGTAGTAGTAGTAATAGTATGTCTAGTAAACGACACAGTAAATGACATTCACTCCGCGTATTTACTTCAAGCGCAAATGCCTGTATACGAGTATACGTATTGAAATTTACAAATGCAACACAAGAGCATTAAGTTCATTTACTTTTTTTTTTAATCAATGATAGTAAAAGAAGGAATCTTTAAAATGTTGTCGTCACTTAACATTGGTAGGTGGGAGGGTGATTAGTTAGGTTTTTGAAAATGATGATTTTATTTAGTATCGGGAGTAAACCATAGAATCTTTCCTGAGATCGAGGAAATTGAGAATTTTTTGAAACTGACTAAAAAGTTTTATATTTATTTTTTTTTTTATTATTTATTATTTTTTTTTTCCTGATACAGTAGATAAGTTTCCGATATTGGGGCACTTGCGCTTTTCTTTACTAAAGCATTTCAATTTTAGCGGTTAATTATTGATTATAACACATTTATTTGACCGCCTACAGCCTTTAATTTGTATTTGTATATTTTCCACTTTTTTTAAACTAAAACCTTATATGTATGTATATTGCAATACCATTCTCATATCTATATAAATAAAAATCAAATGCCGTTCGTTGGTAAGGTCATCAGTTGAGAACGGCTGGACCGAATTGAATAATTTTTTTTTAAATGTTCGTCGTAGTCCAATTTAGGTTTTTATGGAAAGAAAAATTTACCACGCCCACTTTTTTCGATTTATCTAAAATTGTAAAACGGTTACACCGATTTGGCTAATTCTATTTTTAAATGTTTGTAGTAAATGTTTCCAGTGCTGCTACAAATATGGGCGGGATTGGAGTTTTGTTCGAGTTTTTTCGATTTGCCAGCTATTGATTTGGGTTCGGACTGGAAACAGTTTTCCTAACTTGGCTCGATTATTAGTGGTAAAGAAGTTAAATTTATAAAATTTACGAACAAATAACTTTTGTAATAATAGAATGTAATTATTATTACAAAGTAAAGTTATTGAATTATATTTTTTAGAAATAACTTTTAATGTTTCGACTCTTGAATATACCTCTCTGCGCTTCATTTATAAAAAAAATTGATCCAAATGCACCTAGATTCTCCCAAATGACAGCGCGCATCAGGTCTCTGCGTAAACACCAATAGGTGCCACAAAGTTGGCAACATAACTTTCTTTGTTCAGAAATTGCCTTCGATGAAGTTTGAACTTGTTCATCTTACTTGGATCAGGATTTCTTTCGATCGATTTTGTTGCAAAGGATTCGTTTTCCATCTCCAGTAACAGTGCAATTCGCACAGTTTGCAGTATCCACTTTGTAATTTAATTTAATTTTAATTTATTTTTAAGTGAAGTGTTAAGTGAATTTTCTTTAGCTCTTATGGTGCCTAGGTATAAAGCTTTTGACGAATCCAAGCCATTTCAAATGCTTTCAGCCTCTCTGCAATTTCTTGGAAATAAAAGTGTTAATCCGAATCCATAACATGCTCATCGTATTTATCAACATCATTTGGCCGACCACTCCGCAGGTCGTCTTTGAAAGTGAAATTTCCAAAACTGAATTTCGTGAACTCTTTTTGGAACGTTTGTTTTGTTAGTCATCCAAATCAACATCTCACAAATTTTCCGGTGTGCTCCCGTGGTCTTTTTGTCTTTCCTTTAATAAAAGATCAAGACATGGAGAAAATAAGCCTTTTTTTGCCTCCACATTCACAACGCGATTTAAGTAAACTGAATACTAAAATTGTTATAACACCAAAAATTGAAGCTTAGAATGTCAGCTGTGTAACGGCACAACACATAGTTCAATCAGCCGAGCTGAAGCATTAAAAAAAAAATAAAATATGCACCATCTGTGAGAAAAAGAATACCAAATTTACCTTCTTGACAACCCATTAGTAAGTTTTATTCCCCGCAACGAGCACAAGCTTGCGTTTAGATTGCTGACTTGCAAGTTATTATTTGTTTATATTGTATAAGCTCCAAATCATAACAGGGTGTCACATAAATCGGAAAAAAAGAAGACAAATACGCTCACAGGGATCCCATTTCGCCCTTTCAACATGTTCCAGTGAATTTGCCTACAGATTTCTCAAGTGATGGACAATTATTTTCTCTTTTGTTCTTACTACGTGGTGATAAGGCGTCGTTGCCAACTGCAGATGTTGCATAAATCAATATGCGTAAATTGTTGTCTTTGGAGAAAACTTCAATAAATTTTGTACGCCTGTACCAGAATACAGTACGCACAGTGGGTGTTAAAAAAATAATGTACATTGCCTACAACGTTCTGAGCATAAATTTTGAACGTCACCGAATTTCCTTGTGAATACTCACACCATCTCTTTCTCTCGCGAAAATGCAATCAATAATAGTTCTTATTTCAAATTGCCTAAACCATGTCATACAATTTCATTCATAGTAACTATTTGTTGGGTGACCTTGTTATTCGTTCGTGCATACATTTTTATATTCGCAAACATGTGAGCATATAAGACACTCATGTATGCACACATCATTTGTACTTTCATATTTAAATGTTTTTGTTTGCTATTTTATAATTTGGCCTAAAATATGTGACATCATGTTAAACGCCTAAAAGACATTGAAAGGAACAAAAGAAGCAGCTGAGGAGAAAAAATTCCCTCCTTAGGGGGTTCCTTAACGCGTAATGCACACAACTACTGTATTGTTGTTGTCATAAGTGCCACCAGTGTTGCCAAAAAGATTTTAGGTCATTGCCATCACGTTGTTCCTAGAATTTTTTATACGTTTAAAAATATTTATTATTCAATTGTATTTATGGCATTTTTATCATCCTATCAACAAGATCGAGGACTGGAGCCATATATAACATGCTCAGATCAGCCTGATGTGTTGCCAAAGCATTTAAAGAACTTAATTACAATGTAATCATTGTGAATTCTGTCAAAAACCAGTTGTTGTGTTTCACTTCCGTCGAGGTTATAATTGCGATTGGTTTGATTCAGTTTTGAACCCTACCTTCAATTTGTAGAATTGACTTTAAACTCAATCGAACCGTGGCTTCAGTTCAGGTGTACAAGTTCTACAGATTATAACGGGAAACCGTTTCGTTTTGTGCAAAAAGATTGCCCTGAGGAAAACAGGAAAGAAAAGGAGTCAGTGATAACGATTTTCAGCTTTTGCAGCAGTATTGCGAATAATTGTAATTGATATCACCTGTTTCTTTGTTGTTTCTATAAAAATAAAATTGATTTTTGACCCATACCCGCTCACCTAAATAATTTTTTTTGCTCAACTGTTGCACTAAGTTCACGAAATCTCCAAGGTCAAGAGATCAGGGTTCGATATTTCCATACAAATTATGAAAGCCACAGTTGATTGTAGTGTGGAAGAATTTTTTGCAGATAATTCGCTTGAAAAATGGCGTAGAGGACGGCGGCCAAGAATCCGTCGGAATGACAAAATTGTGGAAACCATGTCAAATCTTAGTGTACGTTATTAGAGAACATTTCGATTGGGTCATCAAAAAACTAAAAAATGGTTTTAGAAATTATTTCAGTTTCTTTTCCGCTAAATTCGTGTTACCAAATTCGAAATGTATATAATTGGAAAAAAAAACTTCATGGTATTTGTGATCCTAACCGATCCCATTTATACACATAGAACTAAAACGTTATATATTTGTACATGTTATGCACGATGTTTAACGTTTCGTGCTTTATAGACATTTCGAGCATTTTCTTGCACCTAATAGCAAAAGCCATTGTTGCTATCAACTTTCAAATTATGCGGGAGTGCTTCTTAAAACTCATGTCATTACCTTTATCTTCTACTGACATAAATCGTCAGATACTTGAAGTCAAATAAATTGTTGCACAACTCTTGTTTATTTTTTCATAGCCTTCAATTCTGTTTAAAGATAAGAAATCTTTGGAATGGTAGGTATTTCATACTATAATTTTTTTTTATTTTTCTTTTCTTTTGAGACTTTTATTCTTATAATCCTGTAAATTAATTTATAAACGAAATGACAGAGGATCGCGGCACCACCTTTCATTACATATGATATTCTTATCATCAGTAAAGAAATGAAAACAAATCGCTGCTGAACAAATATATGTATATAGTTGGATATTGGAAAGTTTTTTCCCCCTTTTTTGTTTTTAATTAAATATAATTTATATTTTGTATTGTGGTGTAGATTGTGGAAACACCCCTTATATATAAACCATTTGTTGACGGGGTTTAGCTGCTGCGATGTCAATATTTCTTTAAAAATTATCTTGCCAACAAAGGGGAAGTGGCAAAAACTTATCTCCATCGTCATATATTTGGAAACAAAATATGACAAACTTTGTTCCAGAATTTTGCGCAAATATTTGTGCGTTTTGCTAATTTCTGAAAACCAATGACACATTCCTGCAGTTTTTGGTCATCCGCAGACCTTGCTTAGTTGCTTACATGTGTGAACAAACTTTTTCGGATTTTACGTTTTGCGTTCTTTACACAATCTCAAGTTTTTCTTAGATTTTACGCGTCGTTTTTAATTTGACTGAAATGGCTGGCGCCACATATCGTATTTTAATTGTATTTTTTAGGATCCATCCATTCGTATAGAAAAACCAGATACATTGAAATCAATAATTTATACGCTTATTTCCATATGATTACAAAAGTCAATTTGCGTAATGAATCAATATTAACTTCAAATAATTGGCATCTTACGTAACGGATTTTTGAATGTGTTATTTTTTTGCAAATAGGTATGCAAGTCGCTCAAATTGAAAAATAAAATATATTATTTTTTGAAGTGATACGCGGCCATTTAGAAATTGAAAATGAAGTAATAAGAACTGTGTGCTCATAAATCAAATGTAATCTTTAAACGCTGTCATTGAATATCAATAAATCCTTATGATACAATAAAAAACGCATTATTTTGACAGGCTTTATTTCTTTTTTAGCAACATTTAGAATCAACATAAGTAATTTAAATGCAGTATTGAAAATTTTAGTATTCAGTATTGAATATGAATGAGAATGAACGTATATCAGAAAATGTTCTGCAGAGATAGTTTCGGCTTTGGCAGGCATATTTAATAAAATGCTTTGCAGTTCTGAGTATCCAGATTCATTGAAAATTCACAAAGTGGTTCCAATACCTAAAGAACTGAATGCAAATACTTTGGCTATGTACCGACCTATTTCAATTCTTTCTGCAATAGATAAAATTTTTGAAAAAATTTTGTTTGATAAACTACAATTTTATTTAGATAGTAATAGCTTGCTGTACGATTATCAGTTTGGTTTTCGAGAAGGCTGCAGTACACAGGAAGCCGTATTAAACGTCCTGAAATGTGTCTACAAGGGCCTAGATGATGGGTTTTCCGGTGAGGCCGGAGTTTTCTTTGATTTTACGAAAGCTTTTGACCTGGTTGATCACAATATAATGTTGCAAAAATTATTCTACTACGGTATTCAAGGGCGAGAATTATTATTATTCAAAAGTTAATTTTCAAATCGTAAGCAGTTTGTTGAAATAAATGGATCAAAGAGTTTAATCAGTAATGTTATGTATGGAGTCCCACAGGGTAGTGGTTTAGGACCACTGTTATTTCCTATCTATATAAATGATTTAAGAAATATTGGGTTCTTCGGTACACTGTTTATGTTTGACGTCAGCTTGTTTTATCCATACAAGTATTATGAGGTATTAAAAACCCATATAGAAAAAGACGCATCCTTATTATTTGAGTTTGCAAGATTGAACAGACTTTGTCTCAACACGGATAAAACAAAATTAATTCGTTTCCGACCTAATTCTGGAAACTTAAATAATGACGTTAGTGCTTACATTGATGGGAAGTTGACTATGGAAAGCCACAGTATTAAGTATCTTGGAGTTATCTTGCAAAGCAATTTATCGTGGGACTTGCATATTAATTCCATTAAGAGGAAAGTAGCGTCAGCAATTGGGATTGCTCATTCAATGTTTAGACCAGACGAAAGTTGTTCCATTGGAGACCAATTTTGTTACCAAGCTCTACTTCTCGCTATATGCCAAATGTTAAATATTATCCACCACCACGATTTACTCATATGTGCACTGCATAAAGGCTAATAGATTGAACTATTTAATTTATATCTCCAACGCCTTTCCTGGTGTTTTATATGCTCAACTTTTGTTTGCATTCTTACGATATTACCTTTCCAATTGTTTTATAATAATAATGTTATAATATTTAATATTATCAAAGTGATAATCATATTCCGCTCGAACAGTTTTTCCCCTCATTTCGTTGACGGATGAATGTGCAAATTTGGTTGTTCTTTTGCTTAGTGCTGTATAATTCAAATCAGACAACATAGAAAAGTTCGAAAAAAGCTTATAATAGCGACCCTTAAATATTTTCGTGTGAAAATTGAAAACATAGTGAAATTGAAAACATATTTATGGTTCTTTGGACGCTCTTATTAATTATGGAGAAGTACACACACAGAAATCATTTACGAACAACCTCCTATTTTATAAAACATTTTATTGAAATGAATAATAAAAATGGCCTGCCAAAATAAACTGATTAGAAGTATTGAAAACTGAAAAAGGAAAATTAGCACTACGTTTGGGAATCATTCTTAACCACCCCCCTGATTTCGAGATTTGGTCATATTCATGAATATTTCATATACAATTTACATTGTTTTTAAATATTCTGGGAGTGCCAAGACATGATTTTCGGAACTATTTGGAACTTTCGAGGAAGATCTAAACTATATAATGTGGAAATACTTTCCGTTGGCGTTTGGATAATCTGACAATTTTCATTTCATTTTATGTTTTAATTACATTTTTTTCTCTCTCCATTTTCCCTCTTCTTAGTATTACCCTTAATAATTTGTGTTGGTTTTTTTTCAAAACCCATGTCACCGATGATTCATATGACTGACGTCGCCATCATTTTTTCTTTCGCCGCTGCATTATTTCAATTTTTCTGCGTACCTTGAATTTCATAGGAACAAAATAAAAGAAAAACATCCAATAAATCTGTTATAAACAAATATAATTTATACACGTTTTAAAAAAATTATTTTGAGTGTTTACAGTGGTCAACAAAATTTTAAACAATGTTTGGAAATTTCGTACATTACTATTGGAAACTAACATTATAATTATTTTGAGGATACAGCATAGTTTATGGGTATTCGGTGTTTTATTATTAGACAATCAAGTCCCATTATATCCCTCGTATGAAAGAGAGGAGAATTTTAAGTACTCAATAACGTTTAATATTATACACATTCATATTCAAGCTCATTAATACTGCAACAGATATTTATCCACAAATTCTAAGTTCAACCGAATGGTTACAAATTTGTCACAATATTTTCATGTTTAGCAAATAGAGAAGCACGAAAAGAAAAACTTTGAAAGTATCCCGTAATATTTCCAAGCATAAAGAAATTTCATTTGGTGAAATTTCTGTATAGAAACTAGTATTTGAAGGTTTCAAAATATACATGGCATTATGCGCGTTTAATTGATATTGATGACAAATTGATGTGCATTAGGTGTTATTCAGTGGATCCAAATTGAAAGCATGTCCCATACTTGAGCTGGAAAGTGCACCTCTGTTTTTATACACTCATATGAAACGGACAAACAGTTTTACAACTGTGCTCAACACTGCATATCTTTAGTAACATTAAACATCTTTCACAATTCTGTTAATTTCTCCCATTTATGTGACCATTTTGATAGGAACTTGTTTATCTCTGTGTACTGGCAGTTTATCCCTAACGATGCCACATTGTGTTATTTTTTTTAGATTTATTATTATAAATAATATATATATATATATATTTATTTATTTTTTTTTTTTTTTTTTTTTTTGAATGAAATTAAAATTATCTTCTCTCTAGTTGCATTCGTATTGTTAGTGTGAAACATAGATACAAAATAAAAATCAATACACAGTACAATATTTTTGGGTTTGGGTTCATCCGCACACAATGACTCTGCAAGGAAAAAGTCGACTCCAATAAGTTTAAAGCGTGCAACCTCAGTTAATTAAATAAAAATTGTTAACTTCGACGGTTCATAAAGAGAGTACCAAAAAAAAAAAAAAAAACATTTGCAAAACGAGGATTTGTTTCAGTTGCTGATATCCTTGTCAAACCCAGAAATTTCATCCCTGAGGTATGTTAGATCAATGGCGAATTTAAAAATTATATTATTGTCAAAAACGATTGCTTTGTTTGAAAAATTTGAAGACCTTTTAATACAATGGCGAAGTTTTCTTATAAAAAGGCAAATCCTGATTATCCCGATTATCTGCGAAGGTCATGTTTTAATTACCCTGGAATTCCCTAAATCTAGAGAATTTCGAATATTATCCCTTATTTCCTGAAAATGTAGAAGACCTGGAAATCGCATTTTCTATAGGTATTCTATTCACCTGTTTCTGCCACAGAAAAAAGTAATGTCTTGAGCGAGGAAAGATGGAAAAAGCCAACTTATCGCTCTTATTGTGAAGACAGCCTTAAACATCACTGGCCCAAAAATGCGAAATTTTGAGCAATATGTATTTCCTCACGTTAATATAACTTTCGATCGCGTGACGTCGAAAAATATAATGTATTCTACTGATATATACTAAACATATGCCAAATGCCTTAGCGTCATTAATGATATAGACAAAATCATCTAGATATGAATAGATTAAATAATAACAACGCTGAGAACAAAAACAGTTTACTCATTGGGTCCACGGAAATGTTAATTGTGAGGATTTCATCGAAATTATTTTGATGAGCAAAGTGTAGCGAACAAATAAAATCAAATTTAATTTTTTTTATAACGATCCCTGCAACCGGTTCTTTGGTTTTAGCCTACAGTGTTCAAGCAATAAATAAGGAAGGACGCACGTCTATTTGTTTGTTGGTTTGCCTCTACAAGGCAACACTTATTTGCCAAATGTGAGCATTCGATTTGATAATCTATAATAATTGCTTTTATTGAGGTGCTGTTAGAAATAAAAATGTAATCGATGCTGTTAATGTTAGCAAATAGTTTTGCTAATTTAAGAATTAGCAAATTGTGTTCTGAAAATCAATTGCAAGTGATTTCTGAATGCCGAGTTAATCAGCCAATGTTTTTTACTACACAAAGTGTCACATCATAGATATACTATCTACCTACCAAGCAAATCACTCTTAATATTCTCAGGATTACTAGGTTCAATAGGTATTTATTCGTTCCAATGTAATGTCTTTATACATATTAGCGGCCATACACTTTAACACAAATCTGGAGGGACAAAATTGTTCTTCTTTTCTTGCATATTCATTCGAATAAATATTGTAATATGTATTTGTATAGTTGATCATAAATTTATTTTTTGTTTCGCTTATAAATTTATTGGTTTTAATAGCGTTTTACTTTTAATTATGGTATTGATTTCGTTTGTTCTTGTTCATATTGATCATTTTACTGTAATTTGGTTTATAAAATATTGTTGTTGACATAATTTCATAAAAGGTTTGTGTTTAATTTCACTTGTACAAAACTTGTGTATGATAAATATTGTATTAAGTTGATATAAAGCTATAGATAACATTAAAGCACGTGACTGATATGCATTTAATATAAGAAAAATATGTAGACAAATATGTATCATATTGTCAAGATTCAGTTATCTGTCCTACGAAGATAAAAATATTTCCAATGTAATTTGCTTTGCTTATGATAGACGATCTTCCTAACCTATTCGAAATTTATAGAGCTTATTGTTTGTGTTCATTTTTAAGTTAATAGACTAAAATTAAAGGACAGTTTATTTAAAATTCTAAGTAGTCGAAAATTCTCTAAAGCCAACATTTAAGAAAACTGGTTACGAGACGATAAATTTACTTACATATATTAAGAACATTTTAAGATGTTTTCAATTCCCTTTGCGACACTGATTTTATAGATAAGCACAATCAATATTGTTCGCGCTAGCTAGCTGTAGACGTCAACGTAAGATTTCGGTACCCAGACGAATATTTCTTAGAACAATTTCTCTCTAAACATTCTATTCGTTCTCGTGGCATCAAAAAAGAACATTTGTTCTAATTTTTTATTTTAAAACCTAACGCATGTGAGACAATCCAGCTGTTGATCGTTTTTCTAATCGATACAGCTAAAAATGTTTGAAACTATGTGTTTAGCCACGAATAGATCAAATAATAATAACGCTGGAGAACAAAAACTGTTAAATTTTTTTTTCTTTTTTTGAGGCCACTAAAGCTCAATTGAGGTTTTGGTTAATTATAGGCTAAGATTTTCAAATGAAAAATTATTTTTTAGATGCCAAGATGACAATCATATTTTAGGATCTCCAATGTTTTTAGTATTCAAATATGACGAAATAACGAATTATGGCTCACTAATAAATAAATAATATAATAAGATAATATAAATAAGATAAGATAAATCTGTAAAAAAAAACAAAAATTTTGTATCAACTCCCTAAAATGACTCTTTAGCTAATTTTCGCAAACGGTAGAGTAAATTGCAGCACCTGCTGATAGCATCTTTTTGCTAGGAGTTCACTTGTCTTATCTACAACACTGTGCCTAGATCGCTAACACGGCTAACAATCATCACAAATTAACGTAGTGCATTCAAACGAATTTATATTTCTTATTGATGTTGCTCCCCAAAAATAATTGCGGTCCATTACAAAATAAATTGAGGAATGTCCACGCAAAAGAATTAAAATCAATTAATCTCAATTTGTTCTTCCTACAAGCGGAGACGTTTAGAAGAAAGCGAAAGAACGTGTCTGGCACACAGTGACTCGTTTTGAGAAAACATGCTGCAAAATTCATATCTTTTGAACTATGCTAAATATTTATTCGAAACTTTTACTAAAAAATATAAAAACTTCAAAGAAGTATTATCAATTATTTCACAAATATATTTCAATCGCACATGCCCGTTTTTAAACTCATACACATAAAAAATTGGGAGAGATCGATTTAGATCTAATTTATATTGTAGTTAATTTAGAGATATTTATTTAATATGTAGTATCAGATTTACGTACTTCTAATTTACCTTAGTCCAAATTGAAAGAGAAAAAATCGTATACCCCAAAGTGTCATAAAATATAGTACAACCGTCAACTCGAACTTCCAGGTGCGTAAACTTATTAGATAACAATCGCCTTTCCCAAAAACAATACTTTGGAGTTCCTGCCTTTAATACTAGTTCTTAAAAAAATGGGAGATAATAAAAAATCGATAGGTGCATTTTGAACGTCAAAAATATAGTTTTATGTAGAAGTTTCCCAAAATTGACCCAAGACGATAATCGACACGAAAAACATAAAGGAAATTAAAATACTTTCATATAATCTAACATTACTAAGAAAGAGCAACATCAGGACAAGGCGTATGCAAAAAATTAATTACGACCCATAGCGAAGAGATTACTACTGACGCAAATATCTGCATGGCTTCCATTGTTGTTTGTTTGTGGTATTAACGTATAATTATGAATATTGGAAAAATCTTTCACCATCGTTAGCTCACTTTTGTAGACCAATAATGTTCCAATACGCGAAAGAGACTACTGAACGAATAACCATAAAAAGATTAGTGGTAAATAATCAAGAAGTTGTTAACCTCAACGGTTCATGGAGTCTTACACCACGGCCAACAAATAATATAGTACCAATGTCTCCCTATTGGGGAATTTTTAGTAGAGGCGCAAAAGTCCTAAAACAAGGATTGTATAAAGTACAGTTATTTAGAATTTGTTTTAAAAGGTGTTAGTATTATCAGCCACAAAAATTGCATTATATTATATTATACATACATATTAGATCAATAACAGACTTAAACCCGCATAGTGGCCTTAAATGATTGATTTGTCTGAAAAATTGACGATTGTTTCTCAGAACATTAAAAATCTCCTTCAAAACCTAGGGAGGCATACTCATCAACGGTGTAGCTCAGTCAAAAATATTTGTTTAGAATTGTTTTATTTTATTTCAATTCGTTATATGCCAAGTTTAATGAAAATATCATAACAAAGATATTGAGCAATAACTGTTTTACAAGAGATACTACAAATTCTGGAAGTTAGCATAGGTTGACTCATAAAAACACAAAAATCCCCAATCGGACATGATTTTGGCAAAATAATTTTTTTTTTTCAAATCGTTATTGAATATTCTCTAAATAATTAACAAATTTCTGATACGAACCGCATTTCTTTAACTCTACTCAAAGTTTGAAAAAGTATTTATCAAAAAATAAAGGTTAATAAAAATCTAAAGAATTGCCCTTTGATGAAACAGTTTTAATACAGCGGATTAAAAAAACTACTTCAACGCCGCTTCAGTATCACATTTCGTGCTCTCTTCATTTCCTCCAAAATAGCTTAATTTTAGCGAGGTAAACTATTCACTCAAAGCGAATTAAATTTCAGAACTTGCTAATTAAATTAATTCTTAATTGAAAATCATTAAAATTCTTCCCAGTCTAACAGTCCAAAAGACCCACTACGCGGCGGGTGGAATAAACCAAACAAAATTATTAAACAATTTAGTAATAATTTTAACAATTACAATTTGCTTATTGTTACAATACTATGTTGTTGTTTATCATCGCCAAAGAAAAGACAATTGATGTGTTGCCGTCGAGTTGTATAATAGGAATTACCGAAAATTTGCTAAGTTTTTATGTTGATAAGTCATCATTACAAATATGAATGCATTTGCCAAATTGTACGTAATTCTTTTACGTAATTTTTACCGTAAAAGCAACCCTCCTATTAAACGAGCTTAATTTTATAAAACTGCTAAGTAATAAGATAAGTAGTAAGATAACCAGTTCCACTTTTGATATCGCTATGTTTTAACTAATCTATTAATAATCATAATAAACATATTCAATGATGGACCACTAAGAGCAGTTATATCGAAAAAATACAGATAAAACAGATAAGTCTTTTTTACAGCTAAAAAGGGTGGCACTGAAAATCCATCTTCGGCGTTTTGAAATTAAGGAGACCTAACATTTTTCTGTTTGTCCTAAAAGTGTTTGGTGTAAATTTTAGAAAAAAAAACAGACAACTCTTATGTAAACCGCATTTAAGTCAAAAGTCACGGATTGGTTATCATGGGCATGTATTGCAAAAAATAGGATTAAAAAAAATGAAGTTGCTTTGGTTAGGAATTTATATACCTTCAGTAAAGCATATCACGATATAATGGGTTATCCATTTAGTGGTTCCTTCCAGTCTAGCAAGGTTGTCAGGTATTAAATACCTGCCATTTAAAGTGTTATTTATTTAGTGAAAGGTTTGTCATTTACGAATATGGGTCATTTAACAACCGAACGCAACAAATTTTGGCTTTATTGCATTAGAAGTTTTCATAAAGCGTAATTTCATGTTTTGGCGACATGAATTCGTCAAGTTGTATCCGAGATACCGCCCGAAATGTGCGAAAAAGTAGTCGAAAACTACCTCAAAAGGATCCAAGCAATCAATCCAGAGGCAAGGTCCAAGCATTATAATGAAATAAAAGTTTCATCGGAATAAAATTATTTAACTTTACTTTTGAAACCGAAAAATGCTTCCTTTATTACTTCCGGACGTGTTGCTGTCGCGCAAAATCCTGAGTGGTGGCACAAGGGCGTGAATATTTTTTGGGAATCATCGGCAGAAAAATACTCCGTAAACTAGAGTATCATAACATAAGATTAACTAGAGAATCGACTTTGTATGAATCATTAACTATATGCCAACCATGACCATCGGCGTGGTCAAAGGCCTCAAAATTATAGTGACTGTTTTAATATATTGTCATGCTGTGCGAATGGATAAAAATGCCCCTCAGAAAAAGAGAAGACACTCTACATCTATAAAAACTTCCTTTATATATACCTACTTAGGTATATACCACTATATATACCTACTTAGGTATATATCAGTAATCTTTGACGCTTCAAACTAAATATGTAGTAAGACTTTAGTTAACCCAATTAACTTGGAGTGCTCCTCCAACTATCAACAACCGTAATCAATCTACTATGTACTGTTGCTATTATTGTATTTTCATTTTTCAGTCGTTATCACAGCTTGTTGTTATGTACAAGTTATCATCAGAGTCGAAACAATTTTTTATAACACAGACGGACAGGTACACCAACGTCATTCGAAATTTTGCCCGTTCTTAGAGACATCGATATGAGATTTAAGTATATTTTATGATTTGAATTAGGAGCAAGATAGTATCAGAGTATCAGAATTTGGGCAAGAGCTAGGAACAAGAATAACAAATGTATAAACATTGGTTGACAAAAGATAAAGCGTTTCGAATGCCCAATATTCCGTTGGCGTTATTGTCACTAATTCAAATAAAAATATATAAATAAACATAGCCGTTATGATGGTTAATCTTAACAGTTGTATTTCGAACATCTGAGTTAGCATATTCTAACGATGGAAAACGGTAGATTAGTTTGGAACCAACACGCCAACATTTCACTATTGGATGAATGACGTAAAAACTCAAGCTCCCCGGTTTTAAGTAACATCTTCCCAATATGAAATAAATATATAATTGCCAAAAATACTTTTTTCTGTATTAAGTGGATACTATTTACAAATACTCCCAATGTTTATTATTTAGCGAAACCAAAACAAAGAGAATGGGCTTGTAGTTATTGTGAGTTTGACATTTAGTTCCAAAAAAGCTCATATAATATTAGACAGTCTTGTCTGGTCCAAATAATAGTGCAAATCATATTCACGCATGAGCTATTTACAACTCTATAGCACAAATTATATATCTTGTAGTTAAAACATGGCACGCGGGTCATCTCCGAACAAAATGTCGCTGACAGTAATGTGATTTAAACAGAGTGTTCACAGTTATTTTTAATACGTCCTTGTTAAACTATTTTTTGAAATAATTTTTGTGATTGTTCGTAAATAAACTAACTCTTATGGAGCTATTCAAAGATTATATTCTCCTGAAATTTTGTTCATTTGGGTGAATAGCTTAGCTTGTGCAGTTTGTCAAAGTTGAGCTATTTTAAAGGAAATGAATAGAGTACAAAAAATGTCACGCTGAAGCGGAGCTAAAACAGTTTGTTTTTATGTCGGTTATAGTTGAATCGCTGGAGTTGTTTGTTTGAGACAAGGTACTAACTAAGATGTTTCATAGAAGCCCAATTCTTTTAAGTAACCATTATTATTATCTAAAAACCGTTTAATTCTTGCGCGAATTCAAACCCAACTTCAAAGACTCATTACCAATCCTCTTTAAAATTAAACAACGTCTCTTGAAGAAGTTATCTAATTTCTTTAATTATATACTCTTTTCCAGAAATGACAATAATTTGGTTATTACCGGCTTTCGATTGGAGTCAAGCAAATATGAAGTAGAAACTGAAGATGGCATACCAAGTGTCAGAAGTGAATCTGCATTTATGTTGCGTATATTTGGTCACGGCATAACGGAAAATACAGTGATTGCTTTTACGACAGAACCCAAAGAGGCAGGCACATATTGCCAGTTTCCAGCCACACTTTTACACAAAGTTGTTCCCGGTTCGATCAACGATAATACGGCCTTATACGAGGCCATTTTGCCGAAATCGAATAAAGATTTCTTTATCTGTGCTAAAAATGATGCACTGGCGTTTAAAGATGATGAGGTTGAAAACCCAATGCCTCTGTTGCACCAATGCAAGGAGTCATGGTGCGTTATACGCAGTTACGAAAATTTACTGCCACTGTGGGCTTCCATTTTAATCATTCTGATATGTTTGTGTTTTTCGGCTCTATTTTCGGGTTTGAATTTAGGTCTGATGGCTCTAGATCGCACTGAATTAAAGGCGAGTACTTACCATTCTTATATATGTTGATATATCTCTAATAGATTCAAATTGTCTATGTTATGATTTTTCTCTTGTGCTTTTTCAGATTTTACGAAATACTGGCTCGGATAAGGAGCGAGAATATGCCAAGAAAATCCAACCAGTTAGAGATCAAGGTAATTACCTGTTGTGCAGTATCTTGTTGGGTAATGTGTTGGTTAACTCGACCTTTACCATTCTCTTGGATGGCTTAACTTCCGGTCTTATTGCTGTGGTGTTCTCTACCCTTGCCATCGTTGTTTTTGGTGAAATTACACCACAGGTTAATTGACATTACATTAAATTTTTCGCCATCCAGAAAAGTTATAATGAATTAATGATTTCTTTCTCTTGTACGTTTTTATTACAAAACTATAGGCTATATGTTCCCGCCATGGCTTGGCTGTAGGCGCAAAAACTATATTAATTACCAAATTTATTATGATTATTACTTTCCCGCTATCCTACCCAACATCAAAAATTTTGGACTTCCTGTTGGGTGAAGAAATCGGTAATGTTTACAATCGTGAACGTCTTAAAGAACTTGTTAAGGTGGGTAAAATATTAAATATATATAAATACGGCATTCTCGCATGAATAGAAAGTTCGTAATTTTGTGCACAATGTAAAGAAAAGGATTGTGAGCCTTTAGCGCCTCAGAAGGTCGTTTGATATATTTACGCAGTCGTGAATAAAAATCAGGTAAAAGTAGGGACAAACAAATTATGTTGAGAAAATTGTCACAGAAGCATTAGTACTGAACTATCGATAGTCATACTAATGAGGAGAGTAGGGTAAAATATAAAAACAAATTTAAAAAATAATTTTTAATTAGTCGAAAAAGTTTATTAAATTCAATATTCCATTAAAAATCGGATTGAAAATTATAGATTCGTAATTATTAAGACTCGACATTTCAAACATCTTAAACTTCATATTAAAACAAAGACTACCAAAACAGGACTTTGATGTTTATCTAAATTTTTAATATGGTTTCGAAAAGAGCATCGTGAGCTATTCGTTGTGAAAATTTCGAAAAATTGCTGATATTTTTATTTTGAAAATCAATATTTGAGTTGTGTATATATATATCACTTATTTTGAGAGATGCATCAAAAAAACATTTCGGTAATTTAATCACAACGAAGTTGGATTTGGAAATCTGATATGAACACCAAGTAACCATTCCTACGTAATATGGTAAGACATGATAAGCGTGTATAGTAAGTTAGGCGATACAACAAATCCAATTTCCTAATGGCAATATACTACGCTTTCTTTCATATACCTTTGATTTACCTTTTCTCGGTAAAATGTGTGCATACATACGGAGCATACTAGCAATGTCAACGAATGCAAATTTCTTCCTGATTGAAAAAGGTTATAGGTCAAGATTTTTAGCAATGCAAAGTCTTGAAAGCTTTCGAATTTTTAGAGCACATGTTCCTCAATATAATAATGAAGTTATAAGTAATTGGAGAAAATATCGGAAAAAGCAATACTCTATTCTCAATGTTATTCGAGAGTATGTGTTTTTATAACATTTATGACTAATATCTACTTTGAACATACATAATTCGCTTGCGAAGGTTATATATATAATTGATGATTGAAGAATTTTTTTTATCAACATTTATAAAATATGTCTTTCTAGGTAACCACCGGTATTAATGATCTGGATAAAAATGAAGTCAATATAATTTCCGGTGCCTTAGAATTACGCAAGAAAACTGTTGCCGATGTCATGACACATATCGATGATGCATTCATGCTTCCATTGGATGCTACTTTAGATTTTGAAACTGTTTCGGAAATAATGAAATCTGGATTCTCTCGTATACCCGTTTATGAAGGTGATCGTAAAAATATTGTTACACTTCTCTACATTAAAGATTTGGCATTCGTCGATCCGGATGATAATACGCCTCTCAAAACCCTTTGCGAATTCTATCAAAATCCTGTCCATTTTGTTTTTGAAGATTACACACTCGATGTGATGTTTAATCAGTTTAAGGACGGCACAATTGGTCACTTGGCATTCGTACATCGGGTTAATAATGAGGGCGATGGCGATCCATTCTACGAAACAATCGGTTTGGTTACTTTGGAAGATGTTATTGAAGAGTTGATTCAAGCTGAAATAGTTGACGAAACTGACGTGTTTGTTGATAACCGCACCAAGGTAAGGCGCAACCGAAATAAGAAACAAGATTTCACCGTGTTTGCTGAGCGACGTGAGAATCAAACCATACGAATATCACCACAATTAACACTAGCAACATACCAGTACTTAAGTACATGTAAGTAACGAGAAAATGTGTATAAAATTTGTAGTAACCATTTTCTTCTTTGTAGCTGTTGATGCCTTTAAGAAGGAAATAGTTTCGGAACAGATATTGCGCCGCTTACTCAATCAGGACATTGTGCACAGTATTAAGTGTAAGGGCAAGGATAAAGATGACGCCAGTCTCTTTATATTTACACAAAACAAACCGGTTGATTTCTTTGTACTTATTTTGGAGGGGCGTGTCGAGGTGACAGTAGGCAAAGAGTGTCTAATTTTTGAAAGTGGCCCATTCACATATTTTGGCACACAAGCTTTAGTGGCGAACGTGGTTGTGGGTAATTATTTTGCTCATAACATACTAATGAAACAAATATCATTATTGATCTCCATTTATAGATTCCCCTTCACAGATGGGCTCATTGCAATCTTTAAATTTAGATTCCAAAATTCGACAAACGTTTGTTCCTGATTATTCGGTACGCGCAGTTACTGACGTCATTTATATAGCCATTAAACGAAATTTATATTTAACGGCTAAGAAAGCCACATTATTGGAAAAATCACGTAAATCTGGTGCAGAACCAAATGCTGCAGAATTCGATGATGAAGTTGAAAAGGTATGTATAAATAGTTAGCTTTATTTTGCGTCTATTTTCTGCAAATGTGAAATAGTTTTTAGCTATTAATTTGTGTTTGTAGTTAGCATATTCCGATTCTAGCTGGCTGAGAGAAGGAAATCTGGGTCAAGATTTCCAACAACAATTAAGTAAAAGATTTTCGGAAATATTTAATGGAATGTATGTGATAGCGTTGTTTAAATACTGAATAGAGAAAACGTGGAAATAGGTCTTCAAAATTGAAGCCGCTTAACTACATGAAATTAAATTGAGAGTACAGTTTGCTACACTACACTATTACCTACTTGATCCTTCCATATGAGACAGTAGACTGCTGAGATGTGCTTGTGATATGATTGGCAAATACCTCACTGTGGTTGTAACATCTTGAATACGAAAAAGCAATAATGCTTCAGTGCAATATTTTTTCCAAAGTCATTCTGGTACATAATATGATTGTCATAAAACCTATTTACATGGGATTTTCCTTATCCCTTCAGCTTAAAACATTACAAATGGAGATCGAAACGATAGGTGAATCGTCAATGAAATATGTAAATTAAATTCTATGTTCTGATCTAAGCAGAAATTTATTTTTACTAATAATTGTTTTAGGAGAAATTACCCCTTAAATACTGATGCGTTTCTAAGAAACGGAAATACATTTAGCTAATGGTATCAAGAAAAATTGCGAAGAATAAAAGAAACAAACGCCAAAAAATTATAAATAAGTGTCACATGTTTCCAATTAAGGTAATATTTGTTAAAGAATCGACCATAATGCATAATACAATACTAAAATGTTAACCCTCATAGCTCATATGAGAAAAATTATATAAATTGTTAGTTATGTTACTACTGAGGAAATAAATATATTTCAAGAAAATGTGGGTAACTCCACTCCTCTGCAGAATAACTTTATCATTGCATCGGGTGTTACTAATTTCATTAACACTATGTTTCTATAATCTAGGAAATATTCATAAAATATTCTTTATATTTATCGAACGTCGGCGTGGCATCTTCCATACAACCTAAATGTTACATTGGTTATATTTGAGCAATTATTTGGCACATAAATATTAGAAAAAATGGAATCGTGGTTAATAAAATAAATACTTTAGATAAATGTTCAACAAATAAAGCGAACCTGTCCAAGTAAATTAACATTAACAAATATGTTCGACTTTCTTATAACACTGTACAGGTATATATGATCAGTCAATACGTTTCTGCTAACAAACGTACAAATTCCATATAATTCTATAAAACAGAATCTAAAATTTCGAATATAGATATTTTCAGAAGCGGCATAGTCATAAACTTTAAACCTTCGCCTGCAAAAAACGTAGTATTTTCCAAACTTGTCAAAGTATATCAATATTCATCAATATTATGTTCTAGAACTGAACACAAAATGTCTCTGACGCATTTAAAGTTTCAAATAAAAGTGCGAATTACCGGAAATTCCTAGGTGTTTGTGGAAAGTCCTCTTCTAATCTAAAAATTTTCATATGTAATAAAGGCATTACATTTCGAAATATCTAGAAATGTATTATAAGTACAACTGTTCGATATTATTATTTGAAAGATGTGTTATTCCCTTACAGATATTATATTTGGAATTTTCTAAATATTTACAACGTTTAATGTCAACAAAATTCCAACATAATAACTTAGTAATTTACAAAAATCCCTAAATTTTTAACAAATTTATACGCATTGTTTTACCAAACTTATATCTGTATGCCGAATGCCCCTATATATGAGGGCGGTCCCAAAACTAGCCGAACTAAAGAAGACACAAAAAAGATTATTTTTCAACATAATCCTCTTTTAGCTCGATACACTTTTTCCAGCGATATTCTATAGCTTCTATAGTATGATCGGTCAAACTTCTTAAAATAGCTAACAAGCGCGGAGTCCATCTCTTCATTGTTGGCAAATCTTTTACCACCGAGACATTTTTTCAAGTTTGGAAATAGAAAATATTCCGAGGGAGCTAAATCTGGCGAATAAGGTGCGTGATGATTCAATTCGAACTTTAATTCATTCATCCTGGCCATCGCAATAATGGATGTGTGAACTGGGGCATTGTCTTGAGGAACCAAAGCTTTCTTTTTCGCCAAATGCGGCCACTTTTTCCATAATTTCATCACCTAAACTGTGCAATAGATTAGCATAATATTCGCCGTTGACGGTTTGACCTTTCCGACGATAATCAATAAAAATAATCCCATCCGCATCCCAAAAAACAGACGCTATGACCTCGCCTGAACCGTATTCGCCTTCTTTGGAGACGATTCTTTCTTTAAAGTCTACTGTTTTGACTATTCTTTTGTCTCAGGTGTGAAGTGGTGTTTCATCCATGATTATAAATCAATGCAAAAATTCGGCATTATTGCGATGAAAGATCGCTAAAAACTCTACTGAAACATCTTCACGATGCTGTTTTTCCTCTATTGAAAACAAGCGCTACAGACTTCTTGCGCACAGCTTTCCCATCTTCAAATCTTCGGTCAATATACAATGTATTCTAGCACTTTTTGAAATGCATATTATTTCAGCTAGCTCAAGCACCTTCAGTCGACGAACATCCAATACCATTTTGTGGATCCTCTTAACCGTGTCTGGCGGTTATCACTACGGCGTTCGCCTTGGCAGCTCGTGTGGCCTCATTTAAACTCTGCTACCAAATATTTTACAGTTTTACACGAAGGCGCAGGCTCCACCAAAGTAGAATCTAGCTCGGCTTAAATATTGGTTGGACTGAGATCTCTCAAATGGAAATATTGAATTACATAACGGTGACCATTTTTTTCCATGTTTACAAATTCACTGAGATCGTTTACTTTTAATGGCTCAAATAAAAAACCAAAAAAACTTAAAACATATGTTTGAAACTTGAAACTTAAAACATATGTTTTATAAGGTTGCGACTTTTCACCAAAATAATTTTTTTCAACTACTGGCATAACTATATAATAGAAATAATTACTAATACTTAGGAAAAAGCTCAAGACTTCCCCGAATTATTGTGTACAATTGATACAATACGTAAAAAATATGCAATACGCTAAAAGGTATGATTCAAATATGAACTTCTGAATCGGCTTCGTCATTCTTCTCATATTTTCATAATCCAAAAATTTTGTTTTTTATTAATTTTAGTTATTACACTCCTTGCATGAAGATGATAGACCACATCATGTACGTAGCAGTCAAAGTATACGAAAAGGATCCACTGCATTGGGTAGTAATACTGCTTCGCCATCCTTCAACGTAAGTTTTAATTTTCCGGTGATAATTTTATAATATAGACCACATGGATACATAGTCAACAAAACGATTTCTATTCCAACAGGACTTTTCTTCCCAACATAGCCGTAGTATAGCAGCAGCTGCCACTCAACAAAATTCCGGCAGTAATAGCGCTGACATCAATGATGTCATTTCATTAAGTAGCCTAATGACTTCAGAAGTGACGCCCGCTGATTTTCATCATAACGTAATTGGACGTAATGGCGGTACTAATACTACAGGTAATGCTAACAACAGCGAAAAGGTACACAACAATGACGTGGTTACAACTCCTTTGTTGCCTAAAACTCATAATACGAATGCAAAATAACAGAAACTCCTTTATCAGCACCCGCTGCTGTTAAGCATTTCTGCTAAATTATTTGTTGTATTAGAAAATCAAATTGAGAAACTTGAAGAGATAAAACCAGTTATGCACTTCAAACTTAGAATCCCCCTTTTTATTAATACAATTGTTTAATTTGTATGGCATGCATATATCCTTATCAGCACCGTAATCCTTCGTGAAATTATATGTGATTTTTCAATTAGATAAATGGATCAAAGAAGTAATTTTACAAGAAAAGCAATTTCAAGCAATGGGGGGAGGGAAAAAGAAGAATTCAGATAGAAAAATGATTATTTGGATACGAACAACTTTTTTAAGCAAAGATTATCGACTCCAAGGATTACTGCCTATAGGTATGCGTTTAAATGTTCGCAATACACAAGAGTGCTGTTCGTAAAGTAACATAATAGAATAGAAATTGTTCTGCGTTCTACGCCCTCGTTTATGGAGATATTAAATAGAAAAATTGTTTAAGAAACTGCACATAATTCTTAACCTTTGCCAATATAGTAAATGCTTCAAAACGTAGTTCAATTGGGGAGTATTTTACAACAGAAAAGTTTTTGAAATATTTTTTGTAACAGCAAAATTTTGTAAACACTTATCTCAAAAATGCGCGACCACGGCCGCGACTTTAGCAGTCCCTATATTCAAATATGAAAACACATTGGTAACATAAGGTAACATGAATGAAGTTCAGACTGCAACAAATGTACTAGCAGTTTATAAAAATGTTTATTCCTGTTCAATTCTGATATAATTTAAAAGCTTGATTTTTCTGTTATTTTTCAAACACTTCCCATAAACTAACTCCACATATTTTGGATATATGAACAGTTTATTTATGTATATTTATTAAATATCAGGATAATGTGCAGTTATTCCATAACGGATGCAAAGACAAAATGCATCTATCATAATTCTAATATATAATATTCTATAATATTTCTAATTTGCTTATTGCAATATATAGGTAACATTTTTTTTGAATCATCATTGCAACACCTCTTGGTAGAATATCCAGTTACCATATAATCTACTATGAAAGTTTTGAATGGATTTATTATTGTGATTTTCGCATACAAAAAATTCGTTGTTTGTTAGCAAAAACTCCGTAGCTAACTCCCCTTTCCCTCTTTCCTGAAAACATAAAAAATATCTTAATTTTTACCTATAATTATAATAATTTATCTTTAATACTATCTAACAATACAACTATTGTTAAAACAAGTAAAGCAATCCTAATGAGAAACAATTTTTTATTCATATGTTAATATTGTGTATTTACTTTTAATGTTTATTTAGAAAAGCAACTAAACAAAAATAAGAAATTATATAATCAAAGAGAATAAATCTAATGATAGTACACTACCTACATATTAATGATAAATTTTTAACTTATTAATTCAGAACTCAAAATGTAATATGTTATTTCAAATTTAATACCTCATTACGTACAACAAGAACAAGAACCATTTATTTTTTATATAAAACGAAAAGAAAGAAAGCCTAAGGATAATTACAATTTGTACGTTTGCAAAACATATATACTTATAATATGTACTTAAGCATATACATATATACAATCAACTAATTACATATATTTATTAAATTAATAACCTTAATTTTTTTGTTATTACAAATTTTCAATTTCCTTCCGTTTCATATAAATTTATATTTTCCAATGTGGTTTATTTCAATAAACTTAATTAGAACTTAATATGAAATGTGGAAAGAACACATTATCTTCTGTAGGTTTGAATCCTTTGCCACGGAACGACCTTTTTAGGCGCCAGTATTGGTATTTTTACGCATGCCAATTGGACGAACTAGGAGGACATGGAATAATTCTCCGCCGAATATAAGCAAATGCTGTTGTATATAAAGTTTATTTAGTAATCTATATATCACTAAACATCAATTGTGAACATGACCCTATCCGTTTGAGCAAACCTTTAACGCGGAGGAACAGTTTAGGATTGGTTCCAAACAAGCAATCCTACAACTAAACTTGAAACAAATTCACTGAATAGTTCTTACTACGTTCATAAGATTTAATATGAGTGTTTTCAAAATCGTTGCAGTTGTAGATAGAAGTGTTATATTTTGCAGTCAGTTTATAATATTGCAAAATTTAATAGGAAACTATTTAACTATTTATACGAAACCTAAAATGTAAAATACGATCTTACATTCGGCTACTGCCCCTCATTTCAATATTAGTAATAGGCGCGTTGTTTTCATCTCGCAAATCCGTTTCGATAATTGTACCCGTTTCCTCCACAATGGAGGCTGGGTTCGAGTGTACTCTTTACAGTACACTAGAAATTCGTTTTTATTTGCATGTTACCTCGCGTTAATCAGCAGCGATACTGTAACGTACATTTTCAAATCTTTTATAATTTAACTATAAGTTTATATGTACCCACTTTTTTAACTTGTTATATTATTATAAGTTGTGTAATTCATTTTTATTTCATTTTATCCTTTTATACTTTTATCTTTGTACGAATTTTTAATATTTGTTTAATCTGTTAGAGTAAAGCGTCATTATTTAAATGTTTGTAAGAATAAACCGAGCAGTAATTAGGCCAACCATAATATCAACAACTAATACATTTTGTTTTTTGCCGGTTTTTAAGATGTTAATATTTCTTACCTCAGCACTAATCAGGTCAATAACAACATCAATTTTAATTTTTTTTTATATAATTTGCATATTTATGGAGTGAAACGGATAATACATTAATTAGTTTAACTAAAAAGATGTCGTCGGCTTTAATATTACTATGAAGTGTTGAAATTGATAAAAACTAAAGTAAACTTTTCTGTTTGTTTCATTTCATTAGAATTTGTCTTATGCACATTTGCATAAGAATGCGAAAAATGAACAGATTCAAATTCACATTTGTTGCTTGCGTTTAAGTATATAATTAATTGAATCAAATTAAAACGAATATGATGTTCAATTTACACTGAATGATAAAGAAATATTTTTTTATTAATTTAAAACAAGTAAGGTAAGTATTACAAATATCAGTGGCTTATATATAATCTGTCTATTTGATGAAAATGAGTTGTAAATCCATATCCTCTTTTGTACTTCTTATGTCACACGTGTACCAAACATTCTTTCCCCAAAAATGTTTTTCTTTAGGTAAATGACCTTAACTTACATACATACCCAAAATAAGACACGATTGACTACTAACCTGCTTCAATATCCACTAACATGGAGAAAGCAAAATATGCAAATGCTTATAGTACATACGTACGTAGCTGGGCCCAATTAAGTGGTTCGAAAGGATTCTAATTATTCCACGCTAACCAGTTGGTTTCGACTACAAATTGATATTATTTGCTCAATCCCTAACAAAAACAGACATACTACGTTATATTTATCTTAAGCTTATTGAAACCTAATTCTAACTTTAAACTAAACCGCAATTTGAAGTTTCTATATATTGAGTGGAATTTTTTGCTTACGTGCTACACTTCAATTCGAAAATCGATGCCATAGATCACGGCAACTTGATTACTTTGTTTATGCCCAGAACCCATGTTTGCAAATTCTAAGATATAAATCCTAAATTTATCATCTCCACTGCAATTGAGACTTTTAATGTAAAGTTCTCAATTGTAATGAGATTGAGTGCTTTATAGTAAACTTAAAGTCGACTGATCTATCAGAGAATTTATTTGATTTGTTCAAGTCAGTTCTGATACTCCCCCCATACGTGTAAGACGAGTTTGCCTCCACACGTAATCCTGTATTTGATACAAGGTATAATCTCTAATAAACTTTGGAAATGAAAGCTAATCCCCGCTATTTCTTTATACTTTTATAAATCTCTTGAGGTAAATATATGTCAGAAGTGAACCCGTTCCTGCCGAACCAGACAACTTATTTAGTAAATAATTATTACTGACATCGCCCACGGAGTTATTAATATCATTAACCGCAAGCGTTTTTGTCCCTTTTTTACAAAAATGTGGTTAGACTTATAAAACAAAGAAAACTTTGATCGAATCTACTTACTTTGATTTTTGCATTCACCATTTTATCCAGTCTCACGTTCAAAGATCTTGTGCAAGTTCAGATTTATTAGCCAATTTCGGATGCTTCATTCTACTCTCTATTCCCTCAATTATCCATATATACATATCGCACCCTAAATACAAAAGGGGCACAACTCAAAATTCTCTATTATTCAGTAGAGGCAAAAAACCGTTTATGTAAAAATGGTTGCAATATTTAAAGAAAATATTGTTCCATTATGAAAAAATGCAATATTGAAGAAGGTTCTGCTATATTTTTTTCAATTTTATATTATGTTTGCCAAATTAAACCAAAATTTTGAAATTATTATGAAAAATAATTCTCTTTAGTTGATCGTGCAGAAGCAACACACTTGACATAAAAATAGACATAACGGCATTTCTCCAGTTAAAGAAGATAGTGATGAGACGGAAATTTTTATAGTAGTTAGAGATGTGTAATGTGAATCAGTTTATGGGAAAAAGTAGATTTTGACAATTTTTGAGTTATGCCCCTTTTGTATTTAGGGTGCGATATGTATTAAATATGATTAATTGCAAAATTTTTTAAATTCTATATTTCACTCGAACGAAAAATTTTAAAGGTAGGAATGTAGAATGTTTCGTTCTGATGGATTTCTTTTTTTTTTTTTTTTGTGAACCGGAACTAATGTCAGCGACATTCGTTGATGCCCTTGATATCCATTTATTGTTTATTTTTTAATGAAAAATAATATTTAATATATTATATAATATATATTCAATTATTTCTAGTGATGCGAGTCATGTTTCCTTCCAATTCCTGAGTCACATCCGGTTTGAAAAATACTATATTTTGATATAATCGCTATTGAGGAAAAATGAATCACCTCATACTGTGGAGGATAGTGGGCAAAAGTTCATCATGACAACGCTCATCTTGAATAAAAGCCGTGATATCCACAAAGAAACAAATGTGTGGTGAAATTGAAAATGATCGAGACTGTTGGCTTACATGCTATATTTAATTATGATTCAAAAATATCAGCCTAAACGGGGCAATCTTCACGTTGCCATGTCAAATTAAAGATTTGCAATCAAAAAATTGATCATAAATAAAAACTCCTGACAACTGCGTTAAAAAAATTCAAGATGAAAACTATTTTTCACAAAAAAAAGAGCAGAATCTATATATTGATTAATTTCCTCATAGATCCTCATCTCATAGATTGGAAGTAATCTTTTTGTTTCAAAAAGTAACGCCCGATCACTCATATAGCAAAAAAAAAAAAAAAACAGGCAAAGCATAGTCTTAAATTAAGAAATAGGAATTAATTATAAACAAATGAAAGCTGGAATTTTCAAAACAAAAAATTTAAAATAGTTTCACTAACAAAAAACTTTCCATAGTAAGTAACGTAAGCAAGTATTGAAAAAGATTTAAGATCATCATTTTAAAAGTAGTTCCAATAAGAGGATAGATCACGAACAATTTTAAGTTAGGTTAGGTTTAAAGCTGCATTAAATAACAAATAATGAAATTATAAAAATGTTGACCTCGTGTCATAGTTTAGAAGATACCCTTAAAGCAAAAACATTGTCTTATAAATAGCTCCACCATCCGAATACAATGCAATGGCAATAGATATATCGTTGGAAAGTTTACTAAAACACCTAACCTATTTTAGATCTTGCAATTGCAATTGCAATTAACATTGACTTTTCGTGTGTTCGGAGAAATTATACTCGAACTGGAAGTATGTGTATGTATGTATGTGATAGATATATTAAATACTACTTCATTGCAACTAGTTCTGTTTTTAATAGCTTACAAGTAGCCGCAACCAAATATTTTCAATTTGAAATGAATAAAACCAATTTATTTTTAATTGTGAATACGATACTCGAAAAGTCGATATAACCATATAAATCCCTCGCCGCGAACTTCCTTAGGGTGGTGTTTTTTTACAATTTCATAACACTTGGAACTCATTTTATAAATTATGATTATGTCTAAATAGTACGCAGATCATTTATAGTACGAGCGCCCAGTCATACATGGCATATGAGGATAGTTTCACCGTAGTATTTAATATTAGTTACGAAATTTTTGTTGGAAGTTGTAATGTCATTAAATTTGCCGTAAGACTTCAAATTACATAAATTGCAATCTATGACACAATATGGTTTGTTGACAGAGATTGCAATATGTTGATTGAAGCCAAGTGTGCGGCCCATCAAAACTTAAAATCGCTAAAAAAAATTAGGCAAACTCCATTGGTTGTTGTAAAGGAGAAAGTTCAATAAATCAAAAAAACTGGACATTTTCAGGTCATATCTACTTCACATACGCATAATCTGCTTATTAAGTAGATATATGTACAACGGATGATGTAACAATAACACTAATTCAGTCACAAAGGCATCGGATGATAGACTTGTCACGTAGGCCGAAACTCGTCATCCTTGCGGGAGTACTATTGAATTGACTATTACTAGTACTAGGCAAGTACTTAAGAATATTATCAGTATTTTTGACGACAGCCAAAATTGACAATAAGAAAAATATCCAAAATTTCTTCTGATAAAGTTGTACAAATTATCTAAAATGATAAAAAAAAGATAAAAATTTCAATCAGTTAAAAAAATGGCTCTCGTTGTTTCCGTTTAACTCCGATTTCCTTTTTATTAGGCCCTATTTAATTTGTTTATTTTTCCAAAAAAAAAACAGTAATACTAAGCCTTTAAAGCCAAAAATGCGTATTACACAGCAATAAATTCCTGAGTATTTTCCTATTTTCTGTTCTAGGACAATTAAATTAGCGAGTTCTTGATCCATCCCCGTGTATTGTGTAAATAGGACGACAATCTATGATAAATCTAACTTCAGCCAAGGTTAACCCTATTTGCGGAAATTGGCAAACGTTTAGTGTACAAATTTAGTCACAAATTGGGTTGAACCTACAGAAAATTTCAATCTATAATAAATGTTTTACATAGAAAAATTGCACTTCGTATAAGACAGCGTTCACATTAACCCAATGTAGAAATCTTTGTTGATCCGCTGCCAATCATTTAGGGTTGGCCTGATCCTCTGATTCGCAAAAATTAAACCATTTTTTTTTTTTTTTTTGTTTTTGTTTTTTTGGATACGGTATTTCTGTTATAGAATAACTTGCGTCTCCAGTAGATATAGCACTTAGAAAGTAATAATATAACGCCGCTTATCGTAATTATAGAAATGGATTTCATCTTCTTCGACATTTTTTCTCATGTTGGATGATATACCGCGAGAATACATCTTAAAGCCCTTCTGCTTTGGCAGAAACTGTCATCATAATACCTCCTTATGATTGTTAAAAACAATCAAGTTTAGAAAAATACAATATGTTTCCATTTTATCGTTTTATTGATCTCAAAATTATACTTAATGATTACATTTTCATTTCAAATTAAAATGACAAAAATTATAGGAAGTGTTTGTGTTTTCTTTCTGATTTGAGTATATGTAACTGCTTTCAAACCAAACATGCTTCAAAAACGCTATATTTTTGGACAAGCAGCGTCATGTTTTGGTATTTATTCCATAAAAGAAAAAATAACCAGATATTCTCCCCTTGACTAAAATTAAAACTTTTCTAAAACGTGTTTAGTGCGCAAGTAGCTTAATGGATACTATGGTTGTGAATGTATATTCAAAATTATACGTGATCGGTTCATCTGACTCAATTATAATTCATATTTTTAAATACAAGATCTTAAATTTAAAATAAATGTATGCAGTTTTATAATATGTAAGTATGTGGGATTCACGCATTTCACAAAATGACCACTACGATTGTACATTAAAGGAGAAAATAGGCTATTGTCATATTCATAACCTTTAATTTGTTTAAATGGAAGTGCTAAAATGGGAAGATTTTGTGCGATGAATGATGGTGAGGTAAAAAAAAAAATTGAAAAAGACAATTCAAATGCATGTATCTTATAATCAATTTCAGATGACTTATTTTGTATACCTTAATGATTGATTTGACTTTTTGCCTAGGCTGTTTCCTCTTCTAGCTTTTTACTTTTTGTTTGAACAATAAATAAAAATCGTTATCTAACAGCTTTGTCCGGGAAATGTGTATCAATTAAAAGAAGATTTAGTAGTTTAGTAACAAACTTATACAAAAAAAATCATTTATATATATATATATGTAGGTATATATAAAAATTTTTAATTAAATTAGAAGTGTTTGCAATTTAAAGTCTTTTCATCATTGAATATTGTCATAGAAGTGTGTGAAGAACGTTGACAACAACTTCTCGACAGTTTGTTTGAATGGTTTTTTTTTTCGTTTAGTGGATTAACATCTAAGTTTTAGTTTATATACCTCTTTTGTTAGCAGCTATTCAACTTTTGTCTTGAGATTTAAAGGGATGGAAAATCAGCGAATGATAATTAATATATATGAAAGTATATCTTTTAATTTTCCTTCTTCACTTTATATACGCTGCCAATTGATTTTTGCTCAGTAATTGCTAATCTCTATGTGAATTTGAGCGCGAACGTGAAATCGAAGAACCACCTCCGCCCCCATGCCTGCGAGAAGACTCTGTGCGACTACGCTTCGAATGACTAATTCGCTTGGGTGATGGTGAGACGTGATCATAACGTCTTTTTGGTGATGGCGAATCTGCTACGGCTTGTCCACCTCCGCCATTACGCTCTTCTTCGCTGTATCTGTATGCTGTATCTCCATTTTCACGGCCATTCTCTCGTGAACGCCCATAGGTTTCTCTAGTTTTGCGTGTTGTAGTTTCTCTTGTAGCCGAAACTGAACGGCTGCGTGAGCGTGAAGGTGATCTGGAATGAGATCGATTACGGCCCCGTGATACACTACGTGAACGACTGCGCGAATGACTGGTGAAAGGAAGGTAGAACGTAAACAAATGATTAATATACGGTTTTCTTCAATGTATACGCTAAAATCTGGAAATATTATATAAAATATGGTTAGCCGTGCTAAAATGCGTTTTAGCTGTATCCTTTTCATATGGTCCCATTTCCTTTCCTTTCAATACCTTTTCAAATGATATTGAGGTCCTGACTGCGGATATATTTAGGATTTAATTTGGGAGGGTAATTCTAACCTACTACCGGATATTGATCAATCAGTCAACTTCCAATATACTTCACGAAAACAATATGTTTGTTAAAGATTATTTTGTTGCGACGAGTAGGACTGAATATTTTCATTACGACAGTAAAAGAGAAGGTATAAAGAACCCGCCCATTTTCTGGATATTATTGTATTTAAATCTTAAGTACATTTACACAGATCCTTAACAAATTATAACAAAAATCTCTATCACTAAAATTACAACAATAGTCATTTTGTTTGTTGCTCATCCAGTTTGTCCTTTATATTGGCCATAGGATGCAGAAATAAAATCACAATTTCAAATATTGCTAAATTTTTGTAGGAATTTATAATAGTTTACTCGATTTATCGTGTCTGCCGGCAAGACAAAGAGCCATAGAGTAAAGTATGGCTCAATCGGTGAATAAAATTCGCAAGGGAAATGCCAAATGTTTTTTAAACAAGTGGACAGAGGCAAAGTTAAACATTTATGCCTGTATAGTTCATTGGGGATGAAGCTAATACACCCAACACCATCGATTGTGATCCAGTATCAAGGAAGATGTGAGGGTTATTTGCCAGATGATAATTGGACATGGTCGTATCTACTGAAATATATTTTTAGTATTTTTTTTTTTTCAAATTAACCAATACAATTTAGGAAAATATTCAAAAATCTCTTCATTCACAGATGCATGTGTGAACAAATTTTGACATGCTCATCAAATTTGATTCGCTCTCGACCGTAGGGTCGTGGATGTTTACAAATGTTAGAAAAAATCGTTCTAACATATTGAATTTTCCTATTTCTTCCCAGTATTTTAGGCAGTATTATATTTCTAGTATTTCTCTATAACCACGACCATAGCCAGGAGCGGTCTTTTGAAGAAATTTCTTCCCGTATCTACTACCAAAAGTAGTCTTCTTTCTATTAGTTTCTCTGTCAGCACTTGGGAACGTAATTTACTATTACTATTATCATTATTATTATAAATTTACTTATTTCCTTTCGGAATCTGTTAATATGCCTAATCCAGAATTTGTTTATATTGTAAAATTTGTTATTTTATTTGTTATTATTTTATTATAATGCTACAGTTTAGGGACTAGTATTTTTTATGGAAGTATTATGTTGTATTTTATTTAATTTGAGCATCAGGCTTTAAATTTAAAATTTTGTAAGATAAATGAAATGGATTATATTGAATCTTTCCACACAATTCTCTTATGAAAAGGTCATTTGTTGTTCGCGTAACGCGATTATGAAATACTCTGTCTACTGACTTGAAGAATTAGTTGTACTTTTCATTTTAATTATTTATAAATCGCATATAAGAGTAGCTCGAATTTACAATTTACTACCAAGCCATTTAAAAAGTTTTATTAAATTATTTCCTGATTCTTACAAAAGGCACATTCTACAACACTTTTAGACTTTACTGTAAAATTTTGTTTTCAATTAAACTGTGAGCAGCCTTTATTACATACCGATTATCTTATATTTCAAGATTATATTCCGATTAACTTCTAACTTTTGAATTAGTCTTTTTTCCATACTTTTTTTTTTTTTGTCTTCAACGATCATAATGTTATATTATATTATTATATGTCATATTATATTTTTATAAATTTTATATTTAATTTTTATTATGATGAATTGTTGCATATTGTAATTTACTTATAATTGGCCGGAAGGCTTTAAATTACAAGCCAGAAATAAATAAATAAATAATATATAAAATATAAAATTCTTTAGTGCAATATTAAATATGATTTCAAATATTAATAGTGTCGATAATGAGCTCATAATGTAAAATAGACTACTTAAGTTCGTTAATGTAAACCTGACATATTTGTCTTGAATAAGCGAAATTTCATAAATGCAGAGGGAACCGATTCCAACCTCTGCAAATATGATGTAAGAGGAATTACAAGTTGTGGATATCTAGTTGATCTAGTGAACCTGAATCTACTTCGCAGTAAAGATTTTGAACCAGATATTACCAATTTATAAAATGATTTAACGATTCGAAATTCGACATTATTCTTAAAAGGCAAACGTAAAAAACGTATATTATATTGTGGTATATGTTCATAGCGCCTCAAACTCTACACATACCTTACTACCACATTAAACAACCTCTAAATTTGTCCTAAGGCAGCCATGATTTGTTCCCGAAAAAACTTCAATACCATAACTAACTGATTTCAGACATCAGCAAGGTATGAGCGAATCTCTCTTTAATAAGAATTGGAAAAAAAGAATAAAAAGTACCTTTGGAAATAAAGAATCAATATGAGCATGAAAACCAAGTTGTTAATCAATGTTGATTGATAATCAATAGACTGATTTAATAAATTGAAGTTCATGGTCTAGTTTATCAAACGATTGAAACTGTCGAGATCACTCTTTTGCCAACAGACACAACGCTTTACTATGCATGATATTGCAAAAAACTTTATTAAGTAGGGGGTTTGGAAGTCGTTGGTTGATTAATAGTTAAACTGAATATGAATGATTTTTGTGTTACGTCCCTTTCCTTTTCGAGTGACCATGTGCAGGCGCATAAAATGAAAAATAACACAAAACCATAACACTATTTGCCTCACCGCCCGTAAACGAGACGTTTTGAGTCAGAACTAAATAAACAAAATTTACAAATAAAAAACATAGTTTCAGATTATGTATGTATACTTTTTCATATTATTTCTAACAATTTTTACAAGTTTAAAAATAATACATTAATCTAATGTATATATAAAAAGAAATTACCAATAAGACTTAAAGCGTAAAGGGTTGTTTGTAAGATTAAAAACTACTTTTAAATGTCTAAAGTAATGGGCAATACCAACAACGTAAGCGTTTGGACAAATTGACCCTACTGACAGATTTCAGTTTTTGCAACTTTTCCTGTTTTTCTGATTTCTCCAAATGACCTAAGTCTGGTAGTAGATTTTGTTGTTTAGTTGCTATCAACTTTTTGCATTAATAGCCAGTAACAACACACACGCGCATTATCCGCCTTGTTATGCACGGGTTTTGAATGTTGTACTTGAACTTTAAGCTTTTTTACTGAAGAAGCCACTGTAATAAAATAAAATAGGGAACGATTAGATATGTACATAGTCTCTTTTAAAATTGTAATCTCATTTTCTTCCACTTTATGTCAGACAGCCAAGGTTTATCATCAACATTATTGCAGATAAATGCGAAACCTTGTTGATATCATCATGTAATTAAAACAATATGTGCCACATGGTACAAACATTTTTCTAATACCAACCTTTGGAATCATATGGACAAAGTTTGGCTGCGCCTTGTGGATTTCCCATAGTTGAGTTATATATTATACGGTTAAAACAGGTTAAAAATTGTTCAACCAAACTATTCGTCGGATTGTTCTTTGTCCTTTTTCGATTTCTTCTTCTTTGAAGGTGTTTCTGAGCTGGCTTCTGCAACCTCGAGAGCTTCTTGATCCTTATTTTTATTCTTCTTCTTCTTCTTTTTCTTCTCCGATTTTACTTCGGCAGCTTCTTCTACCGTCTCTTCTTCAGCGGCTTCTTCCATTTTTGCGATTTTAACAGGGGCACTAACATCTGCAGACTCTGAATGTTTTCGCTTTTTGCCTGACCCTGAAGCTAGAGTACTGTCTGCTTCAGGCTGATAGGTAAATATCTCACTGCAATACAAATTTTTGAATCATTATCTAGGTATGCAATAACTATTTATCCCATATTCTTTTTCTCTTTTATGTCAGACAGCCAAGGTTTATCATCATTATCTATATTTACAGACAAATGCGAAACCTTTTTAATATCATCAAATAAAAGTGAGAAAGATGGGTAATAAAAATTCCCGGCATTACTAACCTTTTGGCTTGATATTTCTCAAATTTCGCTTTTGCCTTGCCTGTTCCCGATAGTTTTCGCAGGTTGCCTTCTTCAAGCAATCTCAGTCGGGCTTCCAACTTGACTTTGTGCCCGGCTCCTAACTCGAATGATGCTTCTTCGCCAAAAGCGTCAACACGTGTTGCTAACGATGCTTTGGCTGCTAAAGATCGAGACATTTTGCCTTTGTTTTTTAAACTCGCCTGGCCCACCAATTGAGCGTGGAAGATAAGACCGTACTTTGGAGTGTCCTTCTTTGTTTTCAAAGCTCTGAACAAAGCTTTTTCAGCCCCCAAAATTTGTACTGTAGATGAAGGATGTTTGGCTAAATTGATCAAGGAGCCAGCATGAGCTATTAAACGTGCTCCCACTGTTTCACCAACCAACACCGTTAAATTGGGGGCCATAGCCATCATACGCGTCTTCAGATAATCATATAGATGCGTTCTGTAGTCATTGATCGAAAGAATCTCATCACACAAACATTGGATGTTAATGATGTCTTCTTCTGATATCTCAGTACCCATTGAAATTTCAGCCGCTTCCTTAACCTTCTCCTCCACGTCTTCAGGCAAAATGTCGGACAAGTCTGATGATGCCATATTTTCTCGTGTGCCTACCAACTTTATAGTCTTTACAAACGCTATGTTGTCTGTGATGATCTTGCCAAGTTCCGGGAAATGCCAACCGTACCATTCACGAGCCCTCATCATGTAGTTGTTAAGTTCTTTGTCCAAATCGTCTAACAAACATTGCGCCTGCACAATCATTGTGTCGATCTTATCGGGAGAGAATTTCAATTTATATCGGGAAAGACTGTGAGCCAGACCCAAGGCCATGGCAGTCATTTCCTTCTTGGGCAGACCTCCCAATAAACTATCTGCCTGTTGGCGTATGCATCTCATCAACTCTTGCACTCCGGTATTGTACACACATTGTACTGAGAACTTATCTTTAATTGCGTTGCCTAACTTGGCATCGGCCACTAGTAGGGACTCTTGCACTTCATCATTCAATAATTTCTTCAGCGTCTTCTTTAAAGGTTTTGATACTTTACCCTCAACGGCTGCTGTAGCTGCCGCCAAAGCCTCAGTTGTATCATTGAATTTCTCGAAGTGCTTTAATTTCAACAGTTTGTTTGCTTTTTCCGGGGTTTGGAATTCCATATAGAGGTTATCCACTTCTTGAATTTTCTTTTCATCCATCAGCTTGAAAATGGCGTAACCCGCCGGTGTTTCGTATAACACAAACATTTTCCGTTTTTTTTTTTTCTTTTTTGTTATTTACCACGATAATTCACTTTCACGGAGAAAAAAACACTTAAAAATATACATTCAACTTGATGTTGCGGAAAAACTTCTTGCAGACCCACACGTTGTCGTTGAAAATTAGAAATGAGAAGCCGCAGATAAAAACACGTGTGGGGTAGACATTTTGAAAAGCGATTACGGCGACACCTGCGTGTCAAAATTTTTAGTACGCTCATATTTTAAACTCGACGTTGCCAGCATCAAGAACCGAGTGTTGCCACGTTTACAACTGGTCCAAAGAGGATGGACACACTAACAGACTGATTTGGCAGATCTTATTTGAAGACTGGCAAATAAACATTTACTACGAAAACTTGTCCAAATTTTTATACAAATAGACTTAATATGTCAGATCAATATGATTGTGCGTAAGGTTGGTAGTTCATACTCTAATCGAATTCCCTCGTTTCGAGATTTCTTTAGCTACACTAGCTAGATTTCTCTCACAAAATTTTCAGCAGTTTTGTTGAATGAAAAAACAAAAGGGACACCGACGGCATTGGTTGCATGCATTATTAGTTCTGAAAATTTGCGAAATGTTGATAAACGACATACTACGACTACAACATTAGAAAATTCAATATTTTGTAAAACATTCGGCCGGTTTGCATAAATTAGATTATTAAATCTTGTCTTACTACTATTCAATGTTTTATAAAAAAAAAAATATATAGAATAAAAAATATACTAATTTTAAAAAATACAATGTGAAATGGATTTTTTATGTTCAGACCTGTAATGATTGTTTAAATGAATGGCTGATCTGGTTACATTACAATTATACAATCTGTTTCAGCGCTATCCAATTGTCAACAAAATCATAAAAGTCAACAACATAAATAAATATACAGAAAAACTAAGCATGTAAGACGAATACAAGAGAAAAAAAATATTCGATGACGTCCGGCATTCTAGCTCCTTTCATGCCCTGATAATAAGAGTTAACAATTTATCAATTTGATGCAGTACAGCAACTAAAAACCATACGCCCAATTTGATTGAGTTATAACATTTATAATTAGTGACATTTCCACACGCGGCATAATTAAACTAAAAATTATTTTCAATTTTACGCGAAATGGTGTTATTAAATCTCAATTACAAAGCTGTTAAAAACTCAGAACAGCCAAGTGATCAATGCAGCGAACAAATTCAATTGCCATTGTAAATCTCATATTGCAAATGCGGGGGACCAATAATATCGTCTTTGGATCAGACCGAATCAAACTGAGTTTATTTGACGACATCCACACATACAACGAAGCGAATACATCATCTGCCTTCGATTGAATAACGCCATAATTGCAATGGCTTCCTCTGAAAAGCAACAGAACATAGGACAACGAAGCTTGGATCACTAATATTGGCTCTAATAGATTCAGTTAATCCCGGCCGCAACATTAAGATGCTTCGGTCGCTCCTAAATCTACATTGGCAATCATTTAGAATTTATTGTTCTCAACTATCGCACAACTTCAGTTTAAAAAAAACCGCGTTGTTTTGTTAATATGATTTATCTATTTGAATAATCACTTATTTGGGAAAAAGAGTAACACTAAGTAAATATGTTGCTTATTTCATAAGTATTTATGCAACTACTTTCTAATTGTAATTATTTTATATAAATCCACATTTTGAGATTACAGTCGAAATCTTTTATGTCGATCTCCCATGAAATTAATTTGTTATAACCGACAGCTGTTGAAGAACAAAGTAGTTTGAATTCAAAGCAATCGGAAAGAGAAATATCAAGTTGAAGTTTTACTTCCTACATATTTTTCTTTCAGCCTATCGAATATGAATGTTGGGCCTAACTGAAAAATATGAATAAGCTACAAAAAGCTACTTAAGTAGTTCACTTCTGAATAATCAAGCTCGTCAATCTTTTCTTAATTCTTATTTCGACCATATTCGAAAGTAATTTATTTGCAGCAACGACGTAAAAATTAAAAATAAATTTGTGATTCAAATTATAAACAAACGGTTAAAAGCCTTCTCAAAGAGCTTAATTGTTTGAAGTCGTTCGCACAAAAGATTTTTTGTAAAACCCTCGAAAGGTACGTATGCTTTAGCTGTGAACGGACAATCAAAAACTGTTTTGTTATAGGTATTAGTGGTGTGGATATCATTTACCAGGTTATAAGAATGTTTCAATCGCATATATATATATATATATATATATATATATATATATATATTTATATATTTCTTTCATGTTCGAAATGCTCCTAGCGTTCCAACAATTTACCGATTGGTTCAGCGTTTTGGGCAACAAAGGGCTGTCTGTGATCTTCCGTGTGCTGGAAAACCTCGTGCAGTTCGAAAGTGGCCATTGCTTGAGTGCAAGCAAGTATTGAGGAAACCCCCGAAACTTCCACCAGGCGACGTTCTCAGCAGTTAGAGATGTCTAGGCGGTCTTTGCAAATAATTTTACATATGTTACATCTTTTCCCATATAAGATACAATTGTTCCACGAGTTAAAACCAATGAACATTTGTTACATTTATGCCTAGAACCCCAGACGCAAATGTGAGCTATGTCGCAGTAAAGTCTTAAATTGCAATCGTCAATGGAGCATGTATTAGTGAACATAGTCAATCATTGGAAAGTTGACCATTTTGTTTTGGTAACATAATATGATTATATTATTCCTAGAAGCCCAAACGCAAGTCTTGAAATGGAGTCGCTAATAGAACATGTATTAGTAGACATGAACAATTGGATATCATTCATTTGCATAAATACTAAAATACGAATTCAAAACATACAAGCATAAACAGGACAGGACAACATATTTATCAAGGGGTTTGTCAGCCTTGGATGTAATTTGGCCACATAACAATTTGTGTTAGTTTAACGAATCATATTTAATCACATTTCAATTTATATCCAATACGCTGTAGTATAGTGCAATTAATTATGGTCCAATTGTGTAATCCTTTTAATGTCGCCTGACGGTGTAATATTTTTCTTTTTTTTTTTTTGAATTACATATATCATAGCAAATTTTTAGACTTACACTTATATTTTTTTAAATAAATAATATACAGATAAATCAACGTAAAGAAATATAATGGTATTGAAACTACTTCCTCTGTTACCAAAATGATAACAAAATTGTGTCATATAAGTTTGATTAAGGTACATTCCTGATAAACCACGCGGTTTATCGATATTTTGTTTCTATAAGATTGTATATCGATTAATAAATGATATTAAGCCGAACGCAATAAACATTGTGGAAGATATGGGATATGAGTTTGTAATAATAAACTTCGCATTGAAAGGTTTATATTACAGCTCCGGTTTTACTTACTTTTTAAATTCTATTCATTTAGTCGTTTTAAATCCTCCGGTCCGGCAAGGCAGTCAATTGTTAAATATCTTTTATCTAAAGTGTTATTTATTTAGTGGGAGGTCTTCCATTTGCGAATACGGATCGTTAACAACCGAAGAACGCGTAAAAATCGTTAAAACCAAGATTATGCGATTTAACGCCGTTAGGCTTTTTTTGTGGTGCTACGTCAAAGACCGTGTTTACGCGGATAATCCCCAAATATTGGAGCATTTGAAACCAACGGTCGTCAAGTTATCGCAGAGATGCCGCCCGAAATGTACGAAACAATGGTTGGTAACTCAATGACATTGGGCATTGTAATGAAATAAAAGTTTCGTCGAAATCATAGCTTTGTGTGTTTGATTTAACTTTACTTTTGAAACCGAAAAATGAATAACTGTATGTTCATGTAATGTCCCACAAATAACTTTGTAGGACTTCATTATCGAAAAAATGTACTGATCAAAGAATACTGATCCTGATCGCTAATAATGATATAAAAATCTTGACGCGGAAGACATTCCCAAGCATTAGCATTTAATACGAACTAATCACAACGTTTATATCAATTGTTAAATATGAAGCTTCGAAGAACTATATATCAACCAAAGTGACATACGATATAAATGTGATCTATAAGAAGTCCTCAAACAAAATTGTTTACTGTTGTTTGGATTTATTGCGGAATAATTCTAAGGAATCGCGGAAAATGAAATTACTTTCAACTGTATAAGTTATATCACGATCTTCAAAGAAGAAATAGACAACGTTAGAGACTATTAAGTTTGACACTAAAAATTGCAAATATAGAATAAACAAAATATTCTCAGTTGGGAATTAATAAAACCATTTCCGCAGACATGCTGAATCATGCTGACGTAATCTTACTGTAGATTTCTTAATAACGCCTCCTTTGTGAAGCGCGCCTTTCTAATAACATCGATTTCTCGATACCCTTTACCGGATAGGAACATTTCCTTGTGCAACATTCATGTCAAGAATTCACTGATACACATAGGTCTAGCCTGCACTATAGTCATCTAGGACATAGAAAAGGAAACAAATTGCCTTGCATCTCGTGAATGAGATATGGCAGAGCTTCTCATATTCATGTTATCTTACACGCATTCTATTTTTAACTCACTCGACGGGATCTACAATTTAACGGCGGTTTCAGACTTCACAATTTGAAAAACATTTACCAGATTTATCGATTGCCTGACTATTCAAAGTTTTCGTCGGACACATCGAGATGACCCCGCCACTCAAATAATGATAGGCGACTATGCGCAATTGAAGATGCGGCCATGCGAACGATAAACACGTTTGTTTACTATCGCGGTACGGTCGGTCACATTATAATACATAGTCTTCACATATCTGGCTTTAAAATTTTTAACATGACTCCAAAGGATTATTCCTAAAACTTATAACAAAAATCGAAATTGAACAGTACTCACCGCCGTCTGCTACGCCCGTGGCGATGACAATCTCTAGCATAGTGGCCACGATCACCACAGTCATAGCATTTGGTATCACCACCACCACCGCCACCACCACCACCTCCTCCACCGCTGCCTCCTCCGCCATTTCGTCCACCACTTCCAACTCCACGACCGCCTCCACCGCTTCCTCCCCCACCACCACCATAACGATCTCCACTACCGCCACCACCACCGCCACCTCTTCGTTCTCCCCCTCCACCGCTTCGTCCAGGTTTTGTACTTTTGCCTGTCGATAATTCCACTCGAGCACGGCGGCCGCAAATTGTGCGACCATCCAAGCCGCGCACCGCATCTGCTGCATCGCGAGCGTCCTCAAACTCAACAAAAGCAAAGCCGGGTGGAGAACGCGCTATCCATACACTACGCAAAGGGCCGTAAGCGCCGAACGCGTACTCCAATTCATTCTTGCGAGCACTATTGCCTAAATCACCAACATACACCTTACGATCCGTGGGATATCGAGACATTTTTTTGGACTGTAAATAATATATAAATAACATTTTTCATCACCGAAAGAAAATCGAATCACAAACATTTTTTATCTATTCTTTTGTCTACATCAATCACCAAAGAAAACCTTTGGTCGTATTAACGAACAAGGGTTAAAAGAATACACCATACAAAAAATCGATGATACTTTTCTTAATCTGTGTAATCAAAATCCAAAACAGCTTACCATTTTGAAAATTAATTATTATATTTTTTATACTTAATATATGACTTGTTTGTTGTACGTTTAATTTTCTTTATGTATTAATAAATTGTTAAAACATGCTCACAAAAATGAAAAACTGGAAGAGAAAATGTTGTCCTTTTTTCTGCAACGCGCAAAACGAATGCGAATTATGCCAAAATGGAAACAGTGATGCCATACAAGTTTTTCATTCAATTCAGAGTTGTTTAGTAATTTTTAGTACATGGCGGTATTACCAACCTTAAGTACATACTTATAATCTGTTATAATCAGTTTTTTTTATAATGTGGCTACAAATTGTTGTGAATTTCTCTGCCCACACAATAGACTAATTAGCTAAATTCCTATGTTTTCACAAAAGTGCTGCCAAGAAATCGAAAATCTGCAATACAAACTGTTCGACGTATAGCCAGTAATAATTTTAAACGTAAGCGATATGAACTCAGCACACAAAAAACGCCAATGAACTTTTTCTTTATTTTTGTGTGTAGATTTATGTCAATAGTTGATTGTCCGCACAAATTCAATATATAAATGTCAATATCGATAATTGTCCCCATGTACATCACCGGCATGGACCATTTAATTGGTTACTTTGTGCAGCACAATTAAGTTCTGTTTTTTTTAAGTTCGCCGCGTTTACCGATCATTTTCTTGTTAAAAAAGAAATTGATAAATTCCACAAAGCCTGAAACACATTTAAAATTATTTTTTACAAATTGAAGAATTTTGATTTGCTTTAAAACGTCAAAATTGTTGGTTTGGCTATGGTTACAGACCACGTGAAATGTATGGGATTTGAAAATACAGTCTAAGTAATATTTTGTTTTCTAAATTTTCAATGTTCAATTGGAGTAGTATTTATTTTATGTATTTTGGAATTTACTTAACGTCGGACAAGAGGCTTTCAATTGCAAGATTGTTAAATAAACAAACAAACAAAAAATATAAATTCGAATGTCGTCAAACAATTTGCATTACAAATGTCCGTGGTATCATGGACAGAAAAATTATTGTTATTCCTCCATATCTACTACAATTACAAAAGAATTAAAAACTATTGTATTCGATGCCGAAAAGTAACTACTCAATATATTACAAAAAACCACTTTTGGACTTGATTTGAATTTTCGAGCAATGTGACAGGATTACAATCTATTTAATACTTGGGCAGCAAAAAATAATAATAAGGATTTGGCAGACCCAAATAGGCGGTCTGTCAAATCTTATTTGTGGTATCTGTTAGCTCTTAATTCGTAATGGCAACACTAATTTAAAAGAGAAATTGTGTTATCAATCCTCTAATGACTGCCACAAGATAAAAAAAGGTGTATTTAATTGAAAATTGAAGAACGCACAATCGTTTGTTGTATGAATTATCTCGGGAAGTAGGCTTTTAAGACAATCTCTTTTTATGAAATCGCTCGCGACTGCTAAGTATGGTGTGTGATAAATGCGAATCAAAATTGGCAAAAATAGCAACACCAGATCCGTGGAAGACGGGTCCATCGCGTAAAATTAATGAAAACAAGGCGCTTTCATCTGCCAGGGATAGATATAATCCCATTGGGAAAACCTTGCCACCATGCAGGTAATCAAAACAATCTGCATTCTTTTCCACTTTTAACTTGAAATGCAACTTTCTAGCAAGAATGATATAGTATCATAAACTATAAGTTCGTGTTGGAAACGGTGTTTCTTGTCCGCCGAAACAGACGACCGCCTTTTTGAAATTCCAAAATATTGTTTTTTTGAGCTAATAATTTTTGAAACATCGAAACATAGGAATAGGAAGTAGACTACATCTTTTAATACTCCAATTTCTAAATTCGCTTCTGTACCGTCATGTGTACCGCAGGACATCCGCCTGGGTCTTATTTCATCTTTGATACTCAACAATTTGCCGGATTCTATTATAAACTCTCGCGTACTCATACATTCCGACTATGCGGAATTGTATGCATCGTTTAAAGAACTATTGATATATTTAATGTGATTTAATTTATTCAGGATTGTTCTCGATAATTCAATAGCAAATGCATTATACAACTTTACAATACTAATGTTATAAAAAAGTTTGTGTATCTTAATACCAGAAAAATATGATTTACAATATGATGTACGTTTTTCGTCCTAAAATGCGGAATTATAACTTTAAGTGGAATTTACAGCTAATCCATAATATGACGCAAAATTCAATAAAATTAGTAACTTCAAGTAATTTTTTTAAAATTTAATTAACTAAGTTGATACTATACAAGTAAAGGCTTAAAAAAAGGAAGAAAAAAATAATAAGTTTAGCGATAATCATTTCCCCGTTCAGAATGGAAAAAGGACAAAGACAGCAAACTATATGACGGTAATATCAAAGAAAAAAAGGGTTCAAGCGGATAACTATTGATGAGCAATGTCATTGAAATACGCAAGAAGTCTCTTCTTGTGTTTTCGGGTGAAGAAAAAAATTTTAATGTATTTGAAAGTTTGCCTGGCTACTCTTACTTAAAAAGATTGGCTTATATAAAATTTTGTGTTACGAATAATAGATTGATTAGTGCCAATTGATCGAGTAAATTTAAATAATTGTACAAGAAACAGCGGTGATTGATTTTTGATAAAATTGAAAAAAGCAACGAACGAATACATTTTTGTGACCACATTCATCACTATAAGCAAACGAAGAAGCTAACAGAGAATTGTCTATTTTTAAATTCCCGTTTTGCATAAAGTTTTTATGACCATAAAGCCGGATCTCATTGCTATCAAGCCCGTGCCTATAAAACAAGCTGTGCCATGTGTGGGAAGAAGTTAATGAGTACTAAAAGTTACAAACAAAGTTCAACGTAATGTACTCGTACATATATTTTTCCCTTATATACATTTATAAAAACATAGAAACTTACACTTAGAAAAATCAAAAAATTTCTCGCAATAAAATAACATACAGAAAAGTAGTATATATTATATTCATTAATACTGTCTGCGATATGTAAAATTAAAATCTTAAAATTGGGCAGTGACTTGTCTTCCCCAGTATAAATAAATTAAATTAAAAACAAGATTTTGAAAACCAGAATAAGGTGATAATGTGAAATATTTATAGAACGTCTTATTAACGGTCCAATTATAAATTATTTATTTTCAGAATTTGCCGACAAAAAGTTCACCAAGCCGGATCTCATTACTGTCAAGCCTGTGCATATAAAAAAGCTATCTGTGCCATGTGTGGGAAGAAGTTAATGAATACTAAAAATTACAAACAGAGTTCAACGTAATTTACATACATCCATTTTTCCCTTAAATATATTTATAAAAACATAGAAACTTACACATAGAAAAAGTTAAATTTTATTAGCTATATTTCATAAAGAAAAAAAAACTTCTGTAACAAATTGTTATGTATTTAAACGTATAACAATCCAATAAACACTATGCGATTATTGAGGATGGACGTGCAGACTCATTGTTCAAATCATTACTTAAAATGTCCTTATCTTTTTCTTTCTTTTTCTTTTGTCCAGATGCGGCGTAGCTTAATGCATCTTTGTTAAAATCTAGCGGCATAATCCCTAAGTCACCACTGTAACGATTTTTAACAATTTGTAAATATTTTCTACCCTTCAACGAAGTCAAACGTTTGTCTTGTATTATTAGAACGTTGTCGGCTTCTTGGCTGGCTTTAGCCGAACCAAATATTGAACTCGTAGTCAAATCATCCTCTTCTCTTTCTTTGCGGGGATGCATAACAAGAGTAACGTGAATATTATGTTTCGTGGCTAATGAGCGAAATGAAGCAATGATATTGTCTTGTTCCCAGAATTTGTCGTGTCTATAAGTGTTAGAGGTGCCCATCATAAACTGTAAATTGTCAATAATAACGTGATTGATGTCGTGTACGTAACGTGCATGCTCAATGGCTTCCATCACTATTTTTAATGGCTGTTGACCATGGAATGTCATAAAATACATGGGATGCTTCTCGAATTCCGTAGCCCAGTGATCGAACTCGTGGAGTTTCTTTTCTAATGAATACCCCACAAATTGCCGCAATAGCGTTGAGGCCAATCGAGCGTTCCGTATCTCAAATGATCCCCAGAGTGTGGCAACGCCTTGTAACGCCAAATCTAAGGAATATTCGCTCATGAATGTAGTCTTGCCACTTCCCGTAGGTCCCGTTATTATCGTAAGCTCACCTTTACGATGTCCTTTAAGTAATTTGTTTAAAATTGGGAACCTCTTCCATTTAACTCCGTTTACCTTTTCTATGTTTTGCAATTCACATAAAATGTCATTTCTCAAAGAGCTAAATGTCGTAATAGATTTATGTTTTACAGGCGTTGCTTTTCGTAATATTTCACGAATATTTAAACGCTTCCTTTGAGCTTCGAAGGGTGAGGGCTCTGCTTCGGTGGGTCTTATCAGAAGACATCGTTTTTCGTCAAGTTTGTTAGCAAATGATTTTGCTACGTCCCATCCGGCAGAATCGTACTTGAACCATAACAACAGTTCTTTAAAACGCTCTAAAGCAGGTAGGCTTTCTTGAGGTAGTGTTTTGAGTCCATATGGAAGACAAACTATGCAATCTAAAAATAATAAATTATTAGTCATTAGGTTCTCGCAACTAACCGTTGGGAAAGTATCTGCACAAAAGACTGTTCGATGGCATTTGCAATAAAGAATTCATAAGCGCATTTTAATTACAATGAGCATATTTCCCACTTACGTGTGTCAATGCGTTGTGCAATTAGAGTCAGAAAATCCAGCACATTCCCTACTACTATAGCTTTTTGTTGACTGGTTTGACCATGTGTCAACATACCAGACATATTTTCATTTTGGAAAGTTTCTTCTCTGCAGTCTTCAAGATAAACCAGTTTCTCACCTACTATGCGGCCGGATGCATTCTTTAAGGGTATATGTATTACATTCTGTGTAGTTTCATACCCAGCATTCAATAGTTCAAAATCTACTGATTTTAGACCTTTAATATTTAACCTATTGCAAACTTCAGGCGGAACTTGCGTAACATGATCAAATCTTCTTTTATAGACATTGGCCGTGGCCGCCTTTTGACTGTCCACAATATGTTTATTTTTCTCATAAGCAATTTTGGCTTGCGATAGTGAAATTCTTACATCGCAGCTGGGACATACAAATTTGCCTGTTCGTTTATTTACGAAGGCATTTTTATCTTGACCACTTCTTGCACATAACTTGCACGACACTTGGAGGCACGTGTAACCATCTTTGCAATCCAAACCGATTGATTTTAAGGTCTTTTTAAAATCCGAGTAATATTTGAGATCCTGGTCTGATTCGCCATTATCAATAGTAATGTTGTACATGCTTCCTGTACTCTGCATCCTGCTAAAATTGGGAATATGCCGGCTCCTTAACCACCATTGATAATGGTAAACAAAGCGCCTAACCGTTGTCATTGTTGTTGTTCAAAGTTGCCACTGCTAAAGTTGTTCTTGTTCTGCGGGATTTTCATATTTTTAGAATTTCATATGCCAGCATAACCGATACATGAAAAGACACATGATGCACGTAATGACAGCCCGAAAAAAAGATTTAAGGCTATAATAATATTTTTTATTCGCGTTTGGAGTAAGCTCGATTGCATAATAAAAAAAATCGAAGTAGTGTACTAAAAATTCTGCTGTATATACAAACAAAAGTGCTTTCTGCATTCTGTATAGACTCATCGAATATTTGACTTCAAATAATTCATTGCATTTTTTAAAATTTGTCATTGCCTTTTATAACCTTGTCTGTAAACAAAACTATATTGCCTACCCTCCACACAAATTATTTTGATAATTAATATTTGAAGAATTAAAAAAAAAAATAGTCGGAGCTGAGAGTCAAACCTAAGTACCTCGCTTCGTTATGTTTGAGACAAGTCTGGAACGATATGTTAAATAGTGTCGACATTGCTACATGAAATTTAGAAAAATTAAAAAATTTCTGCATTTTTTTCATTTATTTATTATTATTATTATTATTTTTTTGTTTTTTTTTTTTTTGCTTTGCCTGTTGTTTTTTGCGGTGTCTTTTTTTTTGCATTATCTGCTGTTCCACTGCTCCGTATGATGTTGCTACTGTGAATGAATTTTCGGTCTTTCACTGAAAAGTGAGGAAACACAAATTTTCACTTTGTTGTAGAATTTGAATTTTGCAAAGCTCAAGTTTGTATGGCAAAAACCTTGCAATTTCTACCGCGTGGTTCAGAATAGCAAATACTTTAACCTACTTCACAATTATGGTTATTATATACTTCACAATTTTTTTAACTTTAAAGTTCTCTGCACCTTATCGATACTTTTGAATATCAGTTTAGAAAAACACTGCTCAAGATGTGTTGATTTATATCTATAAATTGTACGAACTCTAGTAGCGTAGTAATGAAGTGAAATATTGTCGACAGAGGGAAGCGCAGCACTAAAAGGCTATGTCTTCAAATTTAGTACTAAATGTCAAATTTGACAATGCCGTCACACACTGAACATATCCCAGGGAAAAAGATGGTTCTTCGCTTGAGAAAGCATTAATTGAATTTTTTTAACAAAAAAAAATCGAGAAAGAATCGTGTAAACATTTGCGAAAGAACTATCGGGAAAAAAATTCTGATTAGCGTTTGTTTAGAAGGAATTATTTTGGACAAAGTCGGAATTAGTACAGAGCTAAAATGCGTAGACGTAGCGAAAGGAAAAAATCTACAGATGTGTCCTCGCCAGCGCCGGTGGCATCACGCCGTACAAACCGCCGCCGTAAATCCCACTCCGTATCAGAGGATGATAAAAATGTTGATCAAAATATCGAGGTGAATGAAAAACACACATCGGATATGGAAGACCAAAATAGCGGTGGTGAAAAGGAGAGAGATTCAAGCGAGGAACGCGTGGAGAGTAGGCGTAGCAGACGTAGTTCGCGCAGTAAGCGGACACCCGTTAGAGAGCAGCAGCAGCAGAGAACAAGCCCCGCCAAAAGACGCAATCGTAGAGATACAACATCGGATAATAACATACCGGTTATACAAGAAGAGGATACAAGTGTGACTAACGATGACTTTGTCACAAGAATTATTGAAGGCAGTGACTATAAGGGAAATCAAGAAGTCGTGAAGGAGAAAATTGTAGAATCAGAGGAGCTTCGTCCGCAATCAATATCGGAAGTAAATAAAAGCGATGTAGGCTACACTGAAAATAAGGAAACTCCTCTGACAAGTCCACCCAAAAAGGAAAGAAATTATGACAAAGTGCAGAAAGAGAAGGGTTTTATAAGTCCCAGAGCGGAACATCAGAAAGCGATTTCACAGGATGACGAAGAATCTCGTTCTTCTGTAAGAACAGACAAGGAAATTGCATCAAATGAAGACCCAGATGATAAAGATGATCAAGACGAGGTAAAATTACATACACGCGACAACTCGCCAAGGTCTCGTAGCAACAGCAGTGAGAGAAAACAGCCTAAATTGCCTTGTCAAGTTGCACAAGAGGAAGAAGCAGCGGAAGATGGTGAAGTCATAGAGAAGACGGAGAAGAAAACTGATGAACCAAATATCAATTGCAAGGTGGAAGACTCACCCAAAAAGGATCGGCGCTCTAAGTTGGAGGAGGTAAACCACAATCAAGACGGTAAAACTAATGAATCCTCTAATACTACTGCAGCAGCAGATACAGGTCGCGACAGCAGCAGAACCGCAGCAACCATCAAGACAACTACCCAGGTCCGGAAACGCCGTTGGATTACAAAGAAAATATCGGAATGTAACAAGGAACCTATCTTGGCCATATCCACTGATTCGTTGAAGACTCTTATTGCTGACGTTCATCCAGTGCCGTTGAGCGATGTGCAATTGGAGTCTTCTTCAGATATAGAGGATGTGACTTCCGAGCGTGAAGAAGGTGAACAGTCGCCAACGCCAGAACCGGAGAGACGTCGTGGCTCAATTGAAAAGGTTGAGATAACCTTAAAGAGGCAGCAGAGTAAGGAGAGTATTCGCCATACTCAAGTAGTTGCTGGTGTTGGAACTGCAACGGGCCCCTACATACAACGTCTACCTAGTCCGGCCCGCAATCAGGCCAGTTGTGTTTTGTATATTACAAACCTGGTGCGTCCATTCACTGTTCTACAGTTAAAAGGCCTTTTGGCACGCACGGGCAAAATAGTTGAAGATGGGTTTTGGATAGATCGTATTAAATCCAAGTGCTTTGTGGAATATGAAACTGAAGAGTAATTATATTGACGTCATCTTGTCTTATTTATATACTAATAGTAAAGGAATGCTTTTTTTCAGCGAGGCGATTGAGACTCGGCACGCACTGCATGGCGTACGTTGGCCTGCGTCTAATCCAAAGTGTTTAAATGTGGATTTCGGCAAAAAGTCAGATATGCAAAAAGCTATAGAGTCAACAAAAGAAGAGGCACCGAAATTCGGGCATGAAACTAACAAAGATAACCTGCTAGTTGGTTCGGGCTGGGGTAGGGAGCATCACGACGAAGATAAAAGGGTTTGTGCAATTGAAGATATTTGTTCATTCCAATCATATTTTCAATTTAGATATACGCAACATAAATATTTGTTCGCAAAAACTGAACTTTGTGAAATGTAATATTTTAATATTAATATTTTTAGGGACCTAGGCCAGTTCGTGAATGGGACGTTGGCAAGAAGGAGAATTTGGATCGCGATCTCAAAGCTATAAAGGACATGGAGAGACGTAGGGGTCGTAGCCGTGAAAGAGAACGCGACAATTCAAGGACCCGGGACAATGATCGTAGTGAACGTGACAAAAACGAGCGTGAGAGAAATGAACGTGACAGGGAACGCCGACGGCGAGATAGAGAAAATCGAAGCGCCAGTTTATCGCCAGGTACATAACTTAAGCTCTATTAAAGCAAAATAAGAATTTGTCTAAATATTTATTGATTTTTCTCAATTGTTAGCACGGAAACAAAAGAAGAAGGATGACCCGCCCCTGAGGCTTCTGGACGATTTATTCCGAAAGACTAAAGGTACACCCTGTATATATTGGTTACCTTTAACTCCTGAGCAGGTATATATATGTCGTTTCCGGAATCAACACCATACCATTTTGTAATGCTCAATTGTATTTAATTTGTCCACTGTATTAGATTGCTGAAAAGGAAGCATTCCGTGTCAAACGCTTAGAAGAACAAAAGCAACGTCTCAAGCAGCGTGAAATGGAACGTGAAAAAGAACGTGAGCGTGAACGGGAACGTATTCGCCAAAATGAAAGGGATAGAGATCGAGATCGTGATCATCGGCGCCCCAGATCAAGCGATCGAAGACGTTCACGTAGCCGTGATCGACGTCGTTATTAAGTTGGCGCGCGATGGTATATTTTTCTTATTGCAGATCATTATCTATTCCGCTGATTCTCATATGATGTTTTACTTTCTACATGATCATAGGGTGACGGATAGAGTAGAACACATTACTTTTCATGCTCCTCTGAAAGCTTAAACGGTTTTATTTATCTACATTCTAATTATTCATAAATGCAAGTAGTAGCTTCGTATTTCAAAAATTTGGAGAATGTTGTTCATAACGTCCCTTATATGTCACTTTTCGATGTGAACAACACAACATTGAAATTTTCACTGCAAAATTTTTCCCCAAGAATAATTAACTTGTAAGAAAGGATGAGTCGTCGTTGAGAATTTATATCTATTCATTGGATATTTTTTATCAATTTAATATTTTCTCGTTCTTTTTTCCTCTATTGATGTTAGGGGTCAATACAAAACACATTCATGAAGGATTTTTGAATTCTTTTACCCTCCATCCGGAAACGTTGTATATTTGGTTTTTATACATTTATTTCCGAATGATTTTTTTTTTTTTTTTTTTGTTTATACACTTTTTGTTTTTATTCTTTTATTAAAAGCATTTTGATCTTAAGAACTTTTTAGCATACTACATAGTAATTCGTTCGTTATCAGATCTGCCATCCTTATATTACTGCTGCGCTACTCAGCTACGTTTTGTCACCATGTCTCGTAAGTTGCATCGTCGGTAATGCTGGAATTGTACCATCTACAAAGCAGCCAACCATCGAATCTACCGACCCTTAAGATGATCACAATCAACAACATCCATTCTTCAACTTCATTAAAAAAATAAACATGAAAAGAACTTCAAAACCAGAATGTATTTTTGCCTTGGAGAATCACAGTAAAATTTATCAGTATATTTGTAGACGGTGTCCTGAATTTCTTCAGCTAGTAAAAGATCGTGACATAAAATTACATTTAATGACAAAATCATTAAAAGAATTTGAACCCATTGGAATTAAAATTAAAAAAATACCGATAACGGAAAGATATAATACTTCAAATAAACGTTTATATCAAACAAATAAACAATAAACATACTTATTATACAGCTAATATGAAATATATCTACAATATATTACTTTTTATGCAATTTCTTGCCATTCATACTAAACTAAGACGTTCGCTTGCCATCTGTTTGGCGCGTTAGTTCCGTTAGCTTTCGCTCGCGCTTTCAAAAATGAAGTCCCACGATTGCCTGCTGCTGTCCCCAGATTTGAGATTTTCCCAATTTATCTTTCATATATTAAGCGTGTATGTGCCACTCTTACTGTTAAGAAAGGATTGTCCCCTTGACAAAGTCTATATTAAATTCAAATATTTTTCATATTGTGGGTAATGTTTTCCAGCTAGACAACATACAAAATAATATTCTACTCCTTGTTTTCATGAAAACACTTTTCAGTTTGTACTTGGGTATATTCACTTGGAGATATGTGCATATATGGGGTATTGGAACGCCTATTATAGATAGATCGATAAAAATTTCGGTTATAGGCCATATTATAGATTCCAGGCTTGGGCTACTTAATGTACCTATTTTTCATAAAATTAGAATTCATTTATGAAAATAACTGATTAAATAGACAATCCATTTCAGAATTCGAAAACCATGTACTTAAAAACACTCATTTTTTGTGAGTAATGGATATATGCCGCGCTAATTAGATTTATTTAAAACTCTTTGATTTGTTTTCAACCGATTTAAAAAAAATGTCAATGGTTCTTCCACACTAGTACATCTCTATATATCTAGTATATATTATACAAAACTGTTTTCTATTATCAAAGTCATGGTTGGAAAAAATGGTCAAAATACCAATTAGTCTTCAAAGTAAGCTTTTCGATGAATTTATTCAAATTTTTCGGTACATATTTTTTTTCCTGTATTTGCAAAAGAAATACTTTTTCTTTTCTTAAAATGTGACCATGAAAAGTAATATTCATTTTCAATCACGTTTTTTTTTTTTTTTTTTTGTCGAAGAAGTATAAAGGTAATTAGAACTGTAATAATGCTATTGGGAATCGGTGTAATCGATCTGCCTTTAACCATTAAGAAATAGATGTGAAGAAAAAACCGTTTAGTTAATTCTGTCGGCGTCAGACAGAAATAAAACTTCTTGCAAAGTCTTGTACAATTAGGAATACCATTGCAAATGAGCTTTGGTGGAGACTGTCGTCAAGTTAAACACAACAAAATCCCACTATTGTTGAAAGAACACATGACAGTGTGACACAAACGGAATCTGACAAAGAACAAAATGGCATACCAAGATCTATGAGAAGAGTTAAGGATTTGATTATAACTATCAGTTCTTCTTCAAATAGGCATAAGACAGATCTAGGTTACTTTTTTATGATGGTCAATAAACTACAACTGAGTTTATTTGTAAGACCTGCATTGGGATTTGTTAATACTCTCGACAAGGATATAACTATACCGTTATTGAAGACATCTATGATATTACACCTATTCCAAGGTAGCTGGCCGATTTTTTACGCATAACTTTTCATTTTCTTAGCATGGATAGCCTATGATATGATTGTTGAGTTGATCTTTAATTGGTGTAAGAATTTCACATTTATATACAAGTAGAATTTATAGTTGTAGTAGTAGTAATAAATGGAATTATTTATCAGTCATGACTTTAATAACATAAATATTTTCAATCAATCAAATAACTAACGAAAATGTTTATATAATTATCATAACTACATAAAAAATCTGCAGTATATAGAATTTTGATACATTCGACAATGTATCGGAGCTAAGATCCTTTAACAAAATTGAATAAAAAGGAATACTGTCTTCTGCACAAATAGAGTTTAGAATGCGCTGCAAATTCTCTGGTGTTAAGTGCTTGTATATGCACTTATCGGAGTTTTCACACAATAGATTCTGAAATGTTTGTTTTATTTGGTCACATTGTTCATAAAGGGAAAAAGAATTATCCTCCCGAGTGATCAGAAGTGACGTAAAACTGCCAACAGCTACATATAGGTTTTCTATTTATTTTTATTTATTGTACAAATCGTAATTTAGCACGACTTGAGAAAAACTCTAAAATTATTTATATAAAAAATCACAACTAAAAATATAATAAACGTAAATAAAAAAAATTAAGTTCCCAAATGTTAAAATTTAAAAACCAATAAGCCGAAAGTGGATTGCTAACGAATTATACGTATTGTTTTATTGCGAAATGTAATATTAGATAGGCGACTCTCACATAAGCCATTCAATTTCGGTATAATTAACTGATTGAAGAAACTACGGACGTGGCATTCCCAATTAATTTGTGAAAGAAATATAATGATCGAAATAAATGTCTTTCCAAATTATTTTCAAACTTTGAGAAAAACACAACTTTCGTTTTAGAGAAATTGATTGTTAAATTATTGGAGTTCATCCAGAGGTTTAAATTTTTCAGAACGTAATCTCTTTTTCTTTCAACACATCTACAAACTAATATTCCCCAGTGAACAAAATTTGAACATCGTCAACGAAGGAATACAATAATGGTCTGACAGATGAACATATCGCTTACAATTTAAACATACAATAGTAGCCCAAGCAGCGAAACGCCACTTCTCACAGATTAAGTGTTGGATCGCTTTTCGTTTCCATTAATATATTGACTTATTTAAGTTAAGTAGGCCAATATTAAGCTACATTCATTTTTATCAAATCCATTAAGCACAGAAAGTTTTGTAAGAATGCCACGACCTCTGTCAAATGCTTTCTCCAAATCTAATGAAATGAGAACCCGAAAGATCTATAGATCATTGAGATCTATTTCAATGCTGATGACCTACCGAACACTAGATCTCAATCCATTGTTACCTATTATTCTCCAATGCTCCAATGTTCATTGCCTTCCTGATGAAAGTTTTTGCCTTATTTCTGACTTTACAAAAGACTTTCCAATTAATATTACTCCTATCTTGTTGATAAAATTTGTAATCCAAATCTCTCATTGACCGGTGATAATTTATTTCGGGGGATTTCAACCATTCCGCTTACAACGTACTTTTCTTCTCTGACCTCATTGTAATCCGAAATAGAAAATTTGTAACCGGGTATCAACATTAGATGTACAAAATAAACAAAAATCAGAATTAAATATCTTACAATATATTGACTTCTAATCGAAACGATTGTAGTCATGAAACTCAAAGAATTCTTCCAACATCATCTAAGGAGGACAATAAAAAAATAGTCAATTAGAGAAATTGAATGGTGAACTACATCAAAGTTTGTTGGACGAACATTGAAACATTTAGTTTACTATATCCACACCTAACATTCATTGCATTAGACATTCGAAGTAGGTTATTACTAAAATTACTTATAACAACTACTTTTTTATATCTGAAAACCAATTCAGAAATTTTTTTGGTAGGATTGAACAAATAATAAATGCATTCCTGAAAATTGTAACCAATATTAGAATTGCGAATGATTGTACTGAAGACATTATTCTTAACATTTATTTTGTTTATCATGATAAATCTAAACAAGTATTTAATAGTAGAAAACTAAATTCAAAAGTACATTAAAATTTCAAATTTGAACATATGCACACAATAATCGTAAAGCTGAAATGGGAATTGGAGAAGACAATATGATTCGTTGCGTTTGGTGTGTGACAGTTTTGTTACACGAACAAAAAAACGGAAAAACATTATAAATAAATCGACATAAATATGGATACTATTTTAAATATCATATATTTGCTTATATACAGGTATTTTTATTTTATGTAGCGGAATTTATTTTTTTCAACAAAAACGTTAAAAAAAATAATGTCTGTGGGTAATCTACATTAAAATAGCTGACAAATTAAATAAAAAAAAAAAATACAATTCAAATTATTCAAAGGCGAATATGTGGAACAAATTTAAATTAACAAGATGAGTTATAAAAATTATTTAACAAAATTTCACATTTTGTAATAACGTTTCGACCATTGAAGTTGTTGTAAATATAGTTATTAGCTTATTAGTACGATAAGGAGTACCAATAATTGGGTGAAAAACTCGAAATAAACTAATATTTAAAATTGTTGATAACGTTTTTGTTGCGATCGCGCAAACTCTCCAATTTTGAATTGAAGCAAGGTGTGTGCCTTTTACCTTTTGTATAAGAACGAAGGCAGCGTTGATCATTTAGCCTTTGGGGACTGTTAAAGTGATGAACTGAAAATATTTTTCAAATTATAATATAATTGTCACAAGTTCAATGTAAATTATAAACAACCTTTATTGTTTTGTTCATAGGCTTTTATGGTATTTCTAGCTTCCCTTAGTTTTCTCAGCAATATTTCATTTTTTCGTTTTTCAATGGTCAATTCTTGACTTAATTGAGCTTTGCTCTTCGATTCCAACGAATTTAAAACACTGAAAAAAGATATTTATATAGAACACCAACACAATAAATTATGTTCCTTGCAGTTGTTACCTATGATTAAATATGGATGTAGATGAAGGCCGCTTTTCGGGATCGGGATGCGTCATAATTTTTATTAGATCATTGAACTCTCGGCTCAATGTTGGTATATCTGGAACATTACCATCTCTTAAATCGTGCCATTCGGGACCATTCTTGGGTAAAGGTCCGGCGCCCGCAGCTTCATATAATGTCAAGCCCAACGAAAATATATCTGCTTTAAAAAGCTGAGAGAAATCATCGTCCAGAATTTCTTTAGGCAAATAACGACAATCGCCTTCTTCAACACATGGCTCTTTTACCGATGTCACGTGTCCCAAATCACCGATTTTATACGTTATCAACCATTCCGAGTTGCACAATTCTTCGTAGATGCCATCCATGCCAGTCTCATAACATTCTTTGGTCAAAGGCGGCATTGATGATTTATGAACAGACGGTACTTTGGTCAAAAATATATTTCCCGACTTTAAATCCATATGAACTAAATCATTGGAATGTATATAACGCAAACCTTCGGCAACATGAAGGAGCAAAATTCTTAATTCCGATTCAACAAGGGAGCGTTTTTGGAGTAAAGATTGCAGACTGCCACCATTACAGTACTCATTCTGTATTAGCATGTGATTGTCCTCCGCCCATGCCGAATAATAACGTACAACATTGTCATGTTTCCCCAAAACAGCATGAGCCCAAACTTCATTGAGAGCTTGTTTCCTAGAAAATGAAAGTAAGAATATATGTTATGATTGAATTGAGATTTCAAATAAACTCACTCAAAAGAGCTTCCGGCTACAGGCTTAATGCTCTTTTTAATTGCATAAATACAACCGTCCAAGCGATTTAGGCACTGATATACCATCCCAAATTCTCCAATACCAATCACAGATAGTTCAATGAATTCTTTTTTATAACGACTAATGTTAGTATCCTGCAAAGCCAACCGCTTGGGAGCCTGATGCATTTCTGCCACCTGATCAGCATCATTGTCCATGTCTTCATCGCTATTTAGAAACAATTGCAGTGATCTATTGCTAAGGTTCTCCCTTCCGAATTGTGTGCGACAACGCTTCTTATTGTGAGCCATTAGGCCTAGAATGACAAGTGCAAAAATACAATCTTAAGCTAGTCAAACTATTATTTAATATTATGCTACTTACTGTCTGGAGTAAAGGGATTTACATTAGCTGTCTGCTGCTGCATGACATTGTCTAGTGCCCGATTGTGCAGTGGCAACGATCTCGGTCTTTCAACAGTTTTTAGGAAAAGCATTTCCTGCTTCTTTGTCACATCTGAGGCTGCAACAGCGGACAAGTGATTCAAGCACTTTACCGAAGATTTTTCCAATATTGTTTTTGGAGTCGCTGGAGTGTCAAATAGCCTTAATGCTCTCACTTTTCGATATGGTGGAGAAATGGACATTGTTGTTGGTGTTTTATCGATATTATCCACTTTCTCGCCAGCAGTATTTGTCGATGGGTGAATATCATTTAGCGTGTCTTCCTCTTCATCACGGCTCGGTGAAGCGAATCTCAATTTCCTGGGTTGTATAGCACACACAGGCGAAGAGGGAGATCGCATTTCAATACTTGAATCCAATAGTTCAATTGTGGTGTCGTCTGCGCCACTATTATTGTTTTGCGAACGAAATGCCATTTTTGTTGAAAAAGGCTTGTGTGGTCGAAAAATTTTAGTCGATATCCAATGTTTTATCTTCTACTGCACTATTATTAAAAATCAAATTGAAAAGGATTCTATTTTTGTAAATTCATTCCTAAACAACAAAGAAAATTCAAAGGAATTAATTGAAATCAAAACTCAATAAATTAGTTAATGCGCCTGAAGTGGGTAGCAGTTGCTCAATTGCATCTGGAAATACAGCACTGTCTGCAGTGAGGCTTACAGGGTT